>PVJD01000763.1:0-355571 GCA_004026545.1 Mormoops blainvillei
TAGCTCAGGAAAAGAAAGCCTCAAAACCTCAGCTGTAAAAACCTGTGGGGGTTGCAGAGGTGGGAGGAACTCCCAGCTTCACAGGAGAGAGTTCGTTGGAGAGACCCAAAGGGTCCTAGAATGTCCACAAGCCCACCCACCTGGGAATCAGTACCAGAAGGGCCCAATTTGCTTGTGGGTAGTGGAGGAAGTGACTGAAAGCAAGCTGAGAGCCAAGCAAGTGGCACTGTTCCCTTTCTGACCCCTCCCAACATATAGCACCACAATGCAGTGAAGTGGGTTGCACCTCCCCCCTCCCAATACCTAAGACTCCTTGCTTTACAACCTAACAGGAGCACCAAGACAAAGCAACATAGCCCAAATGAAAGAACAGATCAAAACTCCATGAAAAATATAGCTGAACAATGAAGAAATAGCCAACCTACCAGATCCAGAGTTCAAAACACTGGTAATCAGGATGCTTACAGAAACGGTTGAGTATGGTCACAAAATAGAGGAAAAGTAAAAGCTATGCAAAGTAAAATAAATAAAAATATACAGGGAACCAACAGTGAAGGGAAGGAAACTGGGACTCAAATCAATGGTTTGGAGTAGAAAAAAAGAAATAAACATTCAACCAGAGAGAGTGAAGAAACAAGAATTCAAAAAAACGAGGAGAGCCTGGGGAACCTCTGGGACAACTTTAAACATGCTGATGTCTAAATCATAAGGGTGCCAGAAGGAGAAGAGGAAGAGGAGGAAATTGAAAACTTATTTGAAAAAATAGTGAAGGAGTACTTTCTCAATCTGGCAAAGGAAATAGACTTCCAGCAAGTCCATGAAGCTCAGAGACTCCCAAAAAAGTTGGACCCAAGGAAGCACACACCAAGGCACATCATAATTACGTTACCCAAGATTCAAGATAAGGAGAGAACCTTCAAAGCAGCAAGAGAAAAAGGGACAGTGACCTACAAAGGAGTTCCCATAAGACTACCAACTGATTTCTCAAAAGAAACCTTCCAGGCAAGAAGGGGCTGGAAAGAAATATTCAAAGTCATGAAAGAGAAGGACCTACATCTAAGATTACCCTATCCAGCAAAGCTACCATTTAGAATGGAAGGGCAGGTAAAGTGCTTCCCAGATAACATCAAGTTAAAGGAGTTCACCATCACTACTTATTACATGAAATATTAAAGGGACTAATCTAAGATAAAGAAGATGATCAAAATTCTGAACAGTAAAATGACAACAAACTCACAACTATCAACAACTGAATCTAAAAAAAAACAAAACAAACTAAGCAAACAACTAGAATAGGAAGAGAATCACAGAAATGGAGATAACATGGAGGGTTATCAGTGGGGAGGGGGTGGGGAGAGAATGGGGAAAAGTTACAGGGAATGAGAAGCATAAATGGTAAGCACAAAATAGACAGGGAAGGCTAAGAATAGTATAGGAAAGGGGGAAGCAAAGATCTTATATGTACAACCCATGGATTAACAAAGTGGGGGAATGCTGGTGGGGGGGGTGCAGGGTGGATGGGAATAAGGGGAAGAAAAAAATGGGACAACTGTAATGGCATAATCAATAAAACATACTTAAAAAAAGGAAAAAGAACAATAAAATATCTAGGAATAAACTTAATTAAATACGTAAAAGAAATATGTACTCAGAAAATTATAAGACACTGAACAATGAATTAGAAGAAGATATGAATAAGTGGAAGCACATACCATGTTCATGGAGTAGAAGAATTAACATCACTGAAATGTCCGTATTACTCAAAGCAATTTATACATTCAGTGCATTTACTATCAAGTTTCCAATGATATATTTCATGGAACTAGAACAAATATTTCAAAAATTTATATGAACCACAAAAGGCCCCGCATAGTAATAAACAAAGTTGGAGGAATCATGGTACCTAATTTCAAACTCTAGTATAATGCCATAGTAATCAAAAAAGTATTGTACCAGTATAAAAACAGACACATAGACCAATGGAACAGAACAGAGAGCCCAAATAAACACCACACCTATCATCAATTTATATTTGACAGAGGAAGCAAGCACATACAATGGGCTAAATATAGTTTATTCAAAAAATGCTGTTGGAAAAATTGGATGGATATGTGCAGAAAAATGAATCTAGACTACCTTCTTACACCACACACAAGAATAAATTCAAAATAGATCCAAGACTTAAATATTAGATCTGAAACCATGAAAATCATGGAAGAAAACAGAGGCACCAAAATCTTGGGCACTGCTTGTAGCAATATTTTATTGGATACGTCTCCCCAGGCATGGGAAACAGGAGAAAAAGAATCAATAAATGGGGCTACATCAAGCAAAAATTTTTTTGCACGGCAAAGCATATCATTACCAAAATAAAAAGACAACCTACGGAGTGGGAGAACATATTTACTGATACATCTGATAAAGGGTTAATATCCAAAATTTATAAAGAACTTACAAACCTCAACACCTCTGCGCCCCCCCCCCCAAGAAAAAACCCCTAAGCAACTCAATTTAAAAATGGGCTAAGGACCTGAATAGACACTTCTCCTTACATACGAGAAGATATACCAATGGCCGATAAGCATATGAAAAGGTGCTGAACATCACTAATCATCAGAGAAATGCAAATTAAAACCACAGTGAGATATTATCTCACACCTGTCAGCATGGCTATCATCAATAAATCAACAAACAACAAGTGCTGGTGAGGATGTGGAGAAAGGGGAATCCTTTTGTACTGTTGGTGGGAATGCAGACTGGTGGGAATGCATGCTGTGGAAAGCAGTATGGAGATACCTCAAAAAATTAAAAATGGATCTGCATTTTGATCCAGTGATCCCACTTCTGGGAGAATAACTGAAGGAACCCAAAACACTAATTTGAAAGAACATAAGTACCCCGATGTTCACTGCGGCATTATTTAAAATCGTTAAGATATGGAGGCAGCCCATGTCCATCAGTAGATGAGTGGATAAAACAACTGTGGGACATTTATACAATGGAATACTACTTGGTTGTAAGAAAGAAAATTTTACCGTTTGGGATGGTATGGATGGATCTAGAGAACATTATGTTAAGTGAAATAAGCCAGTCAGAGAAAAACAAATACCATATGATTTCACTCATATGTGAAATCTAATGAACAAACTGAACTAACAAAGAAAATGGGGACAGACTTATAGATAGAGAGCAGGAAGACAGCTAGTTATGGGGTGGAGAGATTGAGCAAAAAGGTCAAAGGACTCGTGGACATGTACAACAATGTGGTGATTGCTGTGGTTGGGGGGAGTAAAAGGGGTCTAAAAGGTAATGTAAAAAAATGCAATAAAGATTAAATAAAAGAGACATTGATGAAAGAAATTGAAGAAGACACAGATACATAGAAAGATATTTCATGCTCACGAATTGGAAAAATTAATATTGTTAAAATGTCTATAGTGCCCATGGGCATCTATATATTCAATGCCATCCCTATCAATATTTCAATGGTATTTTTCACAGGACTAGAATAAAGAATCCTAAATTTATTGGAAAATACTCCAAATAGCCAAAATAATATTGAGAAAAAAATAAAAAAATTAGAAACATCACACTTTCCGGTTTAAAATTACATTATAAAGCTATAGTAATCAAAACAGTATTGGCATAAAAATAAATCAATGAAATAAAATAGAGTGTCCAGAAATGAAACCATATATGTATGGTTAATTAATTAATGACAAACAATCCAAAATATATATAATGGGGAAAGGATAGTCTCTTTAATAATAGGGGTTGGGAAAACTGAATAGCCACATACGAAAAAAAAAATGTAACCGGACCACTATCTTACACCACACACAAAAATCAACCAAAAATAGAGTAAAGACTTAAATGCAACACCTGAAACCATATAATTCCTATGAGGAAACAGGGGTGAGCTCTTTAACATGGGTTGTGGCAATAATATTTTGGATTTGACAGCGCAAGCAAAGACAACAGAAGCAAACTAAATAAGTGAGACTACATCAAATTAAAAACCTCTCTACAGCAAAGAAAACTATCAACGAAATGAAAGGGAAACCTCCAAAATGGAAGAAAATATTTGCAAATCACATATCTGATAAAGAGTTAATATCCATAATATATAAATAACTCAATAATGAAAAAATCAAACAGTCTGATTAAAAATTGGGCAAAGAAACTGAGTAGACATTTTCCTAAAAAAGATATACAAATAGCCAATAATTATATGAAAAGGTGCTCAATATTATTAATCATAAGGGAAATGCAAATTAAAACCACAGTGAGATATTATCTCACACCTGTTAGAATAGCTATTATAAAAAAGACAAGAGATAACAAATGCTGGTGAGGATGTGGAGAAAAGGGAGCCCTAGTGCACTGTTGGTGGGAATGTAAGGTGGTGCAGCCACTGTGCAAACAGTATGGAGGTTCTTCAAAAAATTAAAAAGAGAACCACCACATGATCCATCAGTCCCATTTATGGGATATAACCAAAGGTAATTGAAACAAGATCTTGAAGAGATACCTGCACATCCATGTTTATTGTAGCATTATCCTCAACGGCCAAGATATGAAAACAACATAAGTCCATAAACTTAATGGATAAAGAAGATATATAATATATATTACATATATTATATATAATGGAATATTGTTCAACCATGAGAAAGAAGGAAGTCTTAACATTTGCAGCAACAGGGATGGACCTTGAGGACATTATGTTCAGTGAAATAAGCCAGGTACAGAAAGACAAATTCTGTACATCACTGATATGTGGAATCTAAAAAAGCTGAATTCATATAAACAGAGACTAGAATTATAGTTACCCAGGTTGGGGGTGGAGGGTAGGGGGTAAGAGGTAGTTGTCGGTCACAGACTATAAACTTCTAGTTATAAGATGAGTAAATTCTGGAGTTTAATATATAACAGAGTGTTTATATTTAATAATATTG
The DNA here is from genome assembly GCA_004026545.1 of Mormoops blainvillei. Classification (NCBI taxonomy): domain Eukaryota; kingdom Metazoa; phylum Chordata; class Mammalia; order Chiroptera; family Mormoopidae; genus Mormoops; species Mormoops blainvillei. Next base: position 4,959 of record PVJD01000763.1, read on the forward strand.
TATGATGCACTTGAAAATTTCTAAGAGAGTAGATCTTAAATGTTTTTACCACGAAAGGGAAATGGTAATTATGTGATGTAATGGAGGTGTTAACTAATAATCAATTTATAATATTTAAGTGTATCAAATCAATAAACTTTAAACTTACACAGTGTTATATGTCAATTATGTCTCAATAAAGTTGGGAAAAATTGGGTGGAGTAACTTAAGCTGTGCAATTAGTTAATTATCTAAAATGTTTTTTGAGTTATTTTAGTATAGGAAAGACACTATAGGCAGCCCTTGAAGCTCCTTGGCTTCAGATTCATTTGTTTAACCATTAATAAGTTAAGCAGTTAATCAAGTGTCAGGTATTATATTAGACACTTGCATTAGAAACGAATATTCATTCATCCATCTAATCACCAGTCTATCACAAATATTTATTAAATCAGTACTATATGCCAAGCATTGTGCTAAATGTTTTATATACATAAATGATTGTTAATGGTGACAATTTTGCTTCCCAAGGGACATTTGACAATGTCTGGAGGCAGTCCTAACTGTGACCGGGGTTGCTACTGGCATCTAGTGGTAGAGGCCAGTGTTGCTGTGAAACATCCTACAGGGCCCAGAAGAGCCCCCAGGAAAAAGAATTACCCAGCCCGAAATGTCAGTAGTGCCAATGTGGGGAAAAACTGATGTACATTTTTAAATTTAGTCCAAAAAACCCTGTGAGGTATATAGAGAATTATTACCACCTCCTTACAAATGAAGAACTAAGGCTTACTCTGGTCAATCAGCCGAAGTCCAAATTGAAAAGAGACCGAGCCAGCCTTTACTTGACACCAAAGTTGTGCCCTTAAGAAGCATGGTACACTATTCCTTGGATAAAGAAAATCCAGAGTGACATAGGTTGAGGGTGGGGGAACAAAGGAGGGGAGAAAGGGATAGGCTATGGAAGCAGGTGGATAATAAAGCAAAATAAATTGTTACTGCATAAAGCATTCAGGGAAATGCAAAGTACAAGGAGGATAAAGCAGACATAAAATAATACTAAAGACAGATGGTTCTTTTATGGGTACATTAGGAGAAAACGGGGCTTGAGTAAGAAATAGAATTGTTAATAAATGAGGTGCTCCGGATTGCATGAAAAAAAAAAAAGGATGCAATCCTGAGTTCTTAAAATCTGCCTCTCCCAAAGGAAACAGATATGAACAACTTGGGAAGTAGTGAAGAAATGGTTATTGATTACAAGCAGCCATTAGAAATGTGAAATATAGGCTCACAAAGTATTAGGAAGTAGGTTCACATACTTGCTGAATCACTTAGAATGATTTATGGACTAATTCTTGAGATTTGAGGAGACTACAAAGATTTGAACAAAGTAAAAACTGTACTGATATGTAAGACACGTAGGGACAGTAAAAGAGCTTATTATGAGACTCCAGTGGAACTTTGCTCCAGTATTATTTACAAAATCAATATAAATTGATCATTCTGGGTCCTATCTGAGAGAGATTAGTCCCTGAAATACTGAAAAGCCTTCATTATAAAACGGATTCACATTCAAGGTTACCCTATCATGCACCCCAAGATTGGGTTAAAGCAAGGTCAATTGTACATCTGAACCTGATGGGCTGTATTTTGTTGTTACAATTACACAAGACAATGCACCTATTAGAATGTATACAGTCATCCCTCGGTGTCTGCGAGTGACTGGTTCCAGGGTTTCCCGTGGATAGTAAAATCCATGGATGCTCAAGTCCTTCATATAAAATGATATAGCGTTTGCATATGACCTACGCCCTTCCTCCCATATGCTTTAAATAACTTCTATGTTACTTATAATACCTAATACAATGTAAATAGTATGTAATAATTGTTGTTTAGGGTTTAATATGTATTGTTTAGGGTATAATAACAAGGAAGAAAAGCTTGTGCATGTTGAGTACAGACACAGCCGTCCAAGGCCTAACCACACGGCACACATCAGCAGCACTGTAACTTTTCTCTGAATATTATTGATCCGAGATCGGCTTACTCTGTAGATGTGGAACCCACAGGTATGGAGGGCCAACTGTATTTCACTACATTTGATTTAATTAAAAATAATAATGGAAAGAACTAAATCATATGGATTAAACAAAGCAGGGTTGAACACTTTTAAGCTAGTAACTACAAAGACAGGCAAATTCTCTAGAGGTAAACCACAAAGAGGGTACATCGTGACTTTGAGAAACTGTCTGGAGTCTCAGAAAGTTTTCCTTGATAGGTAACACTTTCCTTTTGCACTTCAAACTCATTTTATCTTATATCTGGGAAACAGAAGTGCAATAAAGGCAATATTCCTGATGATTATATGTATCTTCCTCTCCTGTTGCCATTTTTGTCGTGATTCCTTGAGCTCTTTTTAGTGGTCTCTCTATAAGTTAAACTTTGGATAGTTTTTAATGCAATGTATTTTTTTAAGATTATGAAATTAATAACAGCTATAAGCTATTAAAACATTGGACACGTGTATAAATAGGAAATAAATTTAATGACCTTACTTAGCCAACAACTTGTTCATGAACTTTTGGTTAGTTTTGCTATTAAAATAATACTGAAGTTCAGCACATACATTTTTGTAGGTATTCTTTTTAAGGATAAATTTCTGGAGATTGGATCATCAGGCGGAATGTTGGCATATTTTGAGTTTTGATATCAAAATGCCCTCCTAATGATGGTACCAATTATCAGTAACAATGTATAAAAGGACATATTTTTCTTTCTCCTTGTTTATAAAAAGTAATGATAATAAAATAACCATAGAAATAGTAACAGCTAAAATTTAATATTTATTATGTGATAGATACTGTTCTAAGCATTTTCAGGTATTGCAAAAAATACTTTAAATTTATAATTTTTGCCAATGTGATAGGCAAAGATATCACTTTAAAAAAACAGATTCTGGATTTCATGTCATTTAGAAGCCACAGAAGTCACCTAGAAAGACTATGCCCAAGATTAGAAAACTATTTTCCTAGATTTTATTTTGGTATATTTAGGTGTTCATTTAGTTAATGTATTTACTTTTACTGTCAGAATGATCTTCATGGCTAAGGTAGCTAGTCCATCCATCACAGATAAGAAAATGTTTGCTCCAACATATCATTATGTAAACAATTGATTATATAGCAGGATAGATAGAATGATTCCCATTTTGCACCCCAAAGTATTATGCTTTAATATAGTATACATATAAATAAAGACTATAAAAGTAACCATATCTGCATTCTAACAGTGATTATCATTAAGTGGTGGGATAAAGTTTAGTTTCTTTATACATATCTCTTTTTCCAAAGGATCTATCATAGGCATACATTGCTTTCATAGTAAGAAAAAGAATAATTATTTATTTAAAATAAAAAGTTATGGCCAAAGAAGGTTAGCACATTGGCCAAGGTAACTTATTTAGTCAGTGGGAGGAAAGAGAAGGGAAAAGAGCAACATTTATTGAGTATCTCTGATCTGCGCAGGGCTCTGTGGGGTGCTAAGGACGCAGGCTCCGTTTCAGTCCTTCTCCACAGCAGCCCTCCGAGGACACACAGAGCTTGTGAGCACAGGCTGTGTGTGTGAGAGAGCCCAGGCATTCCCCATTCTGTGCTTTCCTGGCTGTATAACCTCGGGCCCATGAATCCCACTGAGCCTTGGAGATTTCATCTGTAAATAAGGGCTAGAACCATTTTCTCACAATGTTGTTGTGAGAATTAAATGAAATAATACACACAAAACCCTTAGTCTGCTTTGGTGAACCTGGCATCACTTTAACTTTTTAACCTAAACATAATTAATTTATATATACACATACACTTTCATAGATCAGTAAATTGATAGTAAGATGGTTCAAGAATCTTATCCAAGGTCATTTAGCCAGAAAACAGAGCCAAGAATCTAATCCATATCTGTCTGGTTCCTAAGTGCTGGTATTTTTTCCATGCTTCTCTTTCGATAACTTTTCTGTAGTTAAAAGATCAGTAAACAGAAATGTAGGCAGTCAAGCAAGGCTTAAATATGAAACTCCAAGGAGTAAAGTTTTACTAAGAATAGGGAATATAACTACTTGCAAATGGTTGACATTCAGTTAACATTAGCAAAAATCTTATACTTTACAAATTTTTATATTTTAGTTTGTTCCCATGGGACAACAGAATATAAGAGAGTTGTCAGCCTGTCCTGTGTATGTGGGACCAGCTCTACATGAATTTGTAATTTTCAGTCCCATGCATATCATGTGCTAGGTGCTTTATTGCCAACAGAACAGCAAAAAGGAACTGAAATTTTGGGGTTCCATTATATTTGCTCATGTATACAAATTCTAACTTCTCAAAAGGAATAGAGATTTAAAGTACAGAAGTACAGAGATCATTGAAGTATGCCTGGTTGAACTATCAGTTCTGCCATTACCTAGTTTCGTCACCAGTTATTGCTCAGTGCTGGTTTCCATATCTTTAAAATGAAGTGGAATGAACTGGAAGGTGTCAAGGATCCTTTCTAAGCCTGAGTTTCCAGAATTCTAAGTGTTACTTTTATTTTTTGTTTGTTCGGACACTAAATGGTTGAATGGAACAGCACTGGCAGGACTCTTTTGGAAATGATTTTTCTCAAATGAGTGTGCAGGCAATTCACTCATTCATGCATTAGTCCATTCACAAAATATTTTTCATTGCATGTCTGCTATGAGCCAAGCACCAGGGCTAAGGCAGTGAGTGAAGGAAATCTTTTCTACCTTCAAGGAGTTTCTGTTCTAGTGCAGTAGACAAGCGCTTTCGAGAAATAAAAAGCAGTGACACAGGTAGGATCACAGAGGAGCAGAGTGCTGTCTGAGGGGAGATGGTCAGGGAAGACAACTCTGAGGAGATGACATTTGAGCCCAGGTCAAATGAAGTGAAGGGGTGGCCATGACCATATATATTGGGGAGGGGTGGGGAGTTTTCCAGGCGAAAAATATAAGGACCTAGAGGCAGAAGCACAGTCTGTGTGTTCAGGGGAAGGTGAGGAGGTCAGATTAGCTTGAGTGGAGTGAGGAAGGGGGAGAGTGGTGGGCTCTGCTCAGACCACGGTGGCTTGGGTAACAGCTATAGAAATCCTAAGTAGGATGGGTTTGGAGCAGAAGAGTGCAGGGTCAAATTTGTATTTTACAAGATTGTTTTTGTTGCCTTTGAGAAACAGATCAGGAAGGGGCTGGAGGGCAAGCATGGAAGTCATTAGGCCAGTTAAGAAGCCATGGCTGTTGCCTTGACCAGTGTGGCTCAGTTAGTTGGGCATCATCCCACAAAGCAAAGGTTGTCAGTTCTATTCATTGTCTGGGCACATGCCTGAGTTGCTGTCTGGGTCGCTGCTTGGGGCACATCCGAGAGACAACTGATTGACCTTTCTCTCACACATGGATACTTCTCTCCCTTTCTTTCCCCCTCCCTTCCCCTCTTTCTAAAAATAAATAATAAATTAAAAAAAAAAAAAGAAGCCACTGCTGTGGTCTGGACAAAGGGTAAGGGCGGCTTTAGAAGAGCCAAGTTAATTGAGGTGGGACACCTTGTGAAGGCAGAGATGAAGGACTTGCTGAGGGATTGATTGTGCAGTGTGACACAAAGAAGGGTTTTTGGCTCAGCAATTGGATGAATGAAGTGCTATTTACTGAAATGGGGGAAATGCTGCAGTGGGGGGGAAGAGGGAGCAGATACAGGGGCCATTTGAGGGGTGTTGGCCATGTTAATATTGGGATGCCCTTTAGACCTCTGGTGGGCAGTGGCTGAGGTTGGAGAGAGGTCAGGAATGCAGGCTTAGTCAATAGATGTTTTTGTTTGTTTATTTTTTTTTATGTCACAGGACTAATCTCCTCCAACATCAGAATCTACTGAAAGATGATCACAAAGGTTTAATTTCAGTTGTGGATTACAGATTGGAAGATGTAAGGAAGCTGTGTTTCTGTGTTTATAAAACAGGAAAAAAGCATTTGTCCTCTGAGAATCATTGCATTTGTGTAGGAGGCAAACCCATCTTACTTAAGGCACTCTGTAGTGTCTTGAGTAAATTACCTAAGTGTAATCCCATCAGTCCTCAATAAATCAAAAGGATGAAAAGTCACGCGTATTTTCAATGATTCAGGACATGTTTTAGGGCAACGGCACCATCACTATATATTATGTTCCTTTATATGGAAAGTACAAGAATGCCTTTTAGAAGCAGCAATTTTGCATGTCGACGTCTTCAGATGTTATTTTCTTCCAGTGCCCATTTTCACACGTACCAAATGGCAAACATACAGACAGTTTCAGTTCAGCAGAGCCCCATACCCCTAACTGACTACAAGTTTAAAAAAAATTGGAACCCGACCAATGAATGATTAAAGTTGAAACTTCTTCTGGGAATCCCCTAACATCCTATGATGAAATCCAATACTTAGGTATCTTGTTCAGTGTCATAACCTGACTGTTTATATGTCAACAGTCAAACAATGCCATTATAGGTTTAAATTCAGAGTGAAAGCAAAATACCTAACTTTCAATACTCCCTTTTTGCACTTATTCTAAGCAGTTGAATGATACTGGCTCTTTGAATCTTGGCAGCTGGTTATGTTTAGTAGTGCTGGGATCTGTAATTTTTCTTTGAGAAACTTGATACTTATTTTCAGACATCAGGTTGTGATTAATCATCACCTACTACTAAAAGTTTTTGAAAGGATATCTTCAGGAAGTGCTTTGAATAGGCTGTGCTATTTGGATTTTGCAGATGGACACGCCACTTCGGCTAAAATGTCACTAAGCAAAGAACACCTATGGATGGGAATTTATTCTAAGTATTATCAGGGGAAATTGAGAATTATCTGGTACACCCGACTTTCTTAATCTTTTTCAATGCACAGCTTCTTATTTTTAGAAATAAGAAATAGATACAGTTTAGGCTCCTGAATAATCCTTGGGGATAGACACTGGAGTGTGAAAATGGACTTTTCTGTGAAGAATGAAAAGGTAGTGCTGTAAAGGAGTGAATGTGAGCCAACACAAGCCACAAATAAATACCTGGTACTCATAAGTTTGGAAATCCTACATGTTGCCACATGCAGGTCTATCATACACCATCTATCTGTATTTTTAGGGGGGTTATTAACTAAATAAATCATGTTTAATTACACTTCTACATTCCATCTTTGATTATAAAATCCTTGCCCAAATTTGCCCTCATTGGCACTAGATACAGGGCAGTTTTTAGAACTTTCTAACTCCATATTTGCTTTTATGTGTTACTGTTTATGAACCCTACAAAGTACATTGCTGTTCCTATCTGTGCTTAAAAGGAAAGAGGTAGTGTCCTAGAGAGGCCTGTCGAAGACAATACTAGGCAGGACAGGATTAGAATCTGGGGTACCCAGCTCGCGAAGCTGCAGCTCAGCCTGAGAAACATACTGTCTCAAAACAAATCTGAAGCTATGAGGGAAAAGTCCTACTTTGGACTCACTTTCTTTTCATTATCAATTCCTTTCCTACCATCATGGGCTTTATGAATAAAGCACGCTCTGTTTAAAGGGGAACGAAAAACAAGGTTTATTGAAAACATGTGATGGTGCAGCTGAGGAATCCTTTATGCTGAAGCTGGAGACGGCCTCACAGAGCTTAGTACCGTTGGGGGGCAGGATATTTCCCCACACACTTAATGTGGAGATGCATCAAGAAAATGTAATTCAAAAATAGTTTCAGATGTGCACATTTTAACGTCATGACCAGTAAATAATCCAGAAAACCACAGAAACTTGATAAGAGATGAATTCTCCGAGCCACACAAGGGCAAGTGTCCTGCGGATTAGCTACAGTGCTTTGATCTCCGAATTCCAAACCCAGATTTGGAGTCTGTGGTAGAAACTAAAATCAAATATTTAAAACATTTTGTAAAAGGCAAAGAAAGAACATTGAGAGAAAGGCACACGGGGGTAGAAGAACCTCCTGTAAAGGAGCCTATAATTACAAGCATGCAAAGTAAGCGCTTTATTTAAAAATATCATCACATTCACATGACCAAACTATAGGGAACTGAAGCAATTAGACCAGAAAATGCAGGCAAAAACTATTCTTCTGAAAACTCTTGATAACCAAGGTGAAGGTGCTATTTTTTTTTTGTCTAGCATTGCCTGGATAATTGTCAGAAATTTTTCCTTCATTTCTTCATGTTGTTTTTACATTGTGTATGTAGAGGGTGCAAGGAGGGGATAAGGTTCTGCATGTGAATGTCTACCAGCCTGCAATTTTTTTTCTATTTTTAATCACTCAGTCGACATTTATTGTGGCCAGAAACTGCTAGGACTTGGGTATACAGTAGTAACAGGCATGGATGGGACTAGGATGGGTGGACAAGATAGGTGACACCCTGCTCACATGGGGGCGAAAGGACAGTTGACATCAAAGGCACTGAATAGAGTAGCCACGACCATGGGTGATGAACGCTGTGACAGGAGAAGTACAAGTAGCACAGCGCAGGGTCAGTTCACCTAGTTAAAGGGCCATGAAAAACCAGCAGAAACCGGGACCACCAGTTGAAAACAAAGCTTCAGAAGCTCCTCTTGGTAACCCAACAGGCTTTAGATACCATAACACAACCATGTCTGAAATGATCATATCTAAAGAGCGCCAGAATCAAAAAGTACCTGGAATAGTTCCTTCCCCATTCCCTACTCTCTGAAAAAAAAAAGCATTCTTTTTTAAAAAAGATTTTACTTATTTATTTTTAGAGAGAGGGGAAGGGAGGGAGAAAGAGAGACCATCAATGTGTGGTTGTCTCTCAAGTGTCCCCACACTGGGGACCAGGCCCACAACCCAGGCACGTGCCCTGACTGGGAATCGACAGTGACCCTTTGGTTTGCAGGTTGGTACTCAATCCACTGAGCCACACCAGCCAGGGCTGAAAATAAAATGTATTCTTATTAAGATACATAGACTCTCAAATTCTAGGAAATTGGTATTGATTAAAGAAAAACAATGAACAAAAACACACAAAGAGGTATTACTGAGTTGATAATTTTTCTTCTGATTGTATTTATCGGTTCTAGGATTGATCAGAGATTAGACTGAATCCATTACTTTTTTATGAATCAGTTTGTTACCACTAACAGTTATGATGTATTTATTACATGCCAGGCATTAAGCTTAGCACTCTGCCTGTATTACCTTATTTAATCTTCTTGGGTAATCTTTCAAGAAGGTACAACTAAAATTCAAAGTTTAAAATTAAAGAAATGTGGGGAGGACAAATTAAGGCAAATCCCAGAAAATGTTCTGGGCTGTGCTTTGTTAAGAGGGTTAAAAATGCTTTTCTGTGTTACTTCAGCGGAGGACTGAGGACATTGACATGGAAATCCCACGGTAAGTTACCTTTAGCATTATCCTTTGCAATGACAAGGATGCCTCGAGTACAAGATCCTGCAAAACTGTTCATTGTAAGAACCTATCAGCCCATCCCAGTACTGCTAGGCAACAATGATAATAATAGTCAACAGTTACACTGTGCTTATTATGTGCAGGCAACATTCTTTTTACTTAGTTTTTGAACAGTTAATATGCTTGTATGATTTAAATATCAAAATAACATAAAGAGAAAATGATGAATAATCTTGCTTCTACCTCATCCTCATTTACTTTGTCCCTACTTATCTTCAAGTGAACATTTTTATTCTTCTTTAAAAACCTGTTCAATATTTCGTTATATAAATAAAAAGCAATCTTCTTACACAAAAATGTAGCACACTACATATGCAGCATTACAAGTTTTTCTTTTACTTAGTATATATCCTGAGATCCTTCTATAACTATACAGAAAGATTTTTATTGCATTCTATTTATTGTACCCTTAGTTTATTCAGCTACAGTGAAGACTTACTATAAATTAATGAAACTATTAGGAAGTAAACTTCTGAGCTGGAGAGTAAATGCCATGTAACTTTAGGAGATAGTGACACTTTTCCAAAAGGGTGATACCATTTTGCATTCTATGGAGTATAAATGCCTGCTTCCTCACAGTCTCACTAAAAAAATGTGTGGTCGGATTTTGTATCTTTGCTAATCTGATAGGTGAGAAAAATACTATCCTTTGCACTTTTTCTTTATGAGTGAGATTTAGTATGTTGAAGAAAAATACATGTATTTCATTTTCTGTGAACTCTCTGTTCACATCCATTTGACATCTTTTATTTTCTATTGGGTTGTTGCATTTTTCTTCTAGATTTCTAGAGCTCCTTACATTTAAAAATGATTAACTCTGTCTCTGATAGGAATTGTAAATATTTTCCCACATTTATCTTTTGAATTAGCTTATTTGTTTTGTTTGATGCAGCATTGTTTGATTTTATGTAGCCTAATTTTATCAATTTTAACTTTCATGTAGTCTAAATTTATCAACATTTTCTTCTATACCTTCTATATTTTTAGTTATATTTAGAAAGGTCTTCTGGTTCCATGATTACAAAAAAATTTACCCATTTCTGCCATCCAATATTAAATTTATTTAATTTAAATCTTTGATTTATTTGAAGTTTTTCTGGGAATATGGTAAGATATATATGGATCAACTTGATCTTTTTCCAAATGAGTAATTAGTTGTTCCAACATCACTTATAACCACAGTGAGGATGAAGTTGAAATTCATGAATTTGACCACATGGGGTTATAATTAATTTTTGAGAACATGGCTTTTCTGTTGATGTGGATAAAGAATCCTTTGGGAGATAGTAAAGAAAATTATGGAGGAAAAGCAGAGCCCGAGATGGTAGTTGTAGGAGAGGTATGAGATTAAAGAGGACAAATGATCACTATTTAGATCACATCAGAACAACGAGTATTGGGCTCACTTCGCTATGAAGCTCCACTGGGCCTTGGTGGTAATTTTAAACCTTTTATTCTGTAGAGTTGTGCTTCAAGGCTCTAACGAGTGTCCTTAAAGTTGGCCCTCCATTCCCATGGGGTCCCTATCCATAGATTCAATGACTATGGACCAAAAATATTCAAAAGACACTTCCAGGCAAGATGGCAGCATAGGTAAACATGATGCTAGCCTCCTCTGACAACCACATCAAAATTAAAACCAAACTACAGAGCAACCGTCATTCAAAACCACCTAAAATCTGGCTGAATGGAAGTTGTGCAAATGGAGAATTAAAGAAGAAGCCACATCAAGACTGGTAGGATGGGTGGAGATGCAGAACAAGCTGGTTCTGCATCTACATGTGGTGGATAAAAATTGGGAGGGATATCTCAGCTGTGGAGGTTGTCCCTGAGAAACAAGGGGTCCCAGCCCCACACCTGGCCTCACAGTCCAGGGTTCCAGTGCCACAAAGAGAAGTCCTTATAACTTTTGGTTGTAAACCAGCAGGGATTGAGGCTGAATGAGATGGAGTGCTGAGGCCCAGGCAGTTCCTCTTAAAGGGCTCACAGATGGACTTACTTGGGCTCACTCCCTCTGAGCTCTAGTGCTGAGGCAGCAGCTCGAAAGGTGCCAGAGACATACAAGGAGGAACTGAATTGTCAGGCATCAGGGTGAGAGCTGGGAGGACAGCTTTCTCCTAGATAGAAGTGTTGGTAGAAGCTATTGTTCTTTTGATGAGCCCTCTGACCACAGGGGCAGCAGGTGGGCGCCATATCTGAGTGTCCATCAACCTGGCTAATGCTGTGTGCCCCTACCATGGTGATTCCCTGAGGCCTCATCCCACCCAACTTTCAGGCCCACCCACCTGTTTCTAATGGTTTTTGCCGTGTGAAAGGCCCGTCTTGGCTCATGCTTTAGATTTTCCTAAAATCTCTCAAACAAGCAGCATTTGGCCTTGGTGTGCTCCGTGCCTGTCACTCAGCGGGTCCAGGCCCAGCACTGCCAGCAGCTGACCTTGGTTCATTTCTTGGCCTTGCTTGGGTACCTCCAAGCCGAGCATACGTTGTAGCCATCTGCAGATGGCTCTGTAGCTCATGTTGGGTGGTGCCAGGCAGGACAAGGCAACAAAACACAGATGGTAGCTGACCTTGGCCTGCACCTCTTGGGAGGCTCCAGAGCCAGCACACCTAGTGGATAGCTTCAGATCACTGCCCAAACACCTCCACAAGCAACACACTCAAGGGGTGGACTCAGAGGGCACCAGAACCCCAGTGAAGTCAGTCCTGCTCTGTGGGGTGGGCCCCTGTACAGCTGATACTCCACGGTGGTCAGAGGTCAATGGTCAGTCATCTTAACCAGCCCTTGCAGCTGATCAGCCTGAGGGGATATCCTTCCCATTGATGTGCCAAAAACAATTAAGGCTCAACTGTAAGGGGAGGGTGTATAAAACCCACACAATGGGACACACCTTGAGTTGCGAGCTTGGCTGATCAGGGAGGGGGTGCCACTGGAACCTACAGAACACCTACTTACATTAGGCCACTTTACCTAGCTTGGAAGACACAGCAGCTCTAAAACATAGAAACAAACACAGGGAGACTGCCAAAATGAAGAGACAAAGAAACATGGCTCAAATGAAAGAAAAGATCAAAACCCCAGAAAAAGAGATAAACAAAATGGAGACACGCAATCCACTACCTTCGGAGTTCAAAACACTGGTTATAAGGATTCTCAGAGAACTTAGTGAGAACCTCAGCAACATAAAAAAGGACCAGTCAGAGATAAAGATACACTACTGAAATGAAGACTAATTTACAAAAAGTCAACAGTAGAGTAGATGAAGCCAAGAATCATATCAGCTATTTGGAGCATAAGGAATAAAAAAATACCCAATCAGAACAGTAAGAAGGAAAAGAATCCAAAAAAATGAAGAGGGTGTAAGGAGCCTCTGGGGCAACTTCAAGCACACCAACATTTGCATCATGGGGATGCCGGAAAGAGAAGAGAGAGAGCAAGAAATTAAAAACTTATTTGAAAAAATAATGACAGAAAACATCTCTAACCTGGTTAAGGAAATAGATATACAAGTACAGGAAGCACAGAGAGTCCCAAACAAGATAAACCCAAAGAGGCTCATACCGAGACACATCATAATTAAAATGCAAAAGGTTAAAGACAAAGAGGGAATCTTAAAAGCAGCAAGAGAAAAGCAATTAGTTTCCTACAAGGTAGCTCCCATAAGATTGTCAGCCAATTTTCAACAGAAAGTTTGCTGGCCTGAAGGGATTGGCAAGAAATATTCAAAGGGACCAAAAGCAAGGACCTACAACCAAGATTACACTACCCAGCAAAGCTATCATTTAGAATCAAAAGACAGATTAAGAGATTCTCAGACAAGATAAAGCTAAAGGAGTTCATCACCACCCAGCCAGGATTTTAGGAAGTGTTAAAGGGTCTTCTTTAAGAAGAAGAAGAAAAAAAAAGATTAAAAATATGAACAATAAAATGGCAATAAATGCATATCTATCACAATTGAATCTAAAAAACAAAATAAAAAGAAGCAGAACAGAAATGGACGCATAAATAGTACACTTTGAAGGTTGCCAGGTAGAAGGGTTTTTGGGGAGGATGTGTGAAAAAGGTGAAGGGATTAAGAAGTACATATTGGATATTACAGAATAATCATGGGGATGTAAAGTACAGCATAGGGAATGTAGTCAATAACATCCTAATAACTATGTATGATGTCAGATGAGTGCGAGATGTATCAGGATGATCACTTAGTTATGTAATGTCTAATCACTGGGGTGTACACCTGAAACTAATATAATAATATCTGTCAACTGCAATCGAAAAATAAAAATAATTTAAAAAACAGAAGAAAAATATTTGAAAGAAAAAAATGTTATGTTGTTGCTCATGGGTACTGTGTAGTTAGGCCGAGGATGGTTGCATCTGTACCGAACTTGTACAGATATTTTTTCTTTTCATTATCCCCTAAATAATACAGCATAATAACTATTTGCATATTTTTACATTTTATTAAGCATTATAACTAATTTGGAGATGGTTCAAAGTACATGGGAGGAGGGGAAGTGCATAGGTCATATGCAAATACTAGGCCATTTTATATAAGGTTCTTGAGCTTCTGGGGATTTTGGTATCTGTGGGGGTGCCTGAACCAATCCCTGCAGATACTAAGGGACAACTGTATATATATCTTTTAGCAGGCAAGAATAAATAGTATTGGTCTCATTTAAATTTGCTTGAAAAAGGACTTTCTACAAAGTAAAGTTAGATTAAAGTAATGATGCTTCAGGAATTTGTACAGTATTGACTTTTTACCTTAATTGATCTCTCAACACTTCATCTATGTAAACATCAAAGTTACATTCATTTACCAGAGCATGAAGAACTACTCCTTAATGGACTACATTTCATTTGTTTTATTGATCCAGGTGGTTAAATATGAATTTTAGAAACTTCTGCTTATGAAAATGATTTTCATAGAAAAACAGATACAGCAAAATCATACATTTTCTATGAGAATAAAAAGTGTCACTTAAGATAGCATAGATGTAATTTATTGCCATGAAATATTCTAGGCATTTTTATATTTTGAAAGGAATGGCATGGCCACATTCTGGAAAACGGTTTGTCAGTTTCTGATAAAGTTATACCAGCACTTACCATATGACCCAGTAATATCACTCCTGGGTATTTGTGCTAGAGAAATAAAACCTTATGTCCATATAAAAACCTGTACATGAATATTCATAGAACCCTTATTTTCAATAGCAAAAATCCAGAAACAATCCATTGACCTTAAATATGTAAATGGATAAATTAATGGTGGTACATCCATATTGTGGAATGCTATTTAGCCGTACAAAGGAATAAACTACTGATACATGCAGTGACTAGGGTGGATCTCAAGAGCATCATGCCAAGTGAAAAAGTCAGTTTCAAAAGGTTAATACTATATGATTCTATTTTCATAACATTCTAAAAATGACAAAATTACAACCATGGAGAATACATTAGTAATTCCCAGCAGTTAGGACTGGGGTGGGGTGAGGTGAGCAACTCTAAAGAGATAATGCAAGGGGTGGCACTCCAAGATACTTTAGGGTGATAGAAAGTTTTGTATCTTGATTGTGATGGTTAATTTATACATGTGATGAAATTGCAATGTGGTATATATAGAAAAAGTTCAGTGCATACACAAACTGGTGAAATCTGAAAGTCTGCACTTTAGTTAGTTAATATTTATCCATATCAACTTCCTGGTTTTGATAATTGCCTATGTCAGATGTTATCACTGGGGGAAGCTGGATGAAAGTACATGGGCACAAGGGAACTCTTTGTACTATATTTGTAACTTCTAAGTATAAGTCTAAAGTTATTTCAAAATAAAAAGGTGAAAAAAATCTGATCTTAGGAAGACGACTGATGGGAAGAAGAATTACACATTTTATGGCACTGACATCTATTTTCTTTTAGATTTCACATTAGCTAAAAGATGGGGTATGGGGAGGTTTGGGGATGGGAATCAGATATCAGCACATGGTTTATTAATTTGTTCCTGTCCCACAGTGGGTGGTGTAGGGAGACGTGTTGTCATGGAATGACCTTGGAACTTGAGGTGGGCAAATCTCTGTTTTTTGTGTTCTGACCCTGCTGCTTACATGCAGTATGACCCTTGACAAGACTCAATCTAACACTCCAGTTTAAATATATAAAATGGGTATCACGACCTCTTCTAACTTTAATAAGATTTTGTAGGAATTATGTGAGATAGTCCATAAAAATGATTTACAATTTAAACTATGAGATTTTATTCCTGTTCATATAATACCAGATTGCCCAACTCCCAACCTTCTGTTATTTTAGCTTGAAAGGAAGATTTCTTATCTAAACATAGCTCATAAACGATTGCCCCTTTTTTAATGTGTGTGCAGGAAATAGACAATGGGTTGATTAGCATGCACACAACTGCAGTGAATTAGTGGACAAATAATCAAAGTCAAAAATTAAGCAAAGTTTCACTTATCTTTTGTCTCAGGGAAGACTGTGAATTGAGCATTTAATTCAATGTGGTTTTTTTCTTTCAAACCAAAAGGGGCCCAGGAGGAAATTTATGTACTGTTTCCTTTCAAAAATTAAAAAAAAAAATCAGTAAGTTATTTCTAACAAAAAAGATGGTTCTGTAGCATTTTTAGGTGGAACTTTTACTTATGTTTGAAAGTGAGGTAAATTGAGAAGTCCTCTGCCAATGTGACCAGTGGAATTAGGATCATCTCTTCCTTGGCATCAGAGACCACTTGGAAATCTGGATCCTGAAAGGAAAGTTGCTGGTCTATGTAACATGGTCTCCCACCAACCCTGTTAATGAATTCATTTTCCCCACACCCTCGTTGTTCTTCCATGTGTAGATTAAATGGATTATGTTGTAATTAAATTTGATTCTTGCAGAGGCAGTGCTTCAGAGCAATGGGCTAGAGGTAGGCCGGCACTCTATTACTGGCTTCACTGCTGACTTAGGCGCCAGGTACAAAGTCATTCCCATTTCATAGTGCCTCAAATTTTCTGTCTATGGAGTGAGATAAACAATGTTGCCAAGGGACGTGGTGCTGCTTTATGAGTTCTATATTTTAATTGAGCTCCAAATTCCTTGATAGAAAGGTGCTCTTTGAAGAATTAAAGATGTATTTATATTGTTATTGTGACTCTTAACCAGAATGAGGCTTTAAAATCTAATTTTAAATGCCTCCCACTGCACAATACATTATCCCCGCTCTTAAATACTGCAGTCAGCTGCGCACTGAGTCGCTCTGTGGTATTTATTAAAAAGGAAAAAAAAAAAAGCCCTGCAAAGATGTACAGGAGAACACTTTCAAAGCCATGTGCAGTGGTTTAACTGCAGGACTTCCACTGAAGTTAATGGGACTCATACTGGCAAATTCCAAGCACCACTTTGAAAATTTACCCCATAGTGACAGTTTAATGTTTCTTATTGAAGTCTTCAGATAACATCTTGAGGCAAAAAGGGACAATTTATCAAAGGAAGTAAATAATCTTTAATGAAATAACTCTGCATTGCAACTATCACAAGGAAGAGGATGCAGCAGAGCCTTTTGGTAAGCAGGCTCTTGGGGATTGTTTATTGGTGGTTGTTACCAATGGGGCTGTGAAAAAGTGTTCATCACAGTCTCCTGATTCCAGTGGCTCAGAGAACATAATATTTTCTTTTTCACTTTGAAATTTTATGTTTCTAAGGGTAGCTATATAGCTATGTGGAAAAGAGGGAACAGGTTTATATTCTTCTGAATGGGTAAACTTCCTATACTGCTGATAAGAAGTTCGAATAGGTATAGGGGACTTAAAAAAAATCCTAGAGCCTTATATATCTACACTTTTTGTTGCCTGATCAAAAAAAAATTTTTAGCTCAAATATTGAACATTATACCTGCCACCCATCTATTAGACCTTTCTTGGTTGCCTGTCTGTAGAAGCTGGCTCACATCAGGTGACTGTATGCCTTCATATTGCCTGCACGACCCTCGTGTGACCTCTGTGTGACCTGTGCATGTCTCCCCATCAGCTCCTACTACTCTCCCCACTACTCACTGAGTTCCAGCCAAAATGAACCTTCTGTCTTTTCCTTGGACAAGCCAATTTCATTGAGTATTAAGAATGTTTGCAATTACTATTTTCTGGCTTGAGAAAATCTGTGCCTAAATCTTCTCATGGCTCTCTCCTTTTTAAAATTCAGGTCAACTTGATGATTTAACCATTAGAAAGACTTTCTCAGGCCACCCAGTCTAAAGAAGCCCCCAGTATCTCTGTTGTACTCTCTTCATTGCATTTATCTTTAGTTGATATTATCTTGTTTTATAAAAACACGTTTGTGTATTGTTTTTTCTGTCCACTGGGATATTGCTTCTATGAGTAACACCTTGCCCGTTTGGTGCAACACAATGTTCCCAGCATCTAGAATCATCCTTGGACATGGCAGATGTATGAATGTTTGTTGAATGACTAAGCTCAAAACCCAGGGTTACCTTTTGCTCCTGTGTCTTGTGCAGTTAGTCATGATACTGTATAGTCCCTTTCCGTGACTACTTTCACTTCCATCACCTTTACTTTATTTCACTGTAATTAGTCTCCCTCCTTCCAGTGTTGTCCTTCTTTAAGGGCACAGGAGACTGCACTCTTACAGGTAAGGACCATGTTTCATTCACCTTTGTATTTTTTACACCTAAGATCACGTTTAGAATATTGTAAGTGCTCTGTCTGTGAATGAATTTTCTTACATAACACTCGATAGGACAGACTATTAGTACAACATATTACAGTGCTCTGCTGAAGTTTATAGAAGGAGCAAGAAATAATCTTTCATTATTCATTTCCTTCTAAGGGCATTATCTATATGGTTAAGTCATATCAGCTAATCAAGCTACTTTACGAGTTCAAATTTGTGCACCAGGTCAACAATGACCTAAACAGGGTTGTCAACAGTCTACTAATGTTAACAGACATTTAAAGGCTTTTCTGGGAGTAATCTCACTTATCCTGGAGATGTCTCCAATTGGGAAATACATAGAGAACCTCATGATAATATTGCTCAAGAGCCTATGTAATCTGACACAAGTTGAGTAAGTCTATTTTAGAGCCTAATTTCCCCTTTAGATTAGAGAATTGCAACAGGCAACCTGATACTAAACCTGGTATAATTAAGGGTGATACTGCATTGACAGTCATTTTGTAAAGTCCAGCTTCTCATTCAAAATTCACGGATTACTAAAGATGAACATAAAAGTATCAGGTTCTTTGTGAGCTGATGACAATAAATAAGGTTTAATTCAATTTAATTAAAAAATACTAATAAACAATAGGGGCAATTTTCTCATAGCTGGGTAGTGTGGTGCAATGGGAAATATCAATAGATACTTGTTTGGTCTTTGTCCTGGGCTCCTGGTGCTCTGCTCCTAAAACCTTTGGAATCTCTGGAGTGATTAAGCGTCTTTCGTATGCTAATGATGACAGTAGCTGGGGGCCCATCGATAGCGTTAAGTTACCAGAAAAACCAAAGCATGGTTAGAGAGTTGGAACTTTAAGCCCAAGCCTGGACCTCTGAAGAGGCAAGAGGGCCTAGAGATGAGTTCAGTCACTGAGAGCCATTGGTTTAATCAATTGTGCCTATATAATGAAAACTCCATGACAATCTCTAACCGTGGGGTTCTGAGAACCTCCAGGTTGGCGAATACACTGAGGTGCTGGGAGGGCGGAATGCTGGGAGAGTGGCATGCTGGGAGAGGGCATAGAGGATCCATGGTAGTCATTCCCCTGCCCACCTTGTCCTACACATTTCTTCCATTTGGCTGTTCTGGGATTGTGTCTTTTATAATAAACCAATAATAGTAAGTAAAGCGCTTTCCTGAGTTCTCTGAGTCATTCTAGTGAATTATCAAACCTTATATGGGAGGGTTGTGGACACCCCTAAATTTGTAGCCAGCTGGGCAGAAGTACATGTAGCCTAGGCACCTCCCTGGGGCTAGCATTTGAAATCACAGGTGGGGGTTGCACAGGGGGAGCCTTGTGGGCCTAAGTTCTTAGTCTGTGGGTCTGCACTAACTCTGGGTTGTTAGTATCAGAATTTAATTGAGTTGCTGAACACCCAGTTCATGTCTGGAGAGTTGGGGAACTGGTTGCTGTGAGAAAAAACCCCTTAGATTGATTTGACGTCAGAAAAAACAGTATGAGTGAAAACAACTCATCAGGGAAGTATAGTTCTCTGGAGTGAAATCACAAGTAGTGAATCCTGTTTCTTTCACCTACCATCTTTCTAACTGTGGACAAGTCTCTTAAGCTGTCTTACTTCCTCACCTACAAAATGGGATATAATACTTATAGAGTCCTTAGAGCAGTGCCTAGCATATAGTAGGTCTTAATAAATATCAGCTATGAATAACTAAAAGGATTGAAATGGCTTTAATGTTTTGTGATCAATCAATCCAACAGGGTTCAATTGTCTTCTGATGGTCCAATAAATCACATGGAAGGAGCCTATATGTGCTGAAGTGGTTTGAAGACTTAGAAGTAAAGGGAAGCAGAAGAAGATAGTAAATAACTTGAGAATATAATTTCTACCAAGGGAGAGATTACAAAATATAGAAAACGATACAATTCCAGGATTTAGAACAAAATTCAACGTCTCTTAGAACAAAAGATGGAGAAGGCAGAGAAGCAAAAAAAAAAAATGCTGTCTCAAATCTTCAGTTGAGAGGCTGGTGGCAGTTCTGGGAATCTCTGATTTAAATTTTGAACACATTAGCCGCTGAAGTCGACTTTTAATGAGATGAACTCACAGGTATATGAGAGTGGCCTTGGCTGTATGGTTGACTTTAATGAGGGCTTCAATTTTGTTTTAGCCTAGTAAGAAGCTGTTTATCTTTTCTCATTAAAAAAAAGCAAACACTATTGGGCATTTTCCCGAGAGACTGTTATCTCATGTCAGATACACATGTGCTCAGTGCCTGGGGAAACATCTGCGCTGTGGTTTTGCCTGTTTTGTCCTCTTGTGGAAATGCTACACTGAAAGCAAACTGTTAAAATAGCATTAAGAAATCAACTTGTATTTAGCATCAAATACAGATCCAAGATTAATAACAAGCTGGTATTTTCTGGTTCCTTGAGATGCTTTGCAAGACTGAAAAATATGGCCTGTTATATCTGTCTTTTGAGTCACCAGAGAATCCAAAAAGCCACTGTTTGAAGTAATTTGTTGGCTTCCTGACACAGCAGGCTCATTATCCTGATCTAAGCACTAGCCTTTGGCACTATTTGCAATTTTCAGGTAGGTCATTAATGAAAGCTTGGAAAAAGAATGGTTATGAAGTCAGTCTTTGAGGTTATTTCACACATTTTCAATTGAGAATGTTCACTGAGTGAGTGATTTGTGCTTGTATGTAGAGAAATTGTGAAGCAGCCAGTTCAGGTAAATGAGGGGTAACCCGGATAGTCATCCCAAAATATATTTGACTCTCCAAATTGGTAAGGCAACAATTATTGCCCATAGCTGTAGAAATATTATTTCAACAGAGTCTTAGGGGAGAGATGTAAAGTGAACATATAGGCATGAGGAATCATTTTGTAATTAAAAAAAAAGATTTTCCAGTTTTCAAAGCAAACCCCCCAATCAAGCAGATAGAAATAAATATGGTAATGAAAGATAGCACTTAATTAAAAAAAATTAAGTAGATTTTTCTCTTCCTGTAGGGAAGTACTGTTGTTGAAAATGTTTTTTCAAAACATACAAATATACAATGACTTTATGATTTTTTACATCAGCAAGTTTTTGTAAAGCTCCCGGCTCTGGCTAGAGTGCGGGGTAAGACGCGGGCCGCTCGGGAGGGGGAAGTGCTAAAGTCTTTGGGAATTAGCCTGCGGGGGCTCTATCAAATCGTATCCAGATACTATCGGTTGGTCTACAGGGCTCAGTACTATGGGAGGCTCGCTAGCTGACTGCTGAGGTAGCTTCCAGCTCTTTCCAGTTGGAAACAACATTGGTGTGCTTACAGAAAGCACACCATATTTTCCCTATTGAAGGCACAGCCAGTTTGTCACAGTCTTTTTTTGAATACTCGAGACTTCTAAAAATGTTTGCGTGTGTATCTGGCATGTTCGGAGTAATTAAATCTTACAAATACATGGAGTCTTGAGAAATCTTAGCTACATTTCCAAATTCAGAACAGTTATCATGGACAGATGAGGGAGATGTTATTTCTTTTTTCATTTCATCACGGTAAATTATGTTGAACGAGGGAACTACAAGGTTCACTTTACATTGTACTTTATCATTTTACCAGTGACATCAATTATTTTTATGGACCTATTAAACAGGCCCAGAAGGGTTTTTTTTTTCATCTGGTACTGCCTGCTGCCTTCAGGCAGGTGGCATTTGGCTCCTCTGTGTAAGTTAAATTTTATTGACCTCAGACTGCAGAGCCACATTTGAACATGTTTCCCTAACACCTCAATTTGGCTGGACCATTGGGTCAAACTGTTATATGTACGTTAAATAAATGATTGAAAAAATGCACAGCTATCCTAAATATAAGTACAAAGTTTTCTTTGTTCTAATAGAGATTCATTATATATTTATTCATGAACTTTTCTTCCAAAATGATTAATTTACTAGAAATAAAATATTGAAATGAAGAAAAGCCCGAAAGAGTTAACTAAACTAAAACTATGCCTAAAGCATGCTATACTAAATTTGTAAGGTCACTATTGATAGGTCCAAAGGTGTCTAAATGTACAGGTAACGTAGCATCATGTTTAGAAGCATGTGTTGCGTCAAAGCCTGCAAGGATCTGAGACAGGAAGGGAAAGGTTAGAGGACTAAGATGAGCTGATATATCCATAGTTGAAAACAGCTATCCAAAGGCAGCAGGCATCTGGGAAAGAACTTTCTTTTCAGCTTGGGGGCCAGAAATACATTGGCATTGCCTCTGGAACTGGAACAAAACCAAGTTTTAATTGGTTTTAAAATCTGGACTAGAACGCTCCCTCAGGCATCCATGAACCAACGTTTTCCTGTAGAAGCAGAGTGAGTCTTGGTTAGCCACCTGTCCTGTGGATTGTTTTGTTTGGGCCCGTTATAGGACAGAAAGTACTTATGGTGCAGTAGTTTCACATCAAGTTATGGTCCTTCGTGATGTTGCTCGAGCAGAGAATTGAAAAAGAGAAAAAAGGCCTCCAGGGAGAAATACCAAATGCCCTCACTAATATGCCTTGGGGCTGGGTGGACCTGCAGGTCTGGGAGTTATGACCTAATTTTCTCCACACCTGAGCAATGGTTTCCAGAAAGGAGGAAAGCCTATTCTTGCAGAAGAGAGGCAGCTGGATAGACAAGGCATTTTAAGATTGAATTAATTTACAATTTCACTATATTTACTACAGTGCTTCGCACATAGTTAAATTCTATAAAGTCTGATTGAATAAATGGTGACTCTTTTGAAATGTGTATACTATGAAATTACCCCAGGGGCAGAAAGCATGCGGGGAGCCCACCCATTCTCCCATCCCCAGGACAAGGCTCTTCCCTCACGACAAGCATGGAATAAAAGATTCTTCTTCACAGTACCCATGGACGAGGAGACACTTCCCCCAATTCCTCCTTAAATCACTCTGCCCCGGCCACAGGGAAGAGGCGCAAAGGAGGAAACAGCGAGAATGACTCGACAATTCCTGACTCCTAAAACAAAATGAAAAACGTGTTGTGCATGAAGAAGAGGGTCTAAACTACTTTGTGGACTAAAAATCCACTTCTGGAGATTGGAAATAGTTGAAATAAGTAAGCTTCACCAAGAACTTTCAGTATTTGGATTTGAATGGCTGCCAAAGAAGTAAGAAGGCAAAAAAGAGCAAGAAAACCAAGTTTAGCTGTTAAACAACAACAACCATGACAACAACAATAATAGATTTTATATACAGGGTTTACTTTTTTTTTTTCTCAAAAGGAAGAGCATTTTATTTCTTGAAAAGGGGGAATGTGAGGCTATATTATTCCATAATGTTAATGGCATGAGGCTGAGAAAGTTTGAGGAATTGTTCTGGATTAAAGGAGACAAAAGAGACATGACAACTAAGTGCAATAAATGACTTTAGGCTGGATCACACACTGAAGAGGGAAAATGCTGCAAAGGACATTATTGGGTCAACTGACAAAACTGGAATACAGCCAGCGGATTAGATGAAGTATTATATCGGTGTTCAATTTCCTGAAGGTTATACAAAAGAATATCCTTATTCTTAGGAAATCTACATTGAAATATTTAGGGATAAATGGCTGTGATGTTGGCAACTTAGATTTTTTAAAAATGAATTTTTATTGAGATATAATTTATGATATACTTTAAAATATATTACTGGAAGAACACAGATCTTAACTCCAGAATGCTATGACGTATTTGTTAAGGAGTATAATTTGGAGTTGGCACCTAGGTGAATGGAGTTACTTTGAAACCACAGTATCAAAGGAGGTGCAGAGAGACGTGATTCTTACTTCAGGACAACAAGGTGGGAGATTCATATTCCAGAGTGAAAAACTTGCAACCCTGTCTGACGGTACCAATGCATAAAGTAAAACATGCTTGTAATCGAGCTTGAGGAACACCGCCTGATATGCGTGACCAGGTCTAATACACTTCTCTCCATTTCAGTTAATCAAAAGCATAAAAGAGATACTGCTCAAATTGTAGAGAAAAAAGAGGTTTTATACTTGCTGAAATGAATGCTTCCCTAATTCAGGGCAACACTGGAGAAATACACAGTTCAGAGTAACTTGATACAAGTGGGTGTTCCAGAGCCATACCTCCTAGTTCAAATCCTAGGTCCACCACTGACTATATGACTTGTAATAATTTATTTCTCTTTGCCTCAGTTTCTTCATCTGTAAAATGGGGATAATAAAAATACCTATCTCACAGTGTTATAGTGAGGATTAAATGTCAACACTTTTTAAAACACAAGTGTGCTGACATGATAAACACTCCACGAATATTAACTTTTAATATTAAATGTTGCAACATAGGAGACAGAAGAGAAGGATGCAGAAATCCAAGTATCTGGACATTTATACTCACCTATCACACAGAAGGGCTTTCGGGCAAATCTCAGTCTTCCTTGCCATCCTCTGTACCGACAACAGCAGCCTGCAGACCAGATTCGAATGATGAACTCCAAACCAAAGACGACAATCATCACGAACTCCTAAAATATCAAACAAGACGTATTAGAGGCACTGTGGACAAACCACAGCACGAAGCGCTATGGGTATCTTTGGACATTTCAGCACTTCGTCTAAAACGACTATATGTTAAATGTCTAGAGTTAGGATCGTCTCTTCTCCAAATCAAACAGAACGTGGAAAACGTGGAGACCTCATGTTGTCTGCGTTTGCTATCATGGAATGCCATTCCTTTTCAAGCCTCTAACATTTTGCAAACTTGAGAGTCAGTTTCAGTGCTAAAGTTGCAGGCTGGATCACCAATCTGCCTTGTCGGGTGTACATAGTGTAGCTGACTTCAGCTACCGGGTAGCATGTGCAGTGTCTGAACTGAAAGAGAGGACCCTGAAAACAAAGCTTGACAGTTTTGCAGAAAACAGAGCTGCATTTTGCTGCAAAGAGTGACAATCTCTAAGCTCTTAAGAGTGGTTCTCAGAGAAAAAGAACTGAATATTTAGAAGTATGCTGAGTTCTTGTACTATGGTGTTCAAATCTCCTTATAGAACAGCAAGTTTCCAAAACATCACTGCGTGTTTGGCACATGTATCCATTGCCGGAAATGAGATCTTAAATTCTTCAAATCTGAAGGTTGTTAATTGTTATGCTGCCCTTTGGCGAGAGCTGCTTAGAAAATAGTACCCGCTCTAGCAAAATAACTTCGAGATTATTTACTAGTGTTGTGAGTGAACCTTGGGGAAAGGCCAACTAAAGTGTCTCAGTAAGCGGTGGGTCATAGAAAAAGGAAGCAAATGGCATTATAAGGAGAAAGCATCTCTGGGGCAAGCATGTCATAGTCACCTTGTTGTCCCTATAGGCACAGGCACTGATTTTATTGAACTTGGCTTTCCCTCAAAAAATAATTCTCTCTCTAAGCATTATGTTAAGTGAAATAAGCCAGTACAGAAGACACTCTGGAGTCTAATGAACAAAATGAGCTAACAAGCAAAATAGAGCAGACAGTTGTCAGGGGGAAGGGAGTGTTGGGGGTCTTGGGGGTGCAGGTGGAAGGACTGAGTGAAAAAAAAAAAGGAAGAGAAAAAGCTCATGGACATGACAACAGTGTGGTGGTTGCCAGGGCAGAGGAGTGGGGGGCGTGGGGGAGGGTAAAGGGGGGTAAATGGTGGTGGAAGGAGACTTGACTTGGGGTGGGGAACACACAATACGTATAAGATGATGTGTTGTAGAACTGTGCACCTGAAACTTGTATAACTATTTTTTAACCAATGTCACCCCAATAAATTCAATAAAAAGGAAAAAAATTAAAAATTCCCGTCTTATTTTTAAACAAGGATTGACTCAGAATTTATAATATCAAACAATAAATATTTAAAAATTTTAAAATTGAATTTATTATTTATTAATTGATTGTTATAACTACTTAATTATAAAAGTGATACATAATCTTTATTAAAACATTCCAACATCACAGAAATATAGAGTATAAAAAGTAAAGATCCTTATAACAAATACTTCAAAAACTTATATGGAACAAAAAAAACCAAACAAACCCCTGCATAGCCTCAGCAATCTTTTTTTAAAATATGTAAGTATATTTTATTGATTATGCTATTATAGTTGTCCCAATTTTTTCTCCCCATTATTCCCCTCCATCCAGTACCCCTCTTCTCTCCAGCAATGCCTCCCTTAGTTCATGTCAGTGGGTTGTGCATACAAGATCTTTGGCTTTTCCATTTCCTATACTATTCTTAACATCCCCATCTATTTTGTACCTGCCAATTATGCTTCTTAATCTCTGTACCTTTTCCCCCATTCTCTCCATCCTCCCTTCCTGCTGATAACTTTCCATGTGATCTCTGCTTCTATGATTCTGTTCCTGTTCTAGTTGTTTGCTTAATTTTTTTGTTTTTGTTTTTTTAGATTTAGTTGTTTATAGTTATATTTTTTGCCATTATACTGTTCATAGTTTTGATCTTTTTCTTAAATAAGTTCCTTTAACATTTCATATAATAAGGGCTTGGTGATGATGAACTCCTTTAGTTTCATCTTGTCTGGGAAGCACTTTATCTGCCCTTCCATTCTAAATGATAGTTTTGCTGGATAGAATAATCTTGGATGTAGGTTCTTGTCTTTCATGACTTTGAATACTTCTTTCCAGCCCCTTCTTGCCTGGAAGGTTTCTTTTGAGAAATCAGCTGATAGTCTTATGGAACTCTTTTGCAGGTGACTCTCTTCCCTTGGTGCTTTTAAGATTCTCTCTTTGTCTTTAACCTTTCGCATTTCAATTATGATTTCTCTTGGTGTGGCCCTCTTTGGGTCCAACTTGTTTAGGATTCTCTGTTCTTCCTGGACTTGTATGTCTATTTCCTTCATCAAATTAGGAAAATTTCTTTCATGATTTTTTCAAGTAAGTTTTCAGTTTCTTGCTCTTCCCCTTCTCCTTCTGGCATCCTTATGATTGAGATAGTGGCATGTTTGGAGATGTCTCAGAGTCTTCTTATTCTTTCCCCATTAAAAAAAATTCTTGTTTCTTCATTCTGTACTGGTTGACTGTTTATTTCTTCCATATGCTCCAAATCATTGATTTGAACCCTGCTTCCTTCCCTTCACTGCTGGTTCCCTGTGGGGTTTTGTCTACTTCACTTAGAGTAGCCTTCATTTCTTCCCTTATGCATTTGCCATACTTAACAAGTTCTTTGAGCATCCTTATCACCAGTGTTTTCAACTCTGCACCAGAACAGGCTGGTTTTGACACAGAGATAGGTTGGTTATCTCTGTTTCACTTAGTTCTTTTTCTGGAGTTTTGATCCGTTCTTTCCTTTGGGCCATATTTCTTTGTCTCCTCAATTTGGCAGTTTCCCTGTGTTTGTTTCTGTGTATTAGGTAGAGTTGCTTTTAATCCCTGTCTTGTTGCACCTGTTACATTGTAAGGGGCCTAGCCTTATGTACTCGTCAGGGTGGGGCAACCCACTTCCTGTTTTGTGGTTGCTGTATGTGGGGGAGGGGTCGGAGAGGGAATGATGCTGCTTGCTCAGCTCTCACTGTGTTTCCAGTCACTTGCCCCACTTCCCGTATGCAACTGGCATCCTTCTAGCTCCTGCCTTGGTGCTGAATCCCAGAGTGGGTGGGTTTGTATATGTTCTAGGACAGTGTGGGTCCTTTAAATGGACTCTTCTGAAAGACTGGAAGTTTCTTCTGCCATCCACACCCCCCCCACCCCCCAACTGGTTATTATAGACAGAAGTTATGAGGCTTTATCTTCCCAGCACTGGAACCCTGGGCTGTGTGGTCTGGGAATGGGCTGGGATTGCTCACTCCCCAGGTGTCCCTCCCAGTTTTTATCTGCCATACGTGAGTGTGGGACAACCCATTCTGTGTTTTGCTGGCTGCAGCTGCTGCCTAGCCTCTGCCACCTCACTGTTGCCACACCGCACCCTCTCTGCCCCTGTCTCTCTGCCTCTCCTACCCATCTGGATGAACAGATCTTCTTTAAATCCTGGGGCCATACAGTTCAATTTTCTGGCAGCTCTGGTTGTTTTTTGTTTTGAAGTTAGTTGTGATCCGCCTTAGGGTTGTGTGAGGAAGTGAAGTGTGTCTACCTATGCCTCCATCTTGGTCAGAAGTCCTAGCCCCAGCAACCTTGAGAAAGAAGAACAAAGTAAAAGGGGTCACAATACCCAATATCAAACTGTACTACAAGGTCATTGTAATTAAAATAGTCCAGTACTGGCATAAGAACAGGTGCAAAGATCAATGGAATAGAATAGAGAACCTAGAAAGAAAGCCAAGTCTCTGTGGTCAATTAATATTTGACAAAGGGGGCATGACCATACAATGGAGTAAAGATGCCCTCTTCTATAAATGGTGTTGGGAGAGCTAGAAGAGTACATGCAAAAAAATGAAACTAGACTACCAACTTACACCATACATCAGAATAAACAACATGGATAAAAGACTTAAAGGTAAGTTGTGACACCATAAAAGTCCTAAAGGAAAACATAGGCAGGAAAATTTCAGATATTCTACACAGCAATCTTTTTGCTAATATATCTCCTAGGGCAAGGGAAATAAAGGAAAATAAATAAACAAATGAGACTACATCAAACTAATGGCTTCTGCACAGCTAAAGAAACCATAATCAAAATGAAAAGGGAACAACCATATGGGAGAACATATTTGCCAATGACACATTGGAGAAGGATTTGATCTCCAAAATCTGTAAAGAACTTATATAACTGAACACCAGGAAGACAAACCAATTAAAAAAATGGACAAAGGACCTGAACAGACACTTCTCCAAGGAGACATACAGAGGGCCCAGAGATATGTGAAAGGATGCTCAGCATCACTAGCCATCAGAGAGATGCAAATTAAAACCACAATGAGGTATCACTTCACACCTATCAGAATGTCCATCATTAATATATCAACAAATAACAAGTGCTGGAGAGGATTTGGAGAAAAGGGAATCCTAGTGCACTGTTGGTGGGATTGCAGACTGGAGCAGCCACTGTGGAAAACAGTATGGAGTTTCCTCAAAAAGTAAAAATGGAACTGCCTTTTGACCCAGTGATTCTGTTGCTGGGAATATACCCTAAGAATCCTGAATCACCAATCAAAAGAACCTATGCACCTCAATGTTTGTAGCAGTGTTATTTATAATAGCCACATGCTGAAAATAGCCTAAATACCCATCAGTAAATGAGTGGATCAAAAAAGTGGTACATTTACACAATGGAATACTATGCAACAGAAAGAAAGAAGGAACTCCTACCTTTTGCTACAGCATGGATGGAACTGGAGAACAGGCTAAGTGAAATAAACCAGGGGGTGAAGGATAAATATGACATGATCTCACCTATAAGAGGAATCTAATGAACAAAATAAACTAAGGAACAAAGTAGAACCACAAGAATGGGAACATGAAACAGACTGAAAGTGACCAGAGGGGAGGCAGAAGGGGAATGAATAATGGTGGAAAGAAGGGGAAGAGACTAGACACAGAACAAGTATGAATGGTCCATGGACATGGAAAGCAGTGTGGGAATTGACTGTGGGAATGGGGGGTGGGATGGGTGAAGGAGGGCGAAGGGGGAACAATTGGGAGAACTGTAATATAATAACAATAAAAAATGATTAAAAATAATAATAAAAAATTAAAAATAAGACCCAAAAAAGAGAAAGTAAAGGTCCTAATTCCCCATTCTCCCACCCTATGTACCAAGATAGAAACCATTATCAAATTTAGAAAAACGGCCTTTTTGTTGCAAGTTTCAGGAAAACGTCTGTTTCCTCAGAGTATGTAATGATGTGCACTTTTGAAATGCCTAGTAGAGATATATCATTCTTTCTTGCTCTTATATTGCACTAAGCAATCCACAGATAGTTCTCCTGATGGAAAAATAAGTCTCCAATATCATTGCTGTTTACTTAGAGTAACTTGAAACTGCCTATGGGATAAATCTCTGAAAATGACTTGATGGACAGATAACCCAAACCATGCAACATGCACTCAGTAGTGATATCAGGGGTTTCTTTTGTTTTGGCTTTGTTACAGATCTAGGTGGTTGGGTCTTTAAGGTGGCTACAGTACAAGATCACCTCTTTTTAATCCAGCACAGTTTCCCATATATAGAAGGCATGTGGAGGCTAAGATGCCCATGTAGCTGGGCTTGTGGCCTGTCCAGATCTAATGGCAGGTCCACTTTCCTACCCCTACCCTGGATTCCTACTTGTGCCAGAAAGTTTGGCACTCCACTGGTGAGAGGTCATATTATGAGGGATACCCAAGAAGATCCCAAATGTGGCCTGAGCCCCCAGGAACCACCATCTCATGATTTTTCTTTTTCATGTCAATAGCTGACATTATTTTAAAGTAAGGCAGACCATCGCTGCACCATTTTTCTGTTGCACTAAGGTAGGATAAATTAAATCTACCAATTCTTTACTCTGGGTTCTTGGTTCAGGAATATTGCTCACTGTTTTTTTGTTTTTTTTAATAAAAAGGCTAGGGGGAAAAAATCTTTTTTTTCCAAGTAAAGCAAGAAGAAGTTATAACTAGATTTCACTACAGGACCATAACTTCTGCCTTGGGGTAGTAATCCTAGAGTCAGAATTCTCTTGTTCTTGCTCGACCCTTACTTAGTATTTCCTATGAGGGCTTGGTTCAGATTGTGTGAAAAATAACCTCAAAAATCTCCATCACTGACTAAGCAGAAGTGGGAGATGAGGGCTCAGAAGATTGTGGAAAATTTTCTTCATGCTCAGAGCTGCAGAATGTGGGGAAGTTCTCTCTTGAAGTCTTGGGCTTATGTGATAGGGGACAAAGTGTGAAAATCACTTTGAACAGATTTTCTCTCTTGGTTCTGGAAATTTACACCTTGTTTCAATAAAAAGGAATATAGTTCTATTGAGTCAGAGAAAGGCAATCATCCCTAATCTGACAGATTTAGAATAAGTGGGGAATAGAAGTGTGAAAAGACCACTTCCTACCAACACCATACAAGGGTTCCCTTTTCTCCACACCCTCTCCAGAACTTAACTTTTGTCTTTTAGAATAGATATTTTGAAAAGTGTGAGGTGATATATTATTGTGGTTTTGATTTTCATTTCCCTGATGATTAGTGATGTTGATAATTTTTTCATATACCTACTGGTCATTTGTATATCTTCTTTTCAGACTACCCAGGCTCCTTTGCCTAGTTTTAAATTGGGCTATTTCTTTTTTTGCTATTGAGTTATGGAAGTTTCTCTTATATATTAGATATTATCTCCTTATCAGATGTTTTCTCCCATTCTGGAGGTTGTCTTTTCATTCTGTTGATTATTTCCTTTGCTGCACAGAAGTTTTTTAGCTTGATGCAATCCCATTTGTCTATTTTTGCTTTTGCTGCCTGTGCTTTTGGGATCTTTTTAAAAAAAAATCATTGTCTAGGCCAATGTCAAGACGCTCTTTCCCTATGTTTTCTTCTATTGTGGTTTTTAGAGCTTACATTTAAGTCTTTAACCCATTTTGAGTTGTTTTATTTTTTACATGGTATTAGATAATGGTCCAATTTCATTCTTTTGCATGTGGGGATCCAGGTTTCTCACATATGATCAAAACTCTCAGCAAGTTAGAAATAGAGGTTTATTACCTCAATTTAATAAACAATATCTACAAAAAACCTAAGGCTAATGTCATAAGTGAAAGACTAAATGCTTTCCTCTAAAATCAAGAACAAGGCAGGATGTTACTTTCATCACTCTTATTCAACAGAGTTGAATAATATAGTCACTTTGATAAGGCAAGTATATAAGAAATAAAAGGCATACAAATTGGAAAGACAGACATAAAACCATCTCTATTTGCAGATGGCATGATTGTCTAAAGAGAAAATACAAGGAATCGCCAAAAAAAAAACAAACAAACCCCTCTTAGAGCTAATAAGTGAGTCCAGTACAGTTATAAGATAGAAGATGAACATATAAAAATTAATTGCATTTCTCTATACCAATAGCAAGGATGTGGAAATCAAAATTAAAAGCACAACATTATTGCCCTGGCTGATGTGGGTCAGTTGGTTGGAGTATCATCCTATACACCAAAAGGCTGTGGGTTTGATTTCTGGTCAAGGCATATACCTAGGTTGTGGGTTCAGTTCCCAGTCGGAGAGCCTATGAGAGGCAACCAATCGAGGCTTCTCTGTTATGTTGATGCTTCTCTCTCTCTTTCCTCCCTTCCCCTCTCTCTAAAAGCAATGAAAAAATGTCCGTGGGTAAGAATAAAAAAATAAATAAAAAGCACAACATTATTTGTAACCATTCAAAAGAAAATGAAACATTTAGCTATGCACTTGACGAAACATGGAGAGGATATGTGTGCTGAAAATTATAGAACATTGGTAAAAGAAATCAGAGAAGACCTAAATCAATGGAGATGCCATGTTCATGAATTGGAAGGCTCAACAAAATAAAGATGTCAACTCTTCCCAAACTGATATATAGGTTTAATGAAATTCTTATCAAAAGCTCAGCCAGACTTTGTTTTTTTGTAGAAATAAACAAACTTACTCTAAAATTAATATAGAAAAGCCTAGGTCCTAGAATAGGTAAAACAACCCCAACAAAGAAGAATAAAGTTAAAGGAATCACTCAGTATGATTGATTGGAGCTACTATACAGCTCCAAGGTTCAAGGTGTGGTGCTGGCGGAGGCACAGAGAGAACAATAGAACAGAATAGAGAATTTGGAAACAAACCCAGGCAGATGTGCTTAGTTGATTTTTGGATAAAAGTACAAAAACGATTCAATGAAGGGAGAAATAGTTCTTTAACAAATGATGCTAGGGCAATTGAACATCAAGAGGCAAAAAGAAAAAAGAAAGAAAAAAAAAAGAACCTCAATCTATACCTCACATCTTATACAAAATCAATTCAAATGTATCATAGACTTAAATGTTAAACTATAAAACTTTTAGTAAAAAGCATAGAAGAAAATTTTGGGGATTTAGATTAAGCAAAAGTTGTTAGACTTGACACTGAAAGCAGAAGTAATAGAAGGAAAAGTTGATGAATTGGACTTCATCTAAAGTAGAGAGAACGATACACTATAGCCTGGAAAAAAACGTTTACAAACTACATATCTGACAAAGGACTAGCATCTGGAATATATAAAAGCTCTCAAGACTTAAGAGTAGAAAAACCAAATAAATTCAATTAGAAAATGGGCAAAAGACACGAAGGACATTTCACTGAAGAGGATATATGAATAGCAAATCAGTACATGGAAAGATATTCAACATTAATAGCCATATTGAAAATGCAAATGAAAATTACTAGGAGATAACACTATAGATGCATCAGAATAGCTAAAATAAAGAATAGTGATAACATAAAGTGCTGGGGAGAACACAGGGAAACTGGGTAATTGCTGGTGGGAATGTAAAATGGTACTGTTCACCTGAAAAACAGTCTAATAGTTTCTTATAAATATACAGTTATGCCCCAGCTGGTGTGGCTCTGTGGATTGAGTACCAACCTGCAAACCGGAAGGTCATCAGTTTGATTCCCAGTCAGGGCACATGCCTGGGTTGGGGGCCAGGTCCCCAGGTAGGGGGTGTGTGAGAGGCAACCAACTGATGTTTCTCTCCCTCCCTTCCCTGTACACAGCTGTTCATAGTGGATTTATTCATAATGACCCAAACCAGAAAAGAACCCATATGTTCTCACCATGTGAATGGGTTAAACAAGCGGTGGTATACCCATACTAGGGTATACTACTCAACAATAAAAATGAATAAAACACTGATATATAAGACAACTTGAATGGATCTCTAGAGAATTATCATGCTGAGTGAAAAAAAGCCAGTCTCAAAAGGCTACACATTATCCCATTTATATAACATCTTTGAAGTGAAAAGTTTTAGAAATGCAGAACACATTAATAGTTGCTAGAAGTTGGGGATTGTTGGGAGAGTGGTGGGTGGGTGGGAAGGAAGAGGTGGGTGTGGTTATTAAAGGGCAATATGAGAGATCCTTGTGGTGATAGAACTACTTGGTATCTTGATTTTTGTGATAGATACACGAGCTTCCACATACAATAAAATTGCACAAAACTAAAACCCACATACAAATGTGTATAACCCAAACTGGAGAAATTTAAAAAAGAGTTGTGGATTGTAGAAATATTATTATTCTAGTTGTGATATTATACTCAAGATTTGTAAAATGTTACTGTTGGAAAACAGGTTAAAGTGTACACAGGATATCTCATATTATTTCTTACATCTGCATGTGAATCTACAATTATCTAAAAAAATTTAATAAAAATGGCATTGCCCATCATCTAACCAATGGAAGACTCATAAGAGGAAATACATTCCTCTCAAGTCCAATGCTAGATCTGATCTCACTGAGCTTTGGTTTCATAGTGCTCTCTAAATGATTCTTTAGACAGAGTCTCCTTATTTTATTTTCAAATGAGTTAGAATAAAAAAATCTTTTATGTTTAGTTGAAAATGCTTTATGGGTAGTTCTGATTCTTGCTGGGCCAGCTATGTGGCAGGTTATAGTGTTTTTCCTGCTATATCTCAGGATAAACCAATTAATTTTCTCTTGCTTGTTTTTAATTGAAATAAGATGCCTACAATTTCCTCAAATGGTTGCTAAGGAGATAAGTAAATAAAATCAGAGTACTTGATCTGCTTGGAGGAATGTTGCAATGTAAAGCCGGTGTTACTAACAATGGTTCTGTTCTACCTTATGAAGTCCCTAGAAGCTTGGCTTTGCCAGTGCTCTACAACTAAAGGTGATGTTTACTGTTTTTGTCACCTGTCTTCAAGGATTTTTAGTATCTTCTCATTGACCCACACAGAAATGTAGTAAAACAATGAGCACTTTTCCTATTCTCTTAAAGACTAAGGAAATAGAGGAATTTAGAAAGCCAAGAAACAGGGGTAAAGCCAGTCTATCTAGAATATCTATTGAGAATATTGAGGAGACCCAGTCAAGATGGCAGCACAGGTAAATACAGCTCACCTCCTCACATAACCACATCAAAATTACAACTAAAATATAGAACCACCATCTTTCAGAACCATCAGAAATCAAGTTGAATGGAAATCTGACAATTATGAAATTAAAGAAACCACATCCATCCAGACTGGTAGGAGGGGTGGAGACATGGAATGGGCTGGTCCCACATCGATGTGTGGTGGATAAAAATTTGGGAGGGATATCTCAGGAGCGAGGAGTCCTGGCCCCACACCAGGCCCCCCAGCTCAGGGTTCCAGTGCCAGGAAGATAAGTCCCCATAACTTCTGACTGCAAAAAAACAGTGGAGCTTGAGCTGGTGGAAGAAACTTCTGGAGTCCTAAGCAGTTCCCCTTAAAGAGCCCACACATGGACTTACACAAATGCACTCCCTCTGATCTTTTTTTAATTTTTAATTTTTAAGTTTTTAAAATATTTTATTGAGTATGCTATTACAGTTGTCCCATTCTCCCCACCCCCCCTTAATCCTCTCTGCCCTGCACCCCATCCCAATATCCCCACACCTTTTAGTATTCCCTCTGATCTTGAGCACCACCAGGATAGTAGCTTTAAAGGCACCAGTGGCCTACAGGGAGGAACTGAAGTGTTTAGCATCAAGGCAAGAGCTGGTGGACAGCTTTCTCCCAGATAGGAAGACAAGCAGAGGCCATTGTCACTTGTCTGAACCCTCCCCCCCGGGAACCACAGAACTGTCAGGTGGGTGCCATATCTGAGACTCCATCAACCTGGCTAACACTGTTTGTCCTGCCCTGGAGATCCCCTGAGACTCTGCCCCACCCAACTTACTGGCTCACCCAAACTGGTAACCATGACTTTTCCATATGAGTGGCTGGTCTTAGCTCATGCTGCACAATTTCCTAAATCCTATCAAACAAGCAACAGCTAAAAGGCCCCAGGCCTGGCACTAAGAGCAGCCAGCTTAGATCCACAGCATGGCTTTACCTAGGAATCTCCAAGCCTAGCACAAGCAGCAGCTATCTCAGATTGTTAATTAGCTTGGGCAGGGTGGTCCTGGGCAGAATCAGAATACACGTGGGACTTGACCTTGGTCTGCACCATGGAGGAAACTACAGGGGCAGCACACCCCGTGGACAGCTGCAGACCATGATGGAGCACCACCACCTTGGCCCTGCACAGCTGATCCTCCATGGATGGTGGAGGTTGGTGGTCCGTGGTCATAACCAGTCCTTGCAACTGACTGGCCTGGGTAAATCCCTCCTATTGACCCGCCAACAACAATCAATGCTCAATTGCAAGAGCAGGGGATATGCAACCCACATGAAGGGCGCATCTTGAGTACCCAGCTTGGGTGATGGGGGAGAATATGTAACTGGACCCTACAGGACACCTATTACATAAGGCCATGCTATCAAGACAGGGAGTCATAGAAGCTCTACCTAATACACAGAAACAAACACAGGGAGGCTGCCAAAATGAGGAGACAAAGAAATATGGCCCAAATTAAAGAATGGATCAAAACTCCAGGAAAAGAGTTAAACAAAATGGAGATAAGCAATCTATCAGATGCAGAGTTCAAAACACTGATTATAAGGATGTTCAAGGAACTTAGCGAGGACCTCAACAGCATAAAAAGGATCAAGTCATAAATGAAGGATACACTAATTGAAATAAAGAACAATTTACAGGGAAACAATAGAGTGGATGAAGCCAAGAGTCAAATCAATGACTGGAACATAAAGAAGCAAAAAGCAAGCAATTAGAACAACAAGAAAAAAAAATCCAAAAAAAATGAGGATAGTGTAAGCAGCCTATGGGACAAATTCAAGAGATCCAACATCATAGAGGGGTCAGAAGGAGAAGGGAAAGAGCAAGAAATTGGAAATCTATTTGAAAATATAATGAAAGAAAACTTGGCTGATTTGGTGAAGGAAACAGACATGCAAGTCCAGACAAGCACAGAGAGTCCCAAACAAAATGGATGTAAAGAGGATCACTCCAAGACATAACATGATTAAAATGTCAAACATTAAAGATAAGAAAGAATCTTAAAAGCAGCAAGAGAAAAGGAGCGAGTTACCTACGGGGAGTTCTATTAGACTCAGTTGATTTCTCAAAAGAAACTTTTCAGGCTAGAAGGAATTGGCAAGAAATATTCAAAGTCATGAAAGCGGAGACCTACAGCCAAGATTGCTCTACCCAGCAAAACTGTCATATAGAATTGAAGGGCAGAGAAAGTGCCTCCCAGACAAGAAAAAACTAATGGAGTTCATCATCACCAAACCATTATTATATGAAATGTTAAAGGGGCTTATTTAAGAAGAAGAAGATCATAACTCTGAACAATAAAGTGGCAATAAATACATATGTATCGATTGAATCTAAAAAACTAAGCAAATAAGAAGAACAGAGACAATATCATGGATACAGAGAGGGTTCTGGTGACTGCCAGATGGGAGGGGCATATGGGGGAATGGGTGAAGAGTTGAGGGGATTAAGAAGTACAAATAAGTAGTTCCAGAATAGCTACGGGGATGTAAAGCACAGTATAGGAAATGGAGTAGCCAAAGAATTTATACACATGACCCATGGACATGAGCAGTGGTGTGGGGAATACCTGAGGAAGTAGGGATTGCTGGGTGGAGGGGAGCAAAGGGGGAAAAGCTGGGACAACTGTAATAACATAACCAATATAAGTTTTAAAAAAGAGAATACTAACTTAGCATCAACCCTCTTTTCTAGATATTAAGAAAGAATCATTATATGTTACACCAGAGAACTGTGATGTTCTTTCATTGATATATATGACTTTGCTGTATAAATTCTATTCTTGCAGTTATTTTATTCTTGAGTTACTCAAACTGGTTTTAAGCAAAGATTGATTGATTTTTTGGGGTACAAATAAACAATACCTAACAGCTCATGTTCTAGTTGTTTTCCCATTAATTAATAGCACCGTTCACTAAAACATGGTGACCTTTGTCTAATCTGCAAGCTGTCTGCTGTGACCATTAGTTTTTTTCTGGTTGTATGCCATCAAATAACATTTTTGCAAAGATGAAATGCTGACATGATAAACCTTGTGACATTTGCACCAATTTTTGAAGAGCTGTGATTAATTAGACATACAAAATTGGAACTATTGCCTTTCTTCAGAATATCAACATAATCAATTTTCAGCTATTTTGCTCCTTTTTTGGTGTGTGTGCACTTAAAGTAACATGCGGCAGCAGGCCAACATGTCTCCTCACATAATCCCTGCAGGGAAAGGATGTGGGATGTAAACTGAGTCGTGAATTGCCAAGAAAGGCAACAGTCAGAAGGGTTGCATTATAATTCTTCATAATTTAGAAAGTTCTACTAGGACAATACTTATTAAGGAAATGAAATTAAGATGTAGAGATGGCTCCACACTTACATCAGAAAATGGTAACAAATATGCACAAATAAATCATGTTTTGATTTTTGTTTTTTTAAAGGGCAGAAAAAAAGGCCCAAACACATGCTTACTAACCATTACTTAGAGGTCATCAGATGCCATAAAAAGTTTAGCCTACTTTCATATTTCTTCTTACTTTTTAGGGTGGTATATTAACTGTTAGCATAGTAGAATAGAATTTGAAGGAATAACAGTTTTTATCCAAGGGAGTGATTTGACCTTGAATTAACATATCAATACCTTAATCATGTCTGTAGGGAGCTGGTGGTGAGGGAATGACAGAATTTTACTAAGTTGCTTAGTGGACAGTAAGTGGGGGTGTGTAGGGCAGGGCATAGCAGTGGGGAGAGGGTGAGGATGGGGAGGCCAGAACAAGGTGTGAAGGGAGTCATTGGTTCTTGCCTTGGGGAAGAGTGATTGAGACAGTTTCCAAAGCCAGTGTAACTGTGCTGGCCTCATTGGCTGGAAGGCTCAGGAAGACATTGAAAAATGAATTCATTTCAAGATCACCAGGAAAGTCCAGTGCCTCCTGAGGTCCTCCTGCTTTTTGTTGGGTGATTTCCTGAAATTCCAGAAATAACATCCCTTCATTTTTTTCAAAACCTGTTACCTGTTAAAATGTAAATCTCCCTCTGAAAAGTAACTCATTTAATCACACTTATATGACAGTGTTCATTTATCCCAAAGGGAGGGGAGCAGACTGAAAAATGTTCCATTCCAAATGATTGATTTATAATTTGTTACCAAAGAAAGATCAGGGACATGTTTTTATCAGGTGTTGGGGCCACCTGTTGAGAGCATATGGGCCAGGGGCAGGAGGTAGGTGCTCCTTTTTGGGGAGAAGAGCAGCACTACAAAAGTTGGGAACAGAGGACATTCTGGGTGTCCCCCACAGCTCAGCAAGCAGTGGTTCCGTGCATCCTAGTTGCTAGGTGGGATGCTATGATGAGCACTTCTGCCCTTGTGTAGTGATCTCAGACACTTAGGGTTGGGCTGGCGGCTGTTAAGGGCTGTAATGCCCACCTAATATGAGGGAGATACTCAAGTGACTCCTTCTGTGCTCATGTTTTGTGTCTTTAAAGTCATATCTTACATCAGGTTAAAGCATGACTCTACCTGCCACAAGGGTGTCTCTCCAAGGGGCAGAGCCACAGAGTTGCTCTCTGCTGAGGTGTACAAGTTGGCAGAGCATGCAGTGGGGCTTCCTGCACATTCTCCTCTTCCCTCCATTAGGAACAGAAAGCAAGCTCACGGAGTTCATTTTGGTTGCCTGCCCTCTCCCCTAGCCAAATTATACCTTAATTGGTTTGAAGTTTATATATGAGTGTGTCTGTATCCAGCTACATGTGTATATAGCAGGGATTAGAACTAAACCTCTCAGCCATGAACTGCAAGCTGGAAAAATTGAAAACAGTTTGCTGTACCTTGAACTGAACCCAGATATTCATTCTGCTGCGATTTGCCAAATAATCACAAATGAACCAGTTCAACTTGGAATTGAAGCTGAAAGCCCTGAATCACATCAAAACGAGAACACCAAGAAAGTCTCCAAAAGGTCCCTCAAAAAAATTAAAAATGGAACTATCTTATGACTCAGCAATTCCACTTCTGGATATATAGCTGAAGAAACCCAAAACACCAATTTGAAAGGATATTATACATGCCCATGTTCACTGCAGCTTTATATACAACAACCAAGATGTGGAAGCAACCCAAGTACCCATCAGTAGAAGAGTGGATAACAAAGTCGTGGTGTGTGTGTATCTATATATATATCTCTTCCACAATAATATATAAAACAGAATATTACTTGACCATAAAAAAGAATTAAATCTTACCATTGTGACAATGTGGATTGACCTAGAGGGTATTATGCTAAGTAAAATAAGTCAGATGGAGAAAGACAAATACCATATGATTTCACTTATATGTGGAATCCAAAGAACAAAATAAATGAACAAACAAAACAGAAACAGATCATAGATTCAGAGAACAAGCTGATGGTTGCCAGAGAGGGGAGGGGTTGAAGGGCTGGGTGAAAAAGGTGAAGGGATTAAAAAGTACAAGTTGGTCGTTACAAAATAGTCCCAGGATATACAGCATAGGGAACATAGTCAATAATATTGTAATAACTGTGTATGATGCCAGGTGGGTACCAGAAATATCCAGAGAAGACTTTGTTATAAAGTGTGTGATTGTCTAACTACTATGCTGTATATCTGAAACTAACACAAAATAATATTGAATGTAAACTGTAATTAAAAATAAAAACTAAAAATATTAATACTTAAATACATACATCAATAATAAAAACAAAAAATACAATTAACCTTGCTACCAGAAATAAAATTAGGTCACTCTATTAGTTTTATAGTAAGAGAATATGCAAGGGATTGCCCTTGGGTTTTTCTTATAAAAATTTAAATAAAATTCCTTAAAATAAATGAATAATGTATTTTGATCAAGAGACTTCTCTGGCCTTAAGAAATCGGTACACATCAACCAAATTGACTCTAAAGCAAATCTTCTCTTCTTTGGAGGCCATTTCTCAGATGGGCTGGGAGGTGAACACCTGTGACGAGATTTGGGCTAGTGTAATGCACTGAATGTTCGCTTTCCCCCAAAATCCTTATGTTGAAATTCTGACCCACAATGTGATGGCGTTTGGAGATGGGGCCTTTGGGAAGTAATCAGATTTAGATGAAGTCATGAGGGTGCATCTTCATAATGAAATTAGTGCCCTTATAAGAAAAGAAGAACCTCCAGTATGCACGCTTTCTCTCCTCGCCAAGTGGGGACACAGTGGGAATGCGGTCATCCTCAAGCCAGGAAGAAGGCCCTCACTGGGGAACCAATCAGCTGGCACCTTGACTTGAACTTGAGCCCCCAGGACTGTGAAAAATAAACGTCGGTTGTTTAAGCCACCCAGTCTGCAGTGTTTTGTTATGACAGCTGGAGCCACTAAAACAGATGGCTTCTGTGCAACTATGAGGTTGAGAGGCAGGTCTGGACTAGGTGTGCTCTTGGAGAACTTTCAGAACTTTATACTCTTCTGTCTTGGGACTCATGTCCCTGCCTATACAGCTGCTTTTGCTTGGAGCAAAGAAATTGCTCTCATGTCGAGAGATCCCTTGACTTCCAGAAACTCTGTCCCTTCCCTCTTCCTTTAGGGTCTCTGCGTGGTTTAGCATAACTAACTGCTCTGCAGCATTTACTTCATTGATAGGTGTTCTGCTTTTCATGAATTCACTTTACAGTTGTATACTGAATACCATAACCATGCGGGTATAAAAGTGAGCAAAGTGTGCCATCCTTGAAGAGTTTATAATTTATTTGTGGATGATAAGACACATACAGTGGAAAATGATGTGGGATATGTGCTGAGTGGTGGTTCCTTGAGACACTCCACATCCATTGCTGTAACTGCTCTTCCCAGGCAGTCCCTCAAGAAATGTTAGTTGACATCTCCTTTACCTCGAAACTTCAGTTTCAACAAAAATCAATTAGGATATTGCTTTATCAACCCATTAAGATCAAAATTCTGAAGAACAAGCTAGTAGAGAAATTGGAATATGTTAATTGGCTTCTGATATTTTTTCTAACTTGTGTATTTAGCATTATTGGCACTAATTGTAATGGAAAGTGAATGGCT
This sequence comes from Mormoops blainvillei, assembly GCA_004026545.1. Lineage (NCBI taxonomy): Eukaryota > Metazoa > Chordata > Mammalia > Chiroptera > Mormoopidae > Mormoops > Mormoops blainvillei. The sequence continues at coordinate 47,162 of PVJD01000763.1, forward strand.
TTTTACTGCAAGATGTCTTGGTGGTGTCAGTGTGTGCTAATTTTGATTAAACTGATTTATAGGACAGTAACAGTAATTATCCAATTTTACTCCTATGATTTATAGCTCTGAACAATTTTGTTTTCATTTGGGGTCATCTGATAATATTTCCTCTCTTTTTACTATCTTCCTAGAACAACAGGATTTTTTTTACCATCGGTTAAATAAGTTTCTTAAGACAGGCCAGGGACAGTTTATTCCTTTTGTTTGAACATGTCTGAGGTGAAATCTCCAATGTTTTGGTTTTTGGAGGGAACTTGAGGGCGAAGCCAAAGTGGTTCCTGAAGGCCAGGCGGAAGCAGCCAGTGTTTTATTTACTCAATGATGAGGAAGACAGAGGCTGACGGAGGGGTGGAACCCTGAGAACCTCAACTGTGGAGCTGTCCAGTGGGGAGGACTTTCCCCTTGTTGGTAGAATGTGAAAACAGTGGGCATAACTTGGAAGAAAGAGAAACATTTGGGACCATGTCTTTCAGGTGAAGAAAACTATGGGCTTGGTAGTAGTGAAGTCCAGCAGAAATCAGATACTATCTTACTTTCCTTCCATGTTCATAAACTATAGACTATATTGCAGGTCTCCATATGCCACTGGGAGAAGTCCCCATGTTTCTTGGGTCACCTGACACACCTTCCCTTTAGATGTCCTAGCAGAACAAGAGCCATTTTGATTTTGAAACAGTATTGGCTTCCTCCTCTCCTAACTATTCTCGTTTACAAGAATCAAAGTGCATTTTTTAACCTAAGACTGTACATTTTCCCCATTACTATAGTATGTGTTATGGTGTGAGTGTACTCTGTGGCAATAGGAGTGATGTCCTTTCGTGAGCTTTGAGAGGTAGCAAAGCACACACCACTCTCTGTGCATGCTGCACAAGCATTAGCACATGCACTTGCACACATACTTTATGTGAACTTGCACAAAAGCTTCCAGAACTGATGCGGTACTCAGTCATCTAGGCTTACCAGAGGAAAAGGAGAAATAAAACTTGAAGAATAGAAATCTACTGGAGGGCCTATTAACAAAACATACCACCACAAATAGAAAGCGTGTATCAACTCTCAGTGCAGTCTCCGATAAACGTACAATGTAAACTATCCCAAAAGTGTCAAACAATGACATTGTAATGATATTCCATTAATAATGCTTTCTAAATTGAAGGAAAATTTGAAGGTTTCTGCCCTCTTAAGCATTCAGGTCACACACAAAAAATCAAATATACGCAAGATCATTTATTTTAATAGTTTCAATTTTATTAGCCATGTGAACCGCACATGGGATCTTTTATGAAATCTGTCAAGATTCTGGGATATTTATTTATGTATCTTGTTAATTGTTTCTAGTTATCCATCAAAATCATTCAAGACCAGCCATGCTATAAATCAAGTATACTCTTAAGTTGAGTAAGATGAAGGGCCTGTTCATAGATAACCTTGAACTAATTTAATGAGTTCCTCTGTCTGTTGTTCATTTGAACCATTAAACAATAGATTAAGAAGGACTATATCTTTTATACCTACTGGCTTAAGAACAGAGATGGGGGAAAAACAAGAAAGCTTTAGGAAATTTTTAAGTATTTTAGAACACCAATTTTCATGATTCTTAAGCATAAGACATAGCACATACCAAATACTTATCTATTTGATTTAATGGTGAATTAAATCCTGAAAGCTGAATCCAAGGAGTACCTGGGATATCCCTCATCTCTGCCACAATCCATATCTCTGTTGTGTTACTCATCAAGCCATGTTCTCATCCCAGTCTGTTTCTCTAAAGCCTGTTGGAGAGAAAATGCCTTCTCTTGCTATATCTAGCCTTTGACTCAGACAGAGATGGCTCTTATTGTATATAAGCCATCATTGTTATTTGTCTATCACAGTGTTTGAATGTTACCTCTGCCAAACACCTGTGCTCACATCATCAGCATATCTTAATTAATATACCACTGTCTTCTTGCCACCCGTTATGCACAGCTGCCAAACAACCTCTGATCGGCGATGGGCTGATTTGGAAAATCACTTAGTGCACGAGGGAACTGATCTGTCACAGTACTTGAGATCCTTCTCTGGTCTCCTGTTCTTTTATTTGATTGTGGACTTATTCCTACCTGGCAACACGACATTTGATTTGGAGACCATGGTAGTACTATAACAATATAGGAGAGGACTGATTCACATCTTAACTAGTAAAGCACCTTGTGCACAATTAGTACCAAAGTCACGGAAATATAGACCCATACATTGGCTTTACGGAATGTTAACAAAAAGCAGGTTCTTAGCAAAAATAACTGTCTATTTAGAAGTAAGGCTCTGCCCCAGAAAAGAATTCATTGGAGAAAGTACACTCCTTACTATTTCTGCAGCCACATGGAATGCCTGTGTGGATGTAAAGTGATAGAGACATGTCAAGTTGACACTTTTGTAGAATTTAGACAAGGGAAGTCCTGGAGCAGAATTGTGCTTCTGCTATCTTTCCAGCTTTCTGTCACATGGGCCCTGAGATGCTTCTGGAAGTAACATCACCATGGCTGCCCAAGGGGAGCTCCAAGTTCAATTCAAACTTGTATTAGTTGGTGATGGTGGGACTGGGAAAATTACATTTGTGAAATGTCATGTGGCTGGGCATTGAGGTCCATCCCCTCGTGTTCCACACCAGCAGAGGGCCTACTAAGTTCAGTGTGTGGGATACAGCTGGCCAGGAGAAGTTTTGTGGACTGAGAGACTCTATTAAATCCAAACGCAGTGTGGCATTATAACGTTCGATGAAACTTTGAGAGTTATGAGAATGTACCTAATTGGCACAGAGATCTGGTATGAGTGTGTGAAAACATCCCCAACATGATGTGTGGCAACAAAGTGGATATTAAGGACAGAAAAGTTAAGGCAAAAGCAATTGTCTTCCACCAAAAGAACAATCTTCAGTGCTACCACATTTCTGCGAAAAGTAAATATGACTTTGAAAAGCCCTTCCCCTGGCTTGTGGGAAAATTAATTGGGGATCCTGACTCGGAGTCTGTTGCCGTGCCCGCTCCTGCCCCCCTGGAGGTTGTCATGCACCCAGCCTTGGCAGCACAGAGGGGGCACAACCTGAAGGCTGCTCAGACCACTGCTCGCCAGGATGAGGGTGAGAAAGAGAAGCTGGAGCCCAGCGTCAGAAGTCTAGTTTTACAGTGGCTGTCCTGTGATGTCCATGGTGCAGTGTTTGCCACTTCACTACAGAGCTAAGCAGAACTTGTGCTTGACCTCTGGGATGCTGGAGGAGATGAATGAGCTTTGGCGTGAATGTGGCAGTTAAAAAATACCTTCATTCCCTGGACCTGCATGTTTAGCTGTTTTGGAAGGCAGCTGTTTCCTTATTGCGTTTCAACTATATGGGGCTGCTGCAGCCGCATCACAATATCCAGTGGTGAAGCCTTTCTTGTTACTGTCATTCCCATTCCTTTTTGTTTAGAATCAGAATAAAGTTGTATTTCAAATATGTAAAAAAAAAAAAAAAGAATTCCTGGAGCAAGGCGTGCTGAAGGTAAATTTATTCAGACTGAAGTGGTGGCGGGAGGTGGCGGTGGTAGGCTGGAGGGAAAAGGGATAACGAACCGACAGCAGAGGATTCTCCTGTTGAAGCAAGGAGAATTTCCTTGGCTGAAAGAAATAGCTCTGTCCTCTCTCATCTGCATTCCCCTTTTTCATCCTTATTTATCTTGCAGGTCAGGCCATGAAGTTTCCAAGGAAGCAATGCTGCCGGGCTCACAAGGTCGCCTGACTCTGCAGCCGTGTCTGTCACAGGCTCTTGTCAGGTGCGGTTGTGGGAGAGACTTCCAGCTGCTCCCCTACCTCCCAGCCTCATATCCTGACAGGCAGGTAATCAAATTGTATTAAAGCAAGGACTTCATGGCCCCTGCCCCTCCCCCTACCACACTAAAGAGCATCTAAGAGTCAACCGAAGGTACAGTTTTCAAAGACTAGCTTTATATATCCCGCATTGGTATCTTATCAGCATATAAATTGTCTATATTGTTGAAAGTTCCCATTTTTACAACGTCCATTATGTTTACTCTGCTTGTTTGCATACTAAATGCCGGCTCAGTGGACTCATCTTCTTCGAGAGCACAAATACAATTCATTACTTCCATTCAGACTCCATTAATTCAGAATTCGTGATAATTCCGCTAGAGTTTAGGTAACGCTTATTTTGGTAGCACTGATTAAAAGGGGATTTACTAGGCGAACTAAGAACACAAATGAGAGGACAAGGGGTACGGTTTAACATATTTAAGACGAAATAAATTTCAATGTCTTTAATAATACTTATTTGCGTTTAAGCAATTAATGGAATAATTACAACCAAGCCAACTCATCAATTAAAGAAAACCCAGCAGGATCTTTTTCTGGCAACAGTTTGTTAGCAGAAATTCCCTAAGTATTGGCTCAATGGAAAATTGGTGAGAAATATGCCTTCTCCCAAATTCTAATTACCCCCTTTCAATCATCCTGAATGTTTTCCAAACATTGAGATAATCATTCCAAAAAGCTATAGCTGGCTGCAATAATTAGTATGTAAATATGTGTCAGTCTGTCTCACAGGTAGCTCTAGGCCCTGTGAGGGCTGGAAGCAGCCCCCAGACTAGGAGAAACGTGATAAGGTTAGTCCTCAGGAAGGGTCTTTAGCTGATCCTATAGACCAGAGACCCATTTCCACAGCTGTCTCCATCTCTTGCTCTAAATTTGTGTGTTTTGTTCTGATCCCTTTTGTACTTATGACCTATCTGCCCCAGAAGATAGGCCTGCTTGCTTCTCTCTCCCTGAAACCAGCTGCTGGAGACCTAAAAAACTATAAGTTCCCCTTCCAGAGAAGCAGAGGACTTGATTAGGTCACTATAAAACATCGGGGCAATTTGGTCATAGCAGGAAGCTTAAGACAAAGTGCTGAAAATGGCGATTCCACCATGTTTCATTCAGTCATTTAGCAGAGAGCAGGGTAGGAGCATGAAGGGGCTCTGTCATTTACTAGCTGTGTGACTTTGGGCAATGTAACTTAACCTCCCAGTACCTCAGTTTCTTTTCTATAAAATGGGGATAACAACTCCTACTCTATAGGGCTTTTACCATGGTTTAAATGACTTGATATTTATACAGTACTTAGAACAGTGCCTGATATATAGAGATCACTTTTCTAACTGCTACTAAACTCATTTAACAGTTACTTCATGCTTAGTACACACCACGTACCCTTCTAGATGCTGGAGATACATAAGTGAGCAAAGGGTCAAAACCCTGTGGGCTTGATGTTTCTCATGAGGGAGGCATATAATAAAAGTAATAAATAAGTACACTTTATGTAACAGAAGACAGGTGTTATAGAGAGCGATACAGGAGGGCAAAGGTTCTGGAGAGCACCAGCAGGTATCCAGCCTTAAACAGGAGAGTCAGGGTTGGCCTTTCTGGGCAGATTGGACGTTATTAAGGGAGTGAACCCAGCAGATTTCTGATGGACGGGGCTTTGGGGCAGGAGGATCAGTTGGTGCAAAAGCCCCGAGGTATGAAAGAAGAACATGGAGATGGGGTGGCTGGAGGTCAGGTAAGGGAAGAAGAGTAGGAGGTGAAGGTAGGTGGGAACTGAGGGGCCAGGCTATAGGATTTTTTAGGTCATTGTAAGAACTTTGGCCTTTATGCCAAAAACATTGGGGGCTGTACTTCAGGACATAGGCCTCAGGAAGAACCAGCTCTCATTTTCTGTCTCCTCATTATAGCTGCTCTGGTCACTCACCAGGGTTTGGTAAAGGTAGGGCTTTCTCTGAGAGGCACTGGGCACCTAAGATGATACAAAAAGCAGGGCATGGACCCTGGGACAGAACCCATATGCATGTCTATTCTAGGCAGGAGACTAGGAATGAAAATCTAATCTGAGAACAAGGTTTTCCTTGATACATGCTAAATATATTATACCATGTCCTTGTTTGGTGATTTCCTATAGAACTTTCAAGGAGATTTCATTCTGCTCACTGCCAAGTGCCAACCCACAGTCCCTCACTCCTGGTCTTCAACGTGGCCCTAAACTGACAAGCTCCCAAGGGTGGCTCTGAGGAGATGAGAAAAAAAATGTTAGATTTGTTATCATTTGTTGGCAGTAAAGAAAAACAGCAGATACACAAGAATTGTATTTGATTTCTATATACTTTCCAAGGTAAATTTAAATGGAAATTCAGACCACTTAAAATGCTTTTATTTGTAAGTTTGTAGAATATAAAATTTGACAAAGTTTGCTTATCCTGTTCTTCCGCTTAAATTCTTCTTGCGGGGATCTAGAGCATCAATTATGTTACAACTGTTTTGGTAAAATTTTCATCTTTTTCTCCAAATTTGATAAATATCTGGGTCAGAAGTCTTTGGGATAGTGTGAAGACAGTGAGAAAGAAATTACTCCTTACTTTTCTGACAATTAAGCCAAACAACTTAAGAGGAGAAGAGACTTCAAATTTCTCTTATTTTCTGACTTTAGAGCTGCAGGTTAAAGAGTGACCATGAATTGAGAATATTTTTAAAGCATTAAAGTAATATTTTAATTCTAAATAATATTGATATATAATACTATTTTAAAATAATACTATCTTCCTCAGTCTCTCAACCAAATGTTGAGTGTTCAAGTTATTAAGAAAAGACAATGGCTGACCCATTCCACTTCTGGGTATATATCCAAAGAAATCCAAAAGACTAATCTGAAAAGATATGTGTACCCTTATGCTTATTGTAGTATTACTTACAATAGCCAAGATATGGAAACAACCTAAGTGCCCACTGATAGACAAGTAGATAAAAAAGTGGTGGTATATATATACAACAGAATATTACTCAGCCATTAAAAGAATGAAATCTTGCTGTTTACTACAACATGGATGGACCCAGAGGGTATTATGCTAAGTGAAATAAGTCGAAGAAAGAAAAATACCATATAATTTCACTTATATGTGGAATCTAATGAACAAGCAAAACAGAAACAAACTCATAGATACAGAGAAGAAATTGATGGTTGCCAGACAGGAGGGCATTGAGGGGATAAGCAGAAAAGTGAAAAGGTTCAAGAAGTATGGTGGGGGGTTGGGGGACTAGGTGGGGTAGGTGGAGAGACTGAGAAAAAAGAGAGAGAAAAAAATCTCATGGACATGAACAACAGTATGGGGGGTGCTGGGGGGAGAGGGGTCTGGGGAGAGATGGGGGCAGGTAAGGGGGGATAAATGGTGATGGAAGGAGACTTGACTTGGGATGGTGAACACAAGATACAGTGTACAGATGATGTGTTGTGGAATCGTGTACCTGAAACCTGTATAATTTTGTTAACCAGTGTCACCTCAATAATTTTAATAAAAGGAAAAAAGAGTACTAAGTGCTAGTTATAAAAACAGTCACAGGGATGTAAAGTACAGCATAGGGAATATAGTCAATAATATTGTAATAACTAAGTATATTGCCAGATGGGTACTAGAACTTAGGGTGGTCACTTTGTAAAGGTATATAAATGTCTAATCACTATGTTGCACACCTGAAACTAATATTGTATGTCAACTGTATCTGAAAAATAAATTTTTAAAACTATAAAAAGAAAACTATATGTCTTGTTTATGATACTACTACTTAAATGTTAAAATTTTTGAGTGTCAAGGGGACTTCTAAGTGGCGCCGAGCTGTGCACGGAGAGTAGTGGTGGCCATTGGGCTGGCAGCCTGCTCTTCGCATCTTAGCATCCTCAGGCTGGGACCTGATTCATAAAAGCTAAGTGTGGCGACTTGCTTTAGTGATTTTTTTTGGTCTATTGTAAAAAGAATCTACTTGACTAATGTTTTTGTTCATCTAAAATGTCAGTCTTATAAAAAGTGTCTAGTCAGCACAGTGGTTAGAAATTTCCATCTTATAACTTAAACAGTTGTCATTGACAGAAACATAAAGATGAATTTTGATTCTGGCTACAGTGAAATCACGTTGAGATTTTATTTCATCTCTCTATATTTCTGAATATTACTGAGACAAGAGAAAGAGTAGTCCCTCATTTCAGATGGATTTTTCTTGGAGATTTTGTCAAGCAATTAATTCTTTTTCTCTTCAGCTTTCCAGCTGTCATCTCTTGAAAACCTGAAACTTTGATTAAAAAAAAAAATTTCTAACCATCATTTGATGACACAGCAAGGGAAGCACACATATGTAGGTTACCTACAACTTCTTTTAAATAAATTTTCCTTTGATCATTCTGTCCCAATGATACAGATGCTTGTGTTAGCAATTGAACTCTTGTATTGATATTTGCTGTTCAGCTATTTGGCCAGGATTATGTCAGAGGCTTAGGCTAAGGTTGACATTTTACTGTTCACAACAGTTTAGGCGAATGGTTCTCAAGGGTGCAGCAAATAACCTACAATGTGCTAGGAGGTGATTTTGTTTCATCCAGTGATTGTTGGAAAGAGGACTGATATTTGGGGAAAGTGCTCGATTCCTGCAAAGCACTCGTCCCACATGACCTTGGACATTTAAGTAGGTGAAAGGAACGGAACCTTCCAAGGCGCTCCACTTCTTGGAGAACTCCATCCCTCCATTGTGAGGGAAAATGGGCAGCAGCAGGGGACAGCAATCGCCCAAAAGCTTCGTGGATTTTTATCCTAGATTTAAGGTAATTAAGAACAATTCTCTGTGAGAACATTGAAAGAATTTTGCTTTTAAAAATTAATTAAATTCACTGGCTCCTCAGCACAATGTTGATCCATCATTCCTTCAAGGGGAGAAAGCTCCATCCATGGTTTTCATCTTTCATCCGGGAGCCACCAGACTTTGAATGAAGTCTGCTTGTAAGCTAATGCTCTAACCATTTATAAATTTCACAGTTGAAGATGACACAGGTGGAAGGTCATGTTCTGTGAGGCTGCCTAATGAAATGCCTCAAGTCTAAATTTTAACATAAGTGATGTTTGGCCTTCAGTTTCTAGGGGCATGACATAGAGGAATATTAACATTACATCTGATCTCAGATTGATTTGTTCACCATAATGGTGGCCACTATTTCCTTGTACAATTTTCTTACTCTCCACCTCTCAGAGTTTTTTCTTTTCCCCTACATACCCATGATCTCCAAATCTAGACTCTCACATCCCCTGGACTATAGATGAAATACTTCCAATGCTTTCTGATGGTCTGCAAATGAATGAAATGTAGTATTTTAAGAACCATCTTATCTTTCCTCGGAACCTGTTCTGTGTTCACAGCCTTGGGTACTGGCGTCACTATCTGTCCACAGCCCAGAGTCAGAGTCACAGGCCTCTTCACCCCCGTCTCTCACTTCAAACGCCATCCCTCAAATGCCTGAATTTAGCCATATCTCTTCTTTCCCTCCGCTCCTGTTTTAGTCCAGATGCTATGTGGTTTAGGGAAATACAGCAGCCTCCATTCTTTCCCGCACCTTCTTCATCCCAGTTATGCTCCAAGGAGTGCTCGGAATTCACTTTCTCAAAACCACATTTGATCAGGCCATCGTGCTAATTAAAGACGTCCTTTTGATTCCCATCATTTAACAGCATAAAATCCCAATGACTTTATTTGGAAAACTAGGTTCTTCTCAGTATGGTTTCAACCTTCCTCTGAGCCTCTGCTCGTCTACCCAACCCCCCTAAAATCTAGTCAGACCATCACAGACCTTTCTAACTTTAGACCCATCTAAAATGTCCCCACCTCCAGAAGCCTTCCCTAACTCACAATGAGGGAGTTAATCACTCCCTCTGTTGTAACCAATTTTTCTTTTTACGCATTTCTATTAAGCATCATATTTGTGGATTACACAGTCTCTGATTTTGCTTACTTTTGACTCTCTCACTCAGTTTTGCCTCTCTCTCTCAAGGTAAGGAATTGGAACTTCTAATTGTAAGAATTATTTGAAATTTTAGTCTAGGTAAACACATGGGAAGAGACAGAGTACTCCAAATAAGATTAAGGAAGAGGCTGGGATATAAAGCCTAGAATAAAATAGACAATAGAGAAAGGGCTTGTTTAATGCAAGGTTTAAAGGAAAATATGTGTCAAAAGTGAAATATACATAATGTATTGAATGAGATCTGAGGAGGGAGTGATAACTACATCTCACTTTAATTAAGCTCAGTTGTTCTCAAATGCTATCATAGGAGGTTGTTCAGAGACATTAGTCCCTGTTTCTTTTGCCTCTAGAGATCGTTAATGAATGACTCAATCATTACGAAATGATTTTTTAATTATAGTATGCTAGTGTTGAATAACTGGCTAGGTCATTGCAGTAATTCTCTCTTGTTATATGATCCTATTCATTTTTAATTTTGGCTACCGATTCATGTTACACTATTATTCTTTATATTGTAAAAAAAAAATCCTCATCTGAGGAAACGCTTATTGATTTTAAAGAGAGGGGAAAGGAGGGAGAGAAACTTCAATGTGAGAGAGAAACATTGAGCCTCTGGTATGCGCCCCGACCAGGCACTGAACCCACAATATAGGCATGTGCCTTGACCGGGAATGGAACCTGTGACCTTTTGGTTTACAGAAAAATGCTCCAACCAAGTCACATTGGCTAGGGCTCTGCTATTATTCTTTAATGATAATGATCATCTGGTTTTGATATTAGGTACGAATATTTGTTTTAATAACATAAATACTTGATTATCCCAGGTTCAGAAGGGTTAAGTGAAACTCAGCAGAAAATGATGAGTGGAAAAAAAAAAGGCAAAAGTGAACAAATAATCATTTTGGATTTTTGAATCTGTGCTGTGCAATACTTGTATTTGCCTTTATAGGTCTTCCATATAGTATGGAAAATTGGTTTTGGAATTTTATACTGCTAAATGAAAAGATTTATTATAATCAGGGTATTTTAATGTCTCTCTGGAGGCATTGAACTTACATACTAGTTTATTTAAAAGCTTGCTGTTAATTGAGGAGAGCAAAATCTGAATCTACTCATTCATTTCACGCACTTGATAGTTTTATCTTGCACCTCTTTTGTTCTAGGCTTGGAGCATGTGTTTTGCTTAGGCATGGGGGAGAAAGTGGACACAATAACAAAAGTCCCCTTGTATTCTGGTGACAAAAGCCAGTAATGGAAAAGAGTCACAAATAAGCAAGAAAATACCAAATTATGATAGATGCTATGGAGACAACTAAACAAGGTTACATGTGGAGAATCACGGCTGGCATCTTTAGGTTGGATAGCCAAGTCACTAAATTTTCAAATATTTATTGATCATCTCCTACACGCTAGGCACTGTGGTACATGCATACTAGGAAATACAAAGACTACTGACAGATAATTTTATTTCAGCCTAACAGAAATAGAATATATGTTTGGAGAGCCTGCAATCGTCCTGGACTGTGAGTGCTGCTATTGGCCATTTCCTCGGAGCTGCGCTGGACCCTGGGGCACAGAAGAAGGTAACATGGCATCTCCTGGAGAGCCAGGGTAAGCGTCCAGGAAGAGAGGAGATGAGTTAAGACTTAAAAAATAAATAGGGGTTACCAAGGTGGTGAAGAGAAATGTTAGAACTGGGTTCTTCAAATAGAAGGAGTATAACTAATAAAGGCATAGACATAGTATGCATGAAAAATATGAATGGCTTAGTATTCCTGGAGTGTAGAGTGTGATGGTAAGAGTGTGTGTGCGTGCACATTTACACATATGTGCATAGGTAAACATATATGTAACAACGCCTGTGTGGGCAATTTTAAGAGAAAATGGTGTCAAAATAAGGCTAGAGGGGCAGGAAAGACCAGACACATCTGAGAAGCCTGTGTGTGGCAAGGTAAGGAATGAGATCTTTTAATTCTAAAAATTATTTGGAATTTTACTTTAGGTTAAAACAGGAAAAGATAGAATAATCCAAATGTTATAGGTTTCTTACATACTGAGAAGATATCAAAAGACAGAATTAAACAAAGTGCAAAATAAAGTTTACAATGATCAAATCAAATTATTTTACATTTGAAATAAAATATCCTCAACTTGCTCAATTGTAACAGTCTTGAAATTTGATTCTATGTGCAGCACCATACAACATTATTTTTCTATCTAAACTGCATAAAACTTTCCTTTATTACAATTTAGGTTAAATTTTAAAATCTGAACTTTTGATGAATAGGTCTGTAAAGCATAAAGATTTATTTGACATAGCTTGGTAAAGAGGAGAGTAGAAAAGTTTGGATGAAGAATACTTCAAACCATCACCTGATATGTAGGTTTTTTTCATTTTGATTTATTTGACCTAAGAATGACATACCCTCTCCCCGCCCCCTTGCCAACTTAGTGCTGCTGAAGCCTTTTACTTGAAAGGACCATATTACCAAGCAGAATACAATGTATGCTTCTGCATAGGCAACATAGATAGACTTGTACCCACTTACACACACTGGCTTTCCGGTCACAGTGCAATGGAAGGATTGCTGGTTTTAAAGCAAACCTGGTTTTAGGGCAAGTATGCTCATGAAGAAGAACAGGGCTTATGATGAAAATAGAACTATGGTTAAGCACTCTAAACCTGTGGAAGCCGAGGTCTTACAAAAACAACCATCCTAATGCAATTTTAGTAGAGTTAAAAAGGTATGTCAGTATTAGAGATATAGAGAACAAACTGATGGTTGCTAGATGGGAGGGAGGTTGGAGGGCTGGGTGAAAATGTGAAGAGATTAAGAGCTACGAATTGGTAGTCACAGAACAGTCACAGGGATATAATATACAGCATAGGAAGTATAGTCAATAATATTGTCATAACTATGTATGGTGTCACATAGATATTAGACTTATCAAGGGGATCAGCTCATAAATTATATAAATGTCTACCCACTACCTTGTATATCTGAAACTAATATAAAATAATATTAAATGTCAAATGTAACTGTAAAATAAAAAGATGTGTGAACAAAATTTGACATGGCTTTTAAAAAAAAAATTTGTATAATCTAAAAAAAGAAAAGCTATGTCAAATTCTAATGAGAGGTGCTGCGGTAACCTTGACCTTCACAACACAAATGTGAAGACAGCCTGGTGGAAGGAGGCGCTGGGAAGGGCTCAGGTTGCTGAGTTACGCAGACAAGGGCCCCGCATCACATGCCATTAGTAGACAGGGTTGCAGGTTTTGTACAAGATGTAGTGATGGATCTCTTTTGTTTATCACCTTACATTTGTATCTTTTACACAAAGACTGGGAGAATTGCCTAAAAGCACTTTCAAGGCAGACCAAGTGTCCAAAATAAATAAGGTGGACACAGGCAGTCTGTGTGCCTCCAGACTTGCTGTGTTCAGCTAGGCTGATACGCTTTATGTCCAGGTGCTGTTATTTGGGAAAAATCATCTTTGACTTCCATGTTGCATTGACATCACTTTTCTATTTACAATTGCATATGAGGTAATCTGCATTATGGAAATGTAAGGTAGAAGAAAGGACTGCATATGCATAAAACTCAAAATTCTTTAGCTGATTTAGTTAGAAAAATAATTTTAAGGAACCATCACAGACAGGGATGGGGAACACATGAGTATTTCAGTGTACAGCTGGTGTGTAATGTGTGCTGTGTCTCTGGCTCACAGCCTACTTAGTGAATATATGATGAGTGAAAAGAATGAATCAATGAGCAGCTCAAAGTAAAAAAAAAAAAAAAAAAAAATTCTTCAGTCTGCAGAGGTGACTCGAGGAAATGCTTGTCCTCACGGTCGGACTTCTGAAGGATCCAGCTGGATGTTTTCTATGTTTGACCTCCAGCCTAGAGGTCTGCATTGCTCTTCCCTGGACCCCACAAACAGACAAGCTTCCTGACGCAGTCACACAGCTCGCTTGCCTCAGCTAGTCAAATGCCTATCCGTGCCTGGCAACGGCGACCCTGACTGTGCCATTTTCCACTACTGTAGACTGCAGATCCAAACCAGAAAATGACCCAAGAAGAAGCTTGCTGAAGAGAAGCGAATGGGTTGGTTAACTGGGGTAGAAAACCCTTCAGCTTTATAGAGTTTTAATCAACTCCCAAGTTCTCCAGTCTTTATAATCATGATGTCAAAGAGGCAGGGAGCCCTACCAGCCCCTTTTGTTTCTGTATAACATCCATAACACCATTATGTTAGGGTTTCTCTTTGCATTTTAAAAAAAATACTCACCTGAGGATGTATTTATTAATGGGGCAGGGGGATAGAGAGAGAGAGAGAGAGAGAGAGAGAGAGAGAGAGAGAGAGAGAGAAACATCGATTGGTTGCTTCCTGTATGTGCCCCGGCCAGGGATTGAACCTGCAGCCTTTTGGTGTACAGGAAGACACTCCAACCAACTGAACCACCTGGCTAGGGCTCTCTTTGCATTTTATGTTGATTTGTACTTGATTTCATCTGATTAAAAAATGTTCAGTAAAGCTGGGGGAAGGGGAGTGAGAAACAGGGTGAATCTTCCCTCTTGCCCTTACACCCCGCTTTCTTCAACAGCAGTTGAGGTCTGGGCTTTACATTTCCTTGTTAAGGCTGTTCTGCAGTGTTCTTCTGTGGAAGGCTTTCCAGGTTTTCCCAATGCTAAGATCTTGCAGTGCTGAATTGCCCTCGATTAGACTTCAGTGAGCCAAGGCTGGAGGGCCTGTCACACATGCCCAGTCTCTTTCCTGTTCTCCATTTTCCAGTAAAGTTCTGTGGATTCATTGTGATTTATAGTCCTAGAGGGAGCCAGGTCTGCAGCATTTTCATTGGATCCAGCCTGTAAAACTTCCCAAGCTGCCATTTACGGCTTGGAAAGTTTTTCTCTAATCTCCTATGCAGAAGCATGACATGTCTTGTCACCTTGATTGTGACCCCTGATGTATGGCTGCATGGGAACAGAGGACCCACCCACTGCTTCCAGGTTTGGCCTTGTGCAGTACCAGTCGGATATTCAATATATGGAAGTGATTAGCGGTAATTTATATTGAAGGTAGTTTTTGATAATCTTATTTGTGATTTTCATGAGAAATGATTAATTCATCTGCATACATTTCAAGTGGGAATTTAAAAAAATAAAAAAAGAACAAATTAACCCATTTGTCTTTCATCTCCTAGTTTCACCATTCATTCTCTATAAACCCATCATTTTCAAGGCTTTTATTTTTTCTAGAGTCAGTCAGGGGTTGTAGATAAGAATGTGCTTTAGACATGCTTCCAGGGAAGGGCAATGTCTTATTCATATTTAGGACTCCAGCCACCAACACAGAGGCTGGAATGTAGGGAGCACTTAATATATGCATATATTTGAATTAAAACTGCAGTGAATTAAGGGACTTGGCCTGGAGAAAGTAGGAGAGGGAGTAGGTAGGATCCAGGGAAATATCTGGAAATCTGTGGAAATCTACAGGATTAGATACCAGCTGGGAATTCAGATGGGGATACATAGGTCAGAGTAATATGCAGGTTTAAACCAAAGAGGCAGTGAGAAGACAGAGGGTGAATAATGAGAACCACAGGTAGCATCACAAGCATCTCTAATGAGGCAGGAGGTGAGCACATTGGAGCCACATAGTATGCAAGTAACAGACTATCTCAGTTCTGAGAAGAAAAGGCTTTCTGCGAGGTAGTGACCAGTCACACAGGATTTGCAGCTTTACCTTAACCTCCTAACTGCCCCTAGAGCTCCAGCCCACCCTTTCCCTGCATTCACCCTGCCTTGTGCCTGGGCTTCCATCATGTTTTACATGAATGACTTCAATTGCTTCTTAAATGGCTTCGATACTAGGACTCCCCTACTCCAGTCCATTCTAGAGTCAGGTACTGTATACCTTCTTTGAATGTTGGTGTCATATTCATGATATTGTGGAATTTCAGTATTAACGTTGTGCAATTAAACAATTGGTCATCTTCTTTCACCAAATGTTTATGGATAATTTGCCACCAGATGTCACTGTATTAACCACTATCACTGGATCAGCTTTGGATCCTATACTCAAGAAATTTGCAGTGCAACTGGTGCCTCATTTTTCTCTACTCCATCCCTGGCTTACTGTTTGTACTGTTCTTTCAGCTGCTCTCAGCTCCTTGACCTTCTTCCTTCACTCGGCGGGCGTGCTCCTGCCCAGGGCTTTTGTCCTCGAAACTCCATCTTCCTGGACTGTTCTTCCCCTGAATCTCTGCACGGTTTGTTGCTTCAGTTCACTGAAGTCTCTGCTGTAAGGCTATCCTTTCCAGTGGACTTCCCTAAACACACTGAAACACTACTTCACTATCTATTCCTTTTTCCTGTTTTTCTTTTACTTATAACACTTAAGATATTGACTTGCTAATTTGTTTACTTTCTGTCCAGAAAGTATCCAGCCATGAGCTATGAAAAATAGAGATGTTTACTGAAGAAGATACAAGAAACATTGTACATAGGACAATGATGCTTTAGTTCCCTTCAAAGTAGGCATTTTGGGACTTCACACAGTTCTCCCAATTGCCATCAGCTACCCTATTGTATTTTTCTGAACCTAATGACAGTCTGAAATCTTCCCTTCCAAAGGTGACTTTAGTTTTGGGAAAAGCCAGAAGTCACAGGGTGCCAAAGCTGGAATGTAGAGGGGCTGGGTTACCTTGGTGATTTGATGTTTCACCAAAAAAACTCTGCACCAGACATGATGCATGGGAGGGCACACTGTCGTGATGAAGCTGCCAATCAACAGTGGCATATAGCTGTGGCCCTCTGAATCATCTGAGTAGTGTCTGTGTGGGGATGTTCAAGCTTAGTGCAAAATTTGTTGCAGATTTGTTGCAGATTTGTTGCTCTACTTGCTCATTTTGAATGCAATGGTCATACAGTATACATGCTCACTCAATGGTGTCTACCACATCCACTGACTAGTACAGTGAAGTCCTCATTGTTCACACATGCACATTCCAGTCTATTCTTCTAGGCTGCCAGGTTACACTGATGTCATACAAATCGTTCTCATTATATTAACAATGGCTGGACTTTTTCCAGACAGACCTGGTGTATGTTTTCCCCACAAAAATGTGACTTCCATGAGGATGGAGATTTTGCCTGTTTTGTTCATTGCTATATCCTTACATCCCAAAAGAATGCCTCACCCATATTGGGTGCTGTGTAAATATCCTTGAATAAATGAATAAGGGAGGACATACAATGCCAAGCAGCCAATGCTGAGGGAAGTCAGAAGGAAAAGACAGTTTATTCCAGGAAGATGAAAGTGTTTGACCCAGGTTCCAAGTAGGGGAAATTATTTAAACCTAGGAAAAACATAAGAGAAGGGTATTTTTCCTTTATTTCCAACTATCTTGAACTCTGTCATTTTCTAACAAACCTCATGTGTTTACCATACCACCTTGTTCCTCTCTCTCAGTTGAATATACTTTTGTGGAGCTCAGAAGGACATAGGAGATCAGTGCAGACCTGGCTGAGTGTGGCTCATTGATAGCTCTAAGGATGTCTGCTGCGCTGCTCGTCAAGTCTTGAAACAAAATTGTGCAGAGCTGCACTGTGATGTGGACTGGACCACCTGGTTAGACACCAATGCTTGATCAGAAATGTGGAAAGTTCTTCTTTTCCTTAGTTGTAGACAGAGACCTGTTCTTTTTCAGACAGTATTTCATTATCTTTAACTTGAATAACTCCTTGCTCTAATATCTGAAATACTTTTCATAAGGCAACTTACTATATTATTATCCTTCAGTTAAGAGTCAATGTAGGTGTTAAACCACTGCTTTTTCTTTTCAGCTGTCAGTAAATTGATGAGGGTCGTTAGTCTCCACAAATCATTTTAAAGTTTATTTGCATTTTCCTTGACGAAAGACAAGAAAAGGAAAATAGCTGCACTTTTCAATGTTCATCGGTATATTCCGAGAGCTTTCTGCAGTAAATTGCAGGGGTGTGAGAAACAACAAGAGGCGTCGCACATCCCTCATATCTGACGGCTTCGTGTCTTAGACTCTTACTTCCCTCACAAGCATAAGATTTAATATCCTCAGATGGATTCTTTTCCTTATACTCCTTTATACCCTCTGACAATGTTTAGTGCTAGAGCTTTTAATGTGAAAACTTAATGCAATCTTATTTCACACTAAATCAGACAATGTTTATGTGTAAATCTTTCTACTTCGCAAGGACAGGAGAAGTATGTTTGTGACTGATATTTTCCCCTCTCTACTAATGCTGACTGGTGGAAAATGGCAACAATTGTTCTAATTCTTCAATACTGTGTCATATCATGGACAGTTACATAGCAGTTAAAAACAACCCTACAGGCACCCAAATGAGAAGAAAACAAACTTGCAGCACAGATTAATTATGAAGCTGTTATTAGCTTTTCAACAGGACTCTTGACTTTACAAAAGGATTCACTACAGATTTCTTTAAATAGTAAGCTCCACTAGTGCATTTAAGATATAATTAGATCTGCCTAAATTAGATTTGTACATGTTTCAGGAACTGATTCACTGTGCAAAGAAACAGCAAACCCATGTTTGCTTTGCTACATGAAGCAAAAACAACAAATATACATATGCTCTATCTAGAAGGTGCCAAGCACCCAGATGTTTGGGCAAACCTGGATATTTGACCATGCGTTTGAGTACTTGTCCAGATGTTTAGTACAATTCATTTGTGGCACGGAGACTTTCTAACACAGTAGGAGGATAGAGGCACAAATTTGCTGAGATATTCCCTATCTTGTTAAAATTAATAATGGCAATCTTTTTAATGCTTGTGGCTGGGCACTTTTTGAAATGACCACCTTCAGTGAAAATTTTGCAGATGCTATTCATCACTTTAATTAAATGGAGAGGTAACCCATTTTCAATGTGTTGAACAATCTATGTTAAAGGCCTAAAATGGATACTTTAAAATTAATCTGGAAGGCATGAAGTTATCCAATTGAGAGAAAATACACTCTAAACAGCATTGTTCTTAAGAAATAGAATAAATAGAATATGAAATTCTAAAATATACAACGTCGGATAATAAAATCAAAATGAAACTCTCTGCAGTAGTTTAACCCGGAAACAGGTGCACTCCCTTCAACAGCATAATGCTCATCTGAACACAGTGAGCTGGGACCAGGAGACACAGCTTTACCCTTGGATATTTATCCCACAGGTAAGGCCATTGACTGTTTACTCAACAGTATTTAGAATTCTTTATACAAAGATGTTATAATGGTCTGAATTGATACACCTATTATTGATAACTTTGTAAATGGACACTTTATCAAAAATGAAGCTAACATCCCTAGTAGAAGGATGTGGCAGCAGCTGGCATATTTGGAACCAAAAAGGAGCTTTCAGCATCAGTACTTTATTTACTGGTGAGAAAAGCTCTTCGGTAGACCTGTCAGTCTTGATTAAGAAGCATGAGAATGAGGTTGCCGGAGGCCTTGAAGACAGTCCAGGTTTTCAGTCAGCTGGGCCGTGGAATCCTGGCTCTCTCTGAGATCTTAAAACTTGCATTCTGTGCATGATCTTAAAACTTAGCCATTCAGTAAAGTGGGAGGAGAAATATTTATCTTGCAAGTTTTTTCCTTTTAATAAGAAATAAATGAGCCATAAATAAAAATTACGTAAAAAATGCTAGCTCCCTTTCAGCTTGGAAGAATTTACAAAACATAAGAAATTAACACCAGCCTTGAACTGTCCGTGGTATCCGGGCACACAGCTTTGAGTCACGATCTAGAGTTTGTAAGCTTTACCCCCACAGGGAGGGCCGGGCTCGCTCCCCAGTCAGATCTGCCGTGATCCCTGCCCAGTGCCCAACTCAGCAGAAGAGCTCGTAAAGCCATGACATTGTCATCAGACACATTTATCAAAAAACTACAATAATAAAAATCTGTTTCATTAGTCATCAAAAATAATAGCTGTTGTGAACACATGCTGGTGCTGAATGTGTATCAGTGAGTCAATTTTAGTTAAATGAACATGTTTGTGCAAAAAGTTGCCCTAATTAACAGTATTTGTGGTGAGAAAACTTTTGCAAAAATACCTATTTTCTTTTAGAGAAGTATGATATTTTGTCAAATATAGCATTTTCAAATATTTCACTGCTCCCCCATATTCAAGTCTTTATTACACCCTGTTATGCATATGGAAGGGCCAGTGATCATAATATTTGCCAACTTTCTCTGTACTGGAATTTAATCCTCACAATCTTAGGAAGTAGTGTATATTATTAGCCACTTTTAACCAATGAGAACACTAAGACACAGAGAGTGATTTCCCAAAATCACACAGATAAAAAGTGGTAGAAGTGAATTTGGACTCAGTGGTGTCAATTACATTCTTAAGTCTATGCTCTGCTGCTTCTGTTGAAGAAATAAGGGAACCTTGTACATATCATGAAACCCCAGTTCATATAACTGAAAAGAATAAGAGAGCAAATTAACAGGGGTATTCATTTGGCTTGTCACCGAGGCAAGTCAGTTACAAGTTTGCAAGTAGCATTGGGAATACAACTCCGGATGAGAATGGTAAGGCCCTCCCCTTGGGGTCAAATATGAAGAAGAGCTGAAGACTCCATGGGGGTGCCAGGAGGTGAGCAAGACCAAGTCCTACTATGCTAGTGCCCTTAAGGAAACAGGTGGAAAGTGTGAGTCTCAAAGAGGGCCCTGGGCAGTTTGTCCAGGGGCCAGTGTGCCTGGAGTGAGCTCCCTGTTAGAAGTGTGGGTGCCTTTATTTGTACAAAAATAGAATCAGAGTTAGAGTTTAGAAACATTTTTTAATGTTTAAAAAACTCAAATGGGACAGAGTTATGAAAATTATACAACTGTGATGCATGATTTATATATAATTCTTCTAAATTTATCCTCTGTTGTGCTTGTGACGAAAGTATACAAAATTGGCTTAATTGTAAATTTTTGCAAACACTTTAAAAGTCATCCCTATTACTATTTGGATAGCAATTCTATAGATGTGCTTCATCTTGAGAACTAAAAACACTGCTAGCCAGAATTGTGTCCTATGAATTATGTTTGATTAGATGTTCAGAGGATAGACAGACATTGAAATCAGATTAATTATCTCAAACATGCATGTCAAAAGAATAAATAAGAAATTCCCTAAATCATTAAGATTGCTCTTGTTTTTCCTCCCAGTATCCTACAACTGATTGAACTTTTATGATATACTATGTTAACTACTTTATTAATTTCTAAAGAATAAAAAGGCTTTACTTTTTTTTTTTTTTTTTTTTGGTTAAACATAGTTTTGGGAAAAGCAATTAGTGAAGAAGAAAAACATCAGTACAATCTTTGACCTGCTCCACAGTCTGCATATTTCTAGGTAGGTTTTAAAAATACATTTGGGGTTCAAACACACCCTGACAATTTATCACTATAGTATAAATATAGGAGAATAAGCAAACCCTCTTCCTATGGAAAGTCAGGTAGCAACATCTTTCCTATTTTTCTTACTTTTTTTTGTTGTTTAAAGTATATTTTATTGATTATGCTTATTACAGTTATCCCATTTTTTCTGTCCCCTTTATTCCCCTCTGCCCTGCACCTCCCCTCCCACCAGCATTCCCTCCCTTAGTTCGTGTCCATGGGTCGTACATATAAGTTCTTTGGTTTCTCCATTTCCTAAACTATTCTTAACCTCCCCCTGTCTATTTTGTACCTACCATTTATGCTTCCTATTCCCTGTACCTTTTCCCCCATTCTCCCCCTCCTCCCTGCTGAACTCTCCATGTGATCTCCATTTCTGTGATTCTGTTACTGCTCTGTTTGCTTTGTTTTTGTTTTTAGGTTCAGTTGCTGATAGTTGTGAGTTTGTTGTCATTTTACTGTTTAGAGTTTTGATCATCTTCTTTTTGTTAGATAAGTCCCTTTAATATTTCATATAATAAGGGAGTAATGATGATGAACTCCTTTAACATTACCTTGTCTGGGAAGCACTTTATCTGCCCTTCCATTCTAAATGATAGCTTTGCTGGATAGAGTAATCTTAGATGTAGGTCCTTGTCTTTCATGACTTTAATACTTCTTTTCAGCCCCTTCTTGCCTGTAAGGTTTCTTTTGAGAAATCAGCTGATAGTCTTACGGGAACTCCTTTGTAGGTAACTCTCCTTTTCTCTTGCTGCTTTTAAGATTCCTTATCTTTAACCTTGGGTGATGTAATGATGATGTGCCTTGATGTGTGCTTCCTTGGGTCCAACTTCTTTGGGACTCTCTGAGCTTCCTGGACTTCCTGGAAGTCTATTTCCTTTGCCAAAGTGGGGAAGTTCTCCTTCATTGTTTATTCAAATAAGTTTTCAATTTCTTGCTTTTCCTCTTCTCCTTCTGGCTCCCTTATGATTCTAATGTTGGGATGCTTAAAGTTGTTTTGGAGGTTCCTAAGCCTCTTCTCATTGTTTTGAAATCTTGTCTCTTCATTTTGTTCTGGTTGAATGTTTATTTCTTCCTTCAGTGCTGAATCATTGATTTCGGTCCCGGTTTCCTTCCCTCTTTGTTGGTTCCCTGTATATTTTGTTTTATCTCACTTTGCATAGCCTTTACTTTATCGTCTACTTTGCAACCATTTACTCAACCATTTCTGTGAGCATCTTGATTACCAGTGTTTTGAACTCTACATCTGGTTATCTTTTCATTGCTTAGCTATATTTTTTCTGGAGTTTTGATCTGTTTTCTCATTTGGGCTATATTTCTTTGTCTTGTAGGTACACCTGCTATGTTGTAAGGGGCAGAGCCTTAGGTGTTCCCTAGGGTAGGGTAACCTACATGGTTGCCTTGTGATGCTGTCTGTGGGGGAGGGGTCAGAGGGGGAACAATGCAGCTTGCTTTGTTGCATTGTGGCTGGCTTCAGTCACTTCCCCTGCTACTCACAAGCAAATTGGGCCCTTCTGCTGCTGATACCCAGGCAGATGGGCTTGTGTACGTTCTGGGACCCTCCAATGAACTCTCCTATGAGGCTGGAAGTTGCTCCGGCCACCACAACCCCCATAGGTTTTCACAGCCAGAAGTTTTGAGGCTTTCGTTTCCTGTGCTGGAACCCTGGGTTGCATGGTCTGTGTTGCTCCCCTGTTGTTTCTCATGGTTTGTCCGCATGCAAATAGAGAAACCCCTGGTTCACCAGCTGCCACCTTGCCCACCCTGTCCTCCAGCCACTGCCTTGCCATATGGTATTTCTGTCCCTCTTACCAGTCTGAATGAATGTTTCTTCTTTAACTCCTTGGTTGTCGGACTCTGATACAATTTGATTTTCTGGCAGTTTTGGTTGTTTTTTTGTTTTAAATTTGTTGTTGTTCTTCTTTCAGTTGTGTGAGGAGGCAAAGTATATCTACTTATACCTCCATCTTGGCTGGAAGTCTGGAACACTTTCCTGAGAACATCTGTCTGCAGAACACCATGCTCTAAACAAAGACCTCATTTGCATCAAGGGACCAAAATCAAAGGAATTCAAGACTGAAAAAAGATATACAAATGGCAAACAGGTACATGAAAAGATGCTCAACAGCACTAATCATCGGGAAAATGCAAACCGAAACCAAACACCTGTTAGAATGGGCATAATAAAAAAGACAAGAGAGAACAAATGCTGGCTTGGATGTGGAAAAAAAGGGAAGCCTTGTGCACTGTTAATGGGAATGTAAATTGATATTGCCACTATAGAAAATAGTATGGAGGTTCCTCAAGAAGTAAAAATACAGCTGCCATATGATCCAGAAATCTTACTTCTGGGTATACACCTGAAGGAAATGAAATGAGGATCTCAAAGAGGTATCAGCAGCCCCTTCTGCATCGCAGTATTATTTACAATAGCCAAGACATTAAACAAGCTAAGTGTATATAGACTAATAAATGCCTAAAGGAACTGTGATATATACAAAGAAATATTTAGCAACAAAAAGAAGGATATCTTGCCATTTGTGACATCATGGATGGACCTTGAGGGCATTATGCTAAGTGAAATAAGCCAGGCAGAAAAAGACAGAAGTTGTATGATCTCATTTCTATGTGGAATCTAAACAACAACAACAACAACAACAACAACAACAACAACAACAAACTCAACCAAACTCACAGAAACAGAGTGATTAGTGCTGTCGGGGTGAGGGGTGGGGGAAATGGGTGAAGATGGTCAAAGGTTGCAAGCTTCTAGTTATAAAACAAGTAAATTCTGAGGATCTGATATGCGACATGGTATTGTAGTTGACAATACTATATTGTATACTTGAAAGTGGCTAAGAGATTTTTTAAACTAGAGCTTAAATGGTAACTTCGTGAAGTGAAGAAGTGTTAACTTTATTGCAGTGATCGTTTTACAATATATAAATATGTAAATCATCACATTATGCATTAAACTCACACAATGTTATATGTCAATTATATCTCAATAAAGCTGGCAAAAAAAGACTGAGGGACATATAACAACATCTACATTTTTATCTTCTCAAATACACTCTACTTACTAAGCTCTGATTGATTGTTCAAAAGTTTTAAAATCAAGATAGTAATCAGCTTTGAGCTTTTCAATAACATGGGTTCCTTTGGGCTATTTATAAACTCATTAGCAATGACTAAGTTTATACTTCATAGATTCAGAGGAGGTAAACCTAGCATTCTGGATTCTTTATCTGGCTATAATAGAAACCTTTCTGTGGCATTCCTATGTTGGGTTTACTCATACTATATATCATTGGTCATCCAGTTTTTCATGTTCCCAAGTCTAACAATCAGATTTATATTTCACTCCAAAATTTCTCATTGTAGTTCTATATATGAACCTAAAAGCCAGCTGTAGCTTAGACCTTGGGCTCAGATCATTTGTTGTTATCAAAGGGGTACAGGAGGCTAAAAGGCCACTTGTGACCCAAATGAAAACCTTATAAATGGAACTCTTAGGTCTGCCTATCTGTTCTTTATCTTGAGTTTTGAAAGAGTAACCTTAATTGAGCACAATTTGTATGGAAACAAATTGGAATAGATTTCTTCCAGGTTCAAAAATGACTTCTCCCTGACAGTAGGGCTGAGGCTTGAAGTTTTGGTATCATTCATCCGTCTGAAAACATAGGTAAGAAGAGCAGCAGCCCTCCACTCAGGCTATGCTAGTTGACATCTTTCAGTTTCCACCTTCCAGGTAAGAATAATTTTCTTGTATTAAATGTTTATGGCTGTACATAACCAATGTCTATTTATTAGGGTGCACGGGGATCTTACCCCATCCCCTCTTTCTCTCTCTTTCTTTGTAGTTCACCAGGTTTTACAGCTGAAGTGAGTTCCAGTTGAGAGGTCACTCAGACAATTCTGAGACTGTCAAGTCTGATATATTTGGACTAAGTGAGTGGGTCAAAATGTATGTAAACAAACCCAAACTTTCAACTGTATGTGATTTCAGTATACGGGGCTCCAGTTTAGTTGTAATAGAAAGTATAAGAGTTCAAAAATCCCAGAATAATTCAGAATAAAATATCTTGGGGTCTTTTTCTCATTTGAAAATGAATAGAGCAGTTCTGTGTGGCTGAGGACTGATAGCAAAATGTAGAATTTCTCACCACGTAACTATATTAGAAGCAAAACTCATAATGCATTTTGTTGGTTAAAAGGAGCATAATGGAGGTTTTTTTTTTTTTTTATGAGGTGCTATATTCTCATAGATCTTGGCCAGCTATACTTATCTACTGCTAAATTGTGGATATTGGAAAATGCTCTCTATCTTGTAACTTTTAGCAATGGAATTAGAGACCTCATGGGCATTAATTCTTCTTATAATTTGTTTGTTACCATACACATAGATAAACATCATTAAAACTGCTTCCAAGTATTTACTTCTATTTATTATGGAACTGTAACACCAGATATTGCTATGTATGTCTATGAATATTTATATATTCCAGATACATAGCAATGTAATAGGAATCCTGAGTATATCTATCTATTCCTGAGGACTGACTGAAGCTTAAAATGGTAGGTAAATGTTTCAGTGATCTTTCAAACTTTTGTACATCACAGTAATATTTTTTTCTAGATAGAACTTTTCGTGGGATAAAATGCACTGTATAAATATTATAGACAGTTCTTATGTTACATAGGCTTTATGTACATTTTTGTTCATAGGTTTTACTTACCAGAATCAAGAGGCAGCTTGAGGCCAATTTTGTGTGCTCAGGGATGGTGGAAAACACTGACAAAATCAAGCAACCAAATACAAGGAGAAAGCTGTAAAACAATAAAAAAGGGAAATCTGATGAGAACCTTGCCTTATCATGACAGACTTAATTTCTTCTTTCTAATGAATAAAGCACCAGATCCCTTTGACTTGGCATTGATTAAATCGTAAAAGCCCTGGAAGGGACTAGCCATTTTGAATAGCAAAATACAATATGATGTAGGGTGCACTTGATTTTACCAGAGGGCACCTCCACTGAACTACAGACAGACCCTGCCATACAAGCTTCTCTCTCCATCATGTCCCCAGATTCCCAGTTCAACTGCATGTCTGACCCGGTGCTACAGTTGAACTTGATAACTTTTTGTTCCATAAAACAGTGAGCAAATATTCTACTTCATTTATTTTCTGGTTTGTTGCCTTTCTCATACTGTACCCTTATTAGTGAAAAGAAGGCTGTGGGTGGGTGTTGCATGCTGTATTTAAATGTCCACATCTCAGAATCTGTGAATTTCCCATAAATGCCTTTGCCAAGCATGGGTCCTGAGAAAAGCCCAGAAAGTGTGTTTTGCCCTCCTATCCTGAGAGCACATGCAGGAGCTGCCCGTCTCTTAAAGAAGCAGAGTCTGCCTCACATTTAGGGTTTCTGGTGAACTGTCAAGTGTTCTAAGGGGCTGTTACAAAACCCCTTGCTCCTTTTCAGAGTCTGACATTCTTCATAGATTCTCTTTTGTTATTTCTTTATAATAATAAGAAGAATAAAAAAGGAAGGGAATGATTTCCTCCGATACCAGTTTTCCATTTCCTTACAGTCAAACTACCAGAGAAAGGACCCCTTTGCTGTCTGTTCATACATAATGAAACGGAACGAAAGTCAGGAGCAGACTTCTCTACCAATCAATCTGCAAGGTTTTTATTCCTAGACATGTGGAACTTCTAAGATGCAGAGGGGAGCCAAGTTCCCAAGGAAATGTCTAATAAAAAGGGAGGGCTCTGTTTTAAAGTTGAAGTTATTTATCTTGAAATGCAAGACTTAAAAAAAACAAAACCACACCAAAGCAACAATATCTGAGCTGCCTGTTGTAGACCATAATTTTTGCTTTTATTCATCTCTGGGAAGCTCATATAATAATCTCCCTGAACATGCCAGTTTCCATGTTCTTTAGCATGGCAGTGGAGTTAGTGCCCGCTTCCTTTTGGCTCACCTTGACAAGTCTTACCAATCTTTTTACCACACTTGGGAGCTCCCAAGGCCCATCACCAAGGATTGGCGAATTATGCTCTTAAGAACAAATCTGTCCCCTAATGGCTGTTTTTTAAAAAAATACAGTTTTGCTGGCATAGCCACACCCATTTGTTTATGTATCGTCATGCTACAACTGCTGAATTGAGTAGTGGGACACAGACAAAATGGTACACAAGACTAAAATATTTACTGTCTGGACCTTCAGGGGAAAAGTTTCCCCAACTCCTAACTGATACCGTGTATTCCTTATCTCTTTGCATCTATCCCAATAGAACCAGAGTGCAAGTTCATAATTGTTCATATTCTATGTGTTGAAAACAATCACCAAAGTCCATAGAGCTGCTTTCTACAAGCTGCTACATGGGGCTAAGCCCTTTTCATGTGCATTAACCACATTATCCTCTTAAATGTATGGAATAGAACTATTATGACTCCCAATTTCAGATATGGAAACTGAGAATTAAGAACATTTTGTAACTCCTCCAAAGTGGTGCAGCAGAAAAAGGGTTCCAGCACTGTCTGTCCTGGCGGGTTGCTGAGTCAGTGTTGCAGAATGACCATGTGTAGATGAGAACGGCAACCACACTGTTGGCTCAGCAAGGCTTGGGGGGATGTTTCTCTATCTCTTCACTGACAGGGAAGTAGTTATCTTTCCAAATAGAAGTCTCTAAGGAAAAGCAGTTTACTAGTGAAAACCCCTAGTACACAATGTTAATAACTAGTCATCATACTTTTCACTCGTGAATATAATGACTCAAGATAAGGTTTAGATTATTAAACTGGTCCTAATGGACTAAAAATTACAAACTAGAAATCAGATTGCATTGCACCTATATGAACTGCAAACTTCTAATGAGAAGACGAAAACCAGGAATCACTAAGGCAGTATGGAGGATGACATGGCATCAAATATAGGACACATGTTTCTCCTCTGGTGAGCACCTGTTATCTAGATAAGTCCCATGAGTCCAGCTTACCAGAAAACTTAAGGAAAAGTATGCATGGGCTTATTTAATCACTAAGACACCTTCTTCCTTCAAAAGCACCCCAAAGGTAGCTATGTTTGTATTTAAAACAGATCTATGTCATGATTCTTTTTGGTGGATGCTTCTTCATTAATCATTTCCTGTTCAATATTTTTACTTCATGTCACTACTTTGCCCATTTTCTTCCTTGGGCTGATCTTACCCTTCTTTCTGACAGGAGTAACTTCTGCTCTAGAATTCCATCATTACTATGTAGGTCTCCCTGAAGACCGCAATTCAAAGACCTTCAATGCTCTGGATTCCCAAGGAGTGTGGAAGGACAAATACACTCATTAATTAATCAGTTCCTCCCCCCTTTCCTTCCCTCAGCCACTCATCCATTTATCCAATCAGAAAATATTGATTACGTACATAATATTAGGTTCAGCCTTGGGGATATAACAATAAACAGAATTCTTTTTTTTTTTTTGCCTTTAGAATTTAGGGTCTATTGAGGCACACAGAGTATTAAACAGGTGTAAACAGAGTATTAAAATTCTGAGCGATGATTGCAAATATAGGGAAAATACAGGGGATGACAGAAGCATACAGGAGAGGAGGGGTTAGGCAGGACAGATTATACTTAATCTGCGGGGTCAGGTGCAAAGTGAAAATGCAGGGACTTTTGTTTAAAAAATTATTAAGAATTTCAAGATGATGACACTACACTAAGTGTGTCACCCTTCTAAGTGTTGGGCTCCACGGGACTGCATAGGTTGCATGCCCATGAAGCCAGACTTGGGGTTAGGAAAGACTTTCTGGAAAAAATACTGACCAAACTCATCCCTGAAGGTCCAGCAGGAGTTAGTTTGCACAATGGTGGACATGCCTAGTCCATGAGACTGTGGGGATTAAGGCCAGGTGCAAACACAGTGTCGCTAAAATTCACGAATTAACCAGTAAACTAAGAGTTAGTGAACACCTGCTAGCTGGCTTATCCTGTGGCGGTGCATGGGAAGTATAAGGTCAGTAATTCCTGCAAAATCATATTCTGTATAAGAATCATTTCAGTTCAATTAAAAAGATGTACTGAGTACCTGTTGTAAAAGGCAATGTGCCAAGCACTGCTGAGACACAAGGGTGAGTTAAAGGAGTTCCTACCCTTAAGGAGTTCAAAGTCTGGTTCAGCGGGTGGTGAACACAATGGATCGTAAGGAAGGGTTGAGGCAGAGAAGTCCTGAGAAAAATGCTAAAGAGGCTGAAGTGGGGAGGGTTCTCCTTCATCAGACTGGGAGTGGTGGAAGCACATCAAAAAAGTCTTAAAAAATGGGTGGCACTTGAGATAGTCTTTGAAGGAAGGGAAGCTTCTGGAGAAACACATTTCAGATGGAGGATACAATATGAGAAAGGCAACAGGCCAGAAAATGAGGTAAAATACTCACTCATTATTTTATGGAACAAAAAGTTATTGAGTTTACAGCGTGGGGTCAGGCAGGTGGCTGAACTGGGAGTCTGGGGACATGATCGGGGGAGGAGCTTGTATGGCAGGGTCTGTCTGTCGCTCAGTGGAGTTACCCTCTGATAAAATCAAGCTGGCAACAGCTATGTTAGGACGTGTTTGAATATTTGAGTAGCAGGAGCAAGAGAAGTGGTGATATAGGTTAGGTTGAAAAGTGACTGGTAGAAATGAGAACAGAATAGAAAGGCAGACTGGAGAGATGCTGTAAATCCTGGAGCTTCCTGCCTTTGATAATGATTAAATTGGGGAGTAAAGTTTGGAAAAAAGGCATGGTGGTTGGAAAGTCTGAAGTTTCCATACCTAGTTATTGGTGATGCTCCTAAAAAGTCAGGAGGAAAAACTGATTTTGAGAAGAGGATAAATCCAAGTTTAGGCATCCACATAGATTGTGGACCTAAGTCTTGGGCACAAAGTCCACCTGGAGATATGGAAGTACTTTTTTTTGTAGAGGAAGTGAATGTATGGAACACGTGATCCTAAGGAAAGTGCAGACCAAGCATGTATGGTTTAGGTAAATAAGCATAAAGGGGAACATTTCCTGACCTTGGTGAATGACATCCTGGAGAACAAAGAACACATTTTACTTTGTATTGGCTCTGGGTAGCATTGCTGGAGATGGACTTTCTGGCTGGGGAAACACTGAACAGACACTGAACAACCCCTTTGAGGTGACTGTGTTCAGATGTCAGGCTCACTGGCAGTGACGTGGTGCACTGCTGGGGTTTGAGTGTGGCTCTGCTGGCATCAGCTTCCAAGGGTCCCACGCACATGTATGAGTGCTGACAACTGACCACTGCCCCACTCCACTTCTGTACTGGCTGAATAAAGGGGGGAAAAGGGGCAAGAGTCATTGGATGCAGGGTGTCTTAATTTAGGGTCCATGGGCCTCCAAGGGGTTTGAGGATAGAATTTAGGAGGGCTGTGAACACAGGTAGGAAAAAAATTACATTTTAATTTGTCATTAACCATTGTAACAAATCAGGATGGTATTAGCAGTACTTATGACTTTGCCATTCATGGAAATCACAGATATTTTCATATCCCATTTCACAGTTGTAGGTGAGTCCATAATTGTTTCATCTAGAATATCGATTTCACTCATCGCTACTTCAGGATTATAGTAGTTATTAGATCCACTGCCTGGGGCTTTTTTTTTTAATGCATTAATGAAGAAGCATGTTACATATTACTATATCAGAAAATTATTTACTATTTTAATAATAGCATGTCAACATAGCTTTTTTCTTTTGTAATCACATGTATTTTATGCATTTAAAATATTATTCAGAGGAATGGTTCATAGGCTTCATCAGCCTGCTGAAGGGCTCATGACACATAAAAACATTTGGGTACCTGTCATGGGGCGTAGGAAGGCAGGGGCTACGAGCTGGGAAGTGACTCATTTTGGCATAAGTCACCACCTCACTCAGGTAAGTTTTGAGGTAAGTTTGAAAAAATATGGATTTTTTTTATACATTAATCCTGACATATCACAAAATCCATATTCCTTCAAAATTATTCTATAACAGCCATTGGACTTTATTTTGCCTGAAGCAATCATTTATATTTTGTTTCTGAAGAAATTCTCTTTCATGCAGACCTTTTGTCTAAAACTTCTTTTGAAAGCACTGGTTATTGTCAGAGGAGAAGGGCATTTATGATACAAAAGATTATCATTTAAAAAGTCTCTAAATGTTCTCAAGAAAACCACCATCAACTTTTCTTGTGGGTTAATTAAGAATCAACTTAGCAGATTTAATTTGATAAAAAGGCTTTACTTGGAAATATCATCGTGCTGGTGGAACAGATGATGTCCAGCTTCCAAAGCTCGTGCTTCAAGCACGGGTTTATTTAGCAAGAATTGAAATGACATGAAAACAAAGCATTCACAAAAGCTCAGCTGATGTTTTGTCCAACGGACCATGGCAAGTTACACAACGTCAAGCACACAAACACAACCCCCAGCCACTCACAGACAATTATGAAGAAAGGCAGTGAGGAAAGGAGAACTGTGGCTGATGTTTAAAGTAGACATCTCAATGAGTGTAGCTCAGTAGAGCAGGCAAATTAACAGCATGGGCCTTGTGGACTGAAAGGTCCACACAGTTCTACTTAGAAGGTGCTCTCTGCAAGGATTTTGCTGGGCTCTCAGGTTTCCATGTAAATGAACCATTTAGAAAGCTTTGGGAGAGGAGAGATCTTAAATGCCTTCAATGGAGTGAAATCTTGGGATTAAAATAAAAAAATGTTAATAAGAAGTAGATATACAGTTTTTTTAAATGGAAATAATTCTTCAAAATAACTTCCAAAGGAAATTAACCCTGCCTCTGACTCTATACATTTTTAAATATTGCTTTGATAAAGTGTGCACTTCGGTACAAGTGATGGAAATCCTCACAAGTGCATGATGGGTTATGATGACTGGAGACATGCTGGCATCCGTGACTTTAGGTGATGGCTCGCATGATGCTTTCTTAGATATCATACTGCCTAATGAAATTAAAACCTTATCATCAGAGGAATGGCTGGAACCCATTTTTTATTTTCAGCATCCCAAATTTACCTTTCTTTCTAAACTTGGCATTTCGCAAAATGTCCTTCTGCATAATTTTTCCATAAAAGAAGGGTATTTTGCACATGAAGTTTATCCACAGCATGCCCCAGCTTCCATTGTATAACAATAAAAATTAAACACAACATTTTTGGTGTCTGTAAAGGTGATTGGAATATTTGATTAAAAACACTGCACAATTCTGCTTTTCAAGTGCAATAACCCTTGAATATTACCAAAGACGGTAATCAGTGATACTGTCTCTGTGAAGTTGTATCATCAGCTAAGAGTTTTAATAAATGAAATGTGACAGAATAGAGAGCCCAGAAATAAACCCATGTCTCTATGGTCAATTAATACTCAACAAAGGGGGCAGAAACATAAAATGGAGTAAAAATAGCCTCTTCAACAAATGGTGATGGGAGTTCTGGATAGCTACATGCAAAAAAATGAAATTCGACCACCAACTTACACCACACACAAAAATAAACTCAAGATGGATAAAAGGCTTAAATATAAGTCACAACACCATTAAAGTTCTAGAGGAAAACATAGGTAGGAAAATCTCAGATATTCCATGCAGCAATATTTTCACCGGTATGTCCCCTAGAGCAAGGGACATAAAGGAAAGGATAAACAAATGGGACTTCATCAAAATAAGAAGCTTCTGCACAGTAAAGAAAACATCAGCAAAATGAAAAGGGAACCAACCGTATGGGAAATTGTATTTGCCAATGATACCTCGGACAAGGGTTTGATCTCCAAAATATATAAAGAACTCACACGACTCCACTCTAGGAAGATAAACAACCCAATTAAGAAATGGGCAAAAGAGCTGAACAGATACTTCGCCAAGGAGGATGTACACAGGGCCCAGAGACACATGAAAGGATGTTCAGCATCACTAGCCATCAGAGAGATGCAAATTAAAACCACAATGAGATACCATGTCACACCAGTCAGAATGGCCATCATAAACAAATCAACAAACAACAAGTGCTGGCAAGGATGTGGACAAAAGGCAACCCTAGTGCACTGTTGGTGGGAATGCAGACTGGTGCAGCCGCTGTGGAAAGCAGGTTGGAATTTCCTCAGAAAACTAAAAATGGAAGTGCCTTTTGACCCATCAATTCCACTGCTAGGATAATACCCTAAGAATCCTGAAACACCAATTCAAAAGAGCCTATGCACCCTGATGTTCATAGCAGCACAACTTACAATAGCCAAGAACTGGAAGCAACCTAAGTGCCCATCAGTAAATGAGTGGCTCAAAAAACTATGGTGCATTTACACAGTAGAATACTATGCAGCAGAAAGAAAGAAAGAGTTACTACCCTTTGTGACAGCATGGATGGAACTGGAGAGTATTATGCTAAGTGAAGTAAGTTAGCCAATGAAAGACAGATATCATATGATCTCGCCTATATGTAGAACCTAATCAACAAACAAACAAGCAAGCAAAATATAACCAGCAACATTGAAATAAAAAAACAAACTGACCGTAACCAGAGGGGAGGAGGGAGGGGAATAATAGGGGAAAAGGAGGGGAGGGGTCATCAAGGAACATGCGTAAAGGACCCATCGACAAAGCCAAATGTGGGGAGGATTGAGGGTGGGAGGTGGGGAGGGGTGGGACTGGGGAAAGTGGTGGTGGAAAAATGTGACATGGGGTTGATGGGATAGGGTGCATGGTGGAGGGGATAAAGGGGAGAAAAAAATGAGAAAACTGTAATAGCATAATCAATAAAATATACAAAAATTATTTTTTTGAAAAGAACTACAAAAAGGTAGTTACAGAATAGCCATGGGGATGTAAAGCACAGTATAGGAAATGGAGTAGCCAAAGAGCTTATATACATGCCCCATGTACATGAACAATGGTGGGGGGATTGCCTGAGGGAGCAGGGGGTGCTGAGTGGAGGGGGACAGAGGGGGAAAAATCAGGACAACTGTAATAGCATAATCAATGGAATATAATTAAAAAAATAAATGTAATGTGTTCTATGTGTATGTAGTGTTAAGAGGAAGTCTGAGGAAATGTGACAGAGCAGTTTCTGTGCACATAGTATGTTTCTGTGGAAGACTGTGGCTGATGCAAGGAAGCTAGCATGTGGCAAGGGAATGCACAGTAGTTCCAGATCCTCCCCTCAGAGCAGTCCCTGGACTCAACACAGACAGAGAGCATTCTTAGCCTGATTCTCACTCCTTGGAGCTGGAAGGATATCTGACTGAGCTCCTCTTAAGACAGGGGTCAGTTTTAAAACCTCACTGACAGACCATTGTTCAGGTGGTTCTCCTTGAACGCTAGCATTTAGAGCCCTCCCAGCACTTAAGCAGCATGATCCTGTTATAGGCAGCTCAACTGTGGTAAGACTGCTTTCCCTTCTGAGTCAAGTCTTCTTATTCAGCCTCTTGACTCATCGGTCCTCATTTAGGCTCTGGACTATGGAGGACATGTGTTCCCTCCTCTGTATGTTAGTTCCTCAGATATTTGTTTTTATCATGACTTCCCCATCAGTCTTCAGATTAAATCTACCAACACCGGTTCTCTGTCTACTTTGCATATGGAACAACGTCCAGATTTGTCACTCTCCTTGTCACTGTTCTTTAAGTATGCTCGGTTTGCCCCTGCATTCCTCAAAGTTTCACTCAGGCCCATCGTTATCCTCCAGTCTAAGTGAAATATTTAGCACTGAGTCAAGAACATAAATATCTGCACTGTCGATTCTTGCTAGGAAATCCAAATTTGAAATCACTGCCTACCTATTAGCAAAAGTTTGGTTTCAAAGAGAACTGTATTGAAGATATTCATTTGCTTATTTTCCTGTATTTTTCCTACCACACCACAGGGTCTGGAGCAAACCTGACCATTGACAACCTGTGGACTTGGACCTCATTACCTTGATCACTCATGGGATACTTTCGCTAAACTGTGTTTAATTTGTTGCTATTTTATTGAGGAATAAAAAGCATTAAATCAATTATTCATAGTATTTTAAGAGTTCTTCCGTAGCTCATATTGTATTTGCTCAGTGGAGTATAACGTGAGAAACTTCTCCCAGGATTTTGTTACGAAAAAAATCTTTTTGCAACATGATGGGCAAATCATTGGCCACTTTAATGAGTTCATGTTGCTGGGTCTAGATTTACGTTTTAAGGTATCAAAGTATTGGTGGATGAAATTGAAGAACTTTTATTAGTAAACTCTAATACGGGGGTGTATTAAACTTTGTGGCATCTCTGGGCCACATTGGAAGAAGAAGAGTTATCTTGGGCCACACATTAAATACACCAACACTAATGAAAACTGATCAGTGAGAAAAAAAGGTGCATGTATAATTTTCATGATATCTACGACCACAGATAAGCAAAAAAGGCCTCACTAATAACCCTAATTACGCAGCAGCTCTTTTGGTAATCTCTTACAATTGTTGAGCAGGTGCCAAGTTTGTGATCACTAATATAGAAAATGTACATATCTAAGTAATATAACTAAGTAATGTTTTAAGTAAGTTTGTGATTTTGTGTCGGGCCACATTCATAGCCATCTTGGGTGACATGAGGCCCATGGGCCATGGGTTGGACATCCCTGTTTTAATAAATCTAGAAAACTGTAACAGGCACCAAATGGCCAGAAAGAGGAAAATATTCTGAGTCGGGGACTCTAGACATTGTATGTTGATAAGCTCAATTACAACTCCTAGGAATATTCCAGATATAATATTAAGCAAATGATTTATAGTAAATTCAAAAGAACAACTATGATTTCTAGAAAGAAAAGTTTGCCAAGATCAAGAAACACAAAACTATGCTTGTTTTCTATTTTGATAGGTTTGCCAGCTTACTATATTAGGGAAATAGAATAGAGAAAATGTCTTGATTTCAGCAAAGCACTGGAAAGTGTTTTATAATACCTTGGAGGAAGAGGAGGAGAAATTCAGGCAGAATGACACAACTCTTGGAAGGACTGGTACCTGGTGTAAAGTCTCCAGAGGTGAGCCACAGTTATTTTGCAAGAAATCTCTGAAGACAAATGTGTTGAAACAAATGAAATTTAATGATCCATCAAACCAAAATATTATCTGTTGTTTCTGGAAAACGTGATGGGGTTTTGCTTTACGGAGACGGTGATCTTTTAACATATTTGTCTCCTTGCCTTGGCTGCTAGGAAGCTTAGAGGTGCAGATCCTTCTGGTGTACATGTTTGTGGATTAACTTCCTTCCCGACTTGTTTACGTCGTCCTATCATTACCTTACATTCACTGTATTATTTCAGTCACAAATATGCACAGATATTAGGAATTTAGGCATGGTCTATGCTGTATAGGGTTTCCAGTTTAGTAGGAATAAGGACCTTGGCTTATTTTTATCCACAGGTATTTTGTGAGCAGATGCAAGTCCTTTCTGGATGACACAGGGTGTTTGGGATATACTTGACTAAATATGAAAATAATAAAGATGTGATTTTGGCTATCACTGCTCTTTACTTGGAATGGGAATGTTCGTGCAGGTTGAAGCTGCATTCTTTTTAAAGAAGCAAATGATACCATTGGCTCACATTCAACTTAATGTAAACTAAACCAAATAGACTTCTCTCACTTGGATTTCTGAAAAGTTATTTTACATTTGTTATTTTTATTTTGTACTACATTAAATTTTGATTCATTTATCCCCAGCATAAATTGCCATCTCCCTACTCTAAGAATCTTCAAATGTCCTACACTTGTCTTCAAAGATTTCTTACAAACCCCATGGCTCGTCTCTGGAGACTTCTACCAGGTAGAAATCCTCAAAACTTTATAAAACACTTTTCAGTGCTTTGCTGAATTCATGATAATTTTAATCTACTCTGTTCCCCTGATATAGCAAACTGGTAAATCTATTGAAATAGGAAATAAGCATCGTGCAGTGTTTCTTGCTCTTGCAAATTTGTGCTGCTTTCCAGAAATCATAGTTGTTCTTTTGAGTTTATTAGAAATCATTTGCTTACTCTTCTCTCTGGGATATTTCTAGTTGTTATTGAGCTTATCAATATGCAAAGTCCAGAGTCCCTTTTGTTCCTCTTTTGAACACTCAGAATGTTTTCTTCTCTCTGGTCATTTGGCACCAGTGGCACTTTGCAAGATTTATTAAAATTTATTAAAAGTTCTTCAATTTCATCCACAGATTCTTTGGTACCTTATAACAAAATAAATCTGGATCCAGCAACACTAACTCATTAAAAATGACCAACAATTTGCCTATTACATATTCTCATTTTCTCTGAATCACATTAAAAAAATACCTTTCGGTTTGAAAAGCATGCTTTTTGATGAAAAACAAAAGGCAATAGGTTAGGATTTGAATAGCTCTGCTTTCTCTGTGTTACTGTAACAACACTGGTTCCCAGCAGTAGGACTGTATCTTCTCTATTCCTGATTTTTGTTTTTAAGGCAAAAAGGCCCTTTTTTTGTGGTATGTTCTGGTTTTTCTGGTTTTTTAACCATCTTAAATTATTCTTAAAAATTGTGGTTCTTTAACAAAAAAATGTGCTCTTTGTTACATGCCTTCCATTTTCTCTAGGTTTAAAAAATGCATGGTAAATATCTGAGTTCTTTGGAGACTCTCTGGGTAGACAAGGCTGGTTTCCCTCTGTGCTCCTTTCTAGCTCTGCTAATAGGTCCCTGTCTAGGGTTTCAAATCTTTTGTTTTTACTATTACTAAAATTGTTTTCCTGAGGCAAACTCATAGATACAGAGGACACTTTGATGGTTGGGGAATGGGTGAAAAGGGGAAGGGATTAAAATGTACAGATTTCTAGTTATAAAAACAGTCATGGGAATGCAATGTACAGCCTAGGGAATGTAGTCAATAATATTGTAATAACTGTGTATGGTGTCAGATGGTACTAGACTTACAAGGACGATCACTGAAAGTTACATAAATGTCTAATCACTATGCTGTACACCTAAAACATAATATTGTATGTCCATCGTAATTAAAAATTTTTAAAAATTAAAAAAATTATTTTTTTGACTTCTAATTATGTTTCTTTATTTATGTTCTCCATTTGCTTCGGTCTGTGTTTTTTAAAAAGGATCATACATTCTCGAGAAGTGGTCTCAAGGTGGGAACATTTAGCCTTTTCAATGGTTGCCACATCTCTGCATACCTATTACAAGTCTGAGTTCTGTGAAGACACTTGGTCTAAAATGAATCGAATGAATCATGGCCTATCAAAATTAAATTAAAAAACCTCTCTCCTTTTTTGTTTTTTGGATAGCAGTCAAAAAGCATGTTTTTCATCTTGGCAGTCAATGGTTGAATGGAGTGACTGAGAATGATGTTGCAGAACAGGACAAGGCAACTTGAACACTATTTCTGAAAGGGCCTGAGGTCTGCAGTTTAGAAACCATCAGTCAGGTTTGCCTCTGTAAGCTCCGTTTCTGTGTCCTCTCCGGAAAACATAACTGAGATTGAAAACTGGTGTTTGCTGTTTGGGGCCAATGAAGTTAAAATAAAAAACAAAAGCAGTCTTTCCTATAGTCACGTAGACAATGCATGCAACAGGAGAGCATTCCGTTTTTATATTTTATATTCTTGTTACATATTTTATATTCTTGTTAACCTGTTATATTTTCCTCTAGGCAAAGAGCACCGTTTGGAATTCTTATTTTTGTTGGTTTCTTCTGCCAGAATTTAAGCTCCACGAGGACAGGAAGCCCATCTGCCTTATTTGCCACTTTATTACTTAGTAACCAGAATGAAGCCTGGTACAGGTACTCATAAATGTACCTATTTATGTAACATGTATTACTCAGGGCTTGGTACGTATGACAGTGTTTCAGATGCTGAAGGTACAGTAGTGAATAAAAGAGACAAAAATCTCTACTCTTACAGCATTTACATGCTACTAGGAGATTAGGTCATAAACAATGTAGATAAATAGAATGTATATCATGTTAGAGAGTGATAACTCTTAAGGAGGGGGAAAAAACTCCACACGCAGCAGAAAAAAGGATAGGGTGCGGGCTCTGAGGGGATTTGAAAGTTTGGACAGAGTGCCAGGGAAGGTTTTACTAAAAAAAGTGACCTTTATTGAATTTCAGACGTGAAATTGCACCACCCGTCAAGCCCAAGCAATAGCACATTTGGAATTCAGCCTGCAGAGACCTTCCAGCCCTGCGCCCTGAAGAACGGCTCTTACCATGCCAATGCCTTGTTTTAAAACTTATAGTTCCTTTCTCTTGCTGTCATATTCAAACTCCTTTGTCTGGTTTTTAAGATCCCTACCAGAACATTATTAATTCCTCCATTCTTCCAGAGAGGCCCTCTGGGCAGGCCTGTCTCTTTTCTATTTTCTGCACAATGTCACACTGTAATATAATAATGTGATATAATAAGGGAACGTCACCCTTCTGTGTGCTGCTTCTCCTGCCTGCAGCCACAGGCAGCCAGTCACACGTCAGTGGTCCCCAAGCTCCAGCTTTCCGTCCCATTCAGGCTCACATACCTCATTGTCTCTCCCCCACAGCAGTTTTAATGATGAAACGAGGGCATCGAACTAAAAATCTGTGTTTTAACATAACAAACAAATATAAGTATATTAATGAGTTTAAAATGCTCACTGAGCATCCCATTGACACATAACTTGCAACCTAATTAAGACAAGTTTTGATTAGCACGGACAATAATTACGACCAAGAATTCAAGTGACTTATTTAATATTTCTGCTTATAACGCAAGACATCTGAAAATGTAAAACATGAAACCATGCTCAGTAACGCCAGAGGTGCTGAAATAATTCGACCACGTGTCTGAGCAAACCCTCGTGAATGACAACATCCTCGCTGGGTTTGAACCTGTGCAATGGCACTCCCAAGGTCTGCTAGTTACAGCATCTTCCTGACGCACAGCAGCTTTGGTGAGCTGAAACTCAGGATGCCGTCCCACGCTAGTCTAGTTTCTGAGAAACGATGCGAGGCCGCCCTACATTAGTGGGTAGTAGCCCTGAGAAGCTGCTGGGCTGCGGTCAGTAGGAAGGCCTGAGTGAAACCGGCCAGGCAGAGATTCACCGTTACAATGACCACGAACGACACTGACCCAGGCTGCCGTGCGAATGAGGAGGCGATCTCCGCTGGACTGAGAAAGTGGCTCTTTAGAAAAGCGTGCTAATTATAACCATGAATGAAATAAAATTTTCTGTAAAAGGTGAGGAAGAGACAATATTTGCAAAACCTATGTGAAGGTTCCTTTTAAAGTCATCTTTTCAAGAGATCATTTTGGTGCCGACACCATGGAAAGTCATCCGGTCTAATAGTTTTGATAATGCGAACCCATGTGGATTAAATTTTCCAGGCTTTGTTTCAAAGGGTTTGTTCATGTAGAAAGTGAGTTATGGCAAAGGTTGAAAACATATGTTAAAAGATGTTTGACAATATTTGTCTGGCCTGAATCGTTTTTCTATAAAAAGGTTATAAATGTATTAGGCAAATAATGACTTAATCATTGCAATTGTCTATGAATATATGATCATAACCACTACATTACCTGAAAATGAAAAATAGAAATTCTGAAGTACATTTATTTAAATATTATTATCAAGAACAAAAGTAAAAAGGAGCTAAAAAATAGGCTTAAAGTTATTTTCCCTGCAAATAAAAAGCTATTTTAAGGTACTATATTTGATAATAAAAATTCAATTATGAATTTGGTACCTTTCAACTGATTAAACCCATATGATCTAATTGCTTAAAAAAAAAGTTTACCCTGGAAGGTTTTCTGAGAGCATTCACACTACATGGGAAATCTCCGTGCAGCTCTTTGTCACAGATATCCACAAGAGGACCCATCACTTCACACGCAGTGAGAGTTTTAAAGCTCTCACGGAATAAAAACTTGTATCCAAATGAAGCCAAGTTATGACGTGAGGGCCATGGCTATAGGGTGGGGAATTGCTACTGATTTCCTCTACTCTATTTGGCCTACAGAAATAAAGTAGTAAGGTGACTAAAACAGCAGAAAACAAAATCTTCCTGGGTAGTTAAAGGACTTTTGGCGGTAGACTTTATGATGTGGTACAACATCAGGAAAAAATGAGCTCAGCAGACAAATGTCTCCAGAGAGTAATAACTATAAACTCTCAAACTACTACACATGTAAGTACCTGCCCAGAGGATAGGGAAGATGCGGGCTTCTCTCAGGACTGGCCTGCATGGCCCCTGTTGCTGTTGCTGACCCGAGTTGGAAGAAAGCTCACAGCCAGCATCACACTGTGTAGAGTCACTGAACTATTTTATGGACCAGCAAAGTTGGCGAGCTGTGGACAGACACTACACAGTATGTACTTTCTGCTTCCAAAAATATATTTACAGTCAGCTTAACACACTGTGCACACACCTTCAGGGTCCGGTAAGTGAGTGGAAGGGCCTGCTTTCTCTTGCTGCTGCCGTAAAGACAGGCATAAACTTTTTTTTTATTTTGGTGACCAAAACATCGAAGTTGGTGATTTCATATAGATACAAACACAACTAAAACAAAAAAAGGGGAGACAAAAATGTAGTCGAATCTAATATAACATAATGCCACTGAAAATGTCACTGAAAATTTTAGAGATGATTACTCAAACTTTGTAATTGTTTCAGGTGCAGAGTTGAAACTAAAACATGTTAAGCAGTGATGGATAGTGTAAAAGTTGAAAGTGATAATTACATGGATGTCTGGCTCCAAGCTCTTAGTTTTCAGGGGTACCCATCCTTCTATTTAAAAGGAGGCATGTCTCAGTTTTCTCATCAGTCAGGTGACAAAGATGCACTAAATGAACCTGAATTTCCTTGTCAGTTTGCAATTCAGTTGTTTCTGGATACTCTGATCTTTTGCTTCTGTTCAGAGAGCAGTGGCAGAAAGGCCATGCTACTGAAGGGTCAGAAGTGGCTTATGATTCCTGGGCACTTCAATGCATGAGACTGGCAGGGACCCAGAAGTATATCACCTGCACAATCCAAAAAAAAAAAAACCAACAAACAAAAAACCCCAAAACAAAAAAACCCAAAGAATTATTTTCCATTTCTTGCCATAAGACATTCTAGGCTGTCTTTCCCCACTAATCATTGCCATCTGTAGGAAAGGAAAGGAAAGGAGAAAGATTTACAGTAGGGATTTTCAAACTTTTCTGTAAAGGACTAGATAATAATATATTAGACTTTTGAACCATATGGTGTCTCTTGCAGCTACTTATCTCTACAGTTGTAGTGCACAAAGAGCCACAGACAATATGTAAATGAATGGGTGTGGCTGTATTCTAATAAAATCGTATTTACACAAACAGGCAGTGAGCCAGGTTTGGTACACGGGCTATAGATAGCCAACCCTTGATTTAGAGTTGGGCAACACTGTGATTTCCACTCTTAGTTGGTAGATAACTGTAATTCTCCTGTTCTGCCATTCATCCTTAAGAAAAGTGTATCCGTTCCTACTCAAGTCCTTGTGGTAAAAGCCCATGTGAGTGTGCTTTTACTCCAGAATGTTTCAGACTGAAAGGTTTTCATTCAAAATACATTTAAAGCATGGGAAAAAATTCATCCATAGAACTGAATGCTTTTAGTCTCTTTAAATATAAAAATAATCAAAGGACAAATAGATGCAGGCAAGGCAGTATCACACATTTGAAAGTTCTTTAGGCAGAACTAAACTTAATACTACTTTGTAATCGACAGAACTAGAAAAACGGTTTCCTTTCTTTATTATTCCCATTTTGTCATTTGATTTACATAAAATGAGCACCAATTGATCAGAAGAGTATTTGATCTTTGTCTTTTCTGTTTAGTGTTGCTTGGTGGAAAACATTAATTGAGTGAAGAGTAATAATAAATTAACCAGGGACTATATTATCTGCAATGGGTGGCAGGCAACTTTTCCATCATAAAATTTTAAGAGCTTGAAAAGTTTTCCAGGGCATCTCTCTTTGCCATAAAGCTTTGAGAAACAGAAAGTAATTTAATATTCTCAAATTTCAAAATGATTTTCCATAATAATTCAGTCTTTCAAAGGATTTCTACAAAACTCTCACCCTCCACTAAAAGAGCAAATGCAATAATGGGACTATATACATACATATTTTAAAAATGCATCTGGGAATAACTCTTTAAGTGCTTGAAAAAAATCCATAGCATCTCTAAAAGAATCCATAGCATTTCCAAGGGTCTTTACATTTTTCTTTCTATGGAGTAACCATTTTTTTTTAGACAGGGATTTTCTTTTTACCAATGAAAATATTTATAATCCTAGCGATATGATATAACTGTGACAACAAGGAATCTAAAGCCAATAGAATATTAATTGAGGGCCTTGTGTTGTTGAAAGCGGGACAACTTTTTCTACGCCTCTGAGGCAACAGTGAATGAATAAATGGATTTTGTTTTCATCTGTTTGCCGAGATGTTTCCTTTTTAGTTTGATTTAGTGAGTCGGGGAGGTTTGATGGAACTTGTTGGATTAGGCATTAGAAGTAGAAGACCTGGATTTTAGTTTTGTTTCATTCACTACTTCCTACCTTGAAGCCTGTGTTAGTTAATTTTATGTGTTCCCTTGACCGGCCATGGGGTGCCCAGAGTAAACAGTCTATCTGACTGTGTCTGTGAGGTTGTTTCCAGATGAGATTAGCTTCTGACCTGGTGCACTCAGTGAGGTAGATTGTCTTCCCTGAGTGGGCATTAACCCGATCTCTTGACCTCGATAGAACAAAAAGTAGAGAAAGGAGGAATTCACCCCCTTTTTCCTGCCTTACTGCTTGAACTGGGACATCTCCTTTCCCCTTCTCCTGTCCCTGGTCTGAAATTTACCCCAGCAATTCCCCTGGTTCTCAGGTCTAAGGACTGAATTACATCACCATGTTTCCTGGAGGTCCAGCTGGCAGGAGGCAGATTGTGGGGGCCTTTCGGCCTCCATAATCACATGAGCCGATTCCTTATAATAAACATCCTATCTGTACAGCACCTGCTGGTTCTGTTTCTCTGGGCTAATAGAGAGTTCTCAATCATATCTCCTATCTCCTCTGAGCTTTCGTTTCCTCATTTGTAAAGTGAGAAATTTAATATATGCCTTGGGTAGGTAAGTTTGATTATGTATGTGATGAACTAAAAGCATTATATAAACAGTGGGTGCTCTTGTGGGAGGACTATAAAGTCCTTGAGGGCAGGTCTTTTCCTTACTCCTTTGATTTGAAGAAAAATTCATTGAACATGGACTAGGTACCAATATTACTCACCAGAGCTTTATACAAAGAAGCAGCTCAGTAATTATTCATTACCTTGTATTTCTTAAATGCTATGTTTAATATTCACCTATTCACTAATACATGGCAAATCCTGATTCTTTTAAGACATTGTTTCTACATTAGATTTCTG
Source organism: Mormoops blainvillei (assembly GCA_004026545.1). NCBI lineage: Eukaryota > Metazoa > Chordata > Mammalia > Chiroptera > Mormoopidae > Mormoops > Mormoops blainvillei. The sequence goes on from PVJD01000763.1 coordinate 91,933, forward strand.
AAAAGTAGAATTTGAAAAACGAGTTTTCTGGAATGGCAGCTTGCGTTCAAATTGTCAGCGGTTTGCAGAGGTAGAGGCTGTGACAAACCCTGTTATGTGCAGAGAATTTCTTTCCCAGTAGCTAGGAAGGCAGTGCAACCTTTGACACCATGCAAAAGCCATAACAAGCAATTTTTCCTGTTTCTACTGATAAATGTCTGTCACAAAATTCAGTAGGTCATATTTCACACCTCCTTGTAAAGCCTAATTCTCCTCAACTGGGTAAGTAGATTTGGTATTATTGAAACTTTGCATAGAAAAAACCCACTTCAATGTCTATTTTCAGATAATTGTATTGATATCATATACATGTGCATACATAATATACACATGGGTAATCAAATTATTGAACAGACACATCAAGGTTTAGATACTTAATTCATGGAAGTTAGCAGTAATTTTGATTGGTAATCATAGTGGGGTGCAGTGGAGAATGAAATACAGAGGACAAATGAACATAAGCATAATGCTTGAGTTTGGGGGAATATTTCTTTTTTAAAATAATTTTTTATTTTTCAATTATAATTGACATACAATAGTACTTTCAGGAGTACATTTATATAACTTTTGAAGTGATCACCCCAATAAGTCTACTACCCATCTGACACCATGCGTAGTTATTACAATATTATTGACCACATTCCCTACACTGTACTTTACTTCCCCATAATTATTCTGTAACTATCAATTTGTACTTCTTAATCCTTTCACCTTTCTCACCCAGCCCCCTCCCACCTGGCAACCAACAGTCTGTTCTCTGTTTCTGTGAGTCTGTTTCTATTTTGTTTGCTCATTCATTTTGTTCTTTAGATTCTGCATATAAGTGTAATCATATGATATTTGTCTTTGTCTGACTTAATTTAACTGAGGACAGTACCCATCCATGTTGTCACAATGGCAAGATTTCATTCTTTTTTTATGGCTGAGCCACATTCTATTGTGTGCGCGTGTGTGTATCTATCTATCTATCACATCTTCTTTATCCATTTGTCTATTGATGGACACTTAAGTTCCTTTCACATCTTGACTATTATAACTAATGATGCAATGAACATAGGGGTCTTCAAATTGTGGGAAATATTTCCTGGCAGTGTTTGTCCCAGAGCCAGTCTTCTATGCAGGCCTTTAGAACTCCTGCCAAGCAAGTTAGCAGTGACACCAGACAATTAGAGGCTGATACCCTACAGAGTCCCCTCCTGTGCCTGAATTTCTAGGATCCTCTATATGCTTTTCAATAGCATCAAAAGTAATAGAAATAAGGACAAATAATAGAGAAAGAGCAACATTTGTGCCCGTGATACTGAACTCAGTATAAGGAATTCCTCTAACTTTTAAGGTCTAAGGTCTGACAATCTGCCCATCAAGAAATGGATCAGCATGTAAGGACAATGATAACTCACCAGCTAGTCCAGTAATCTCTAGGAGATGACAAGAGAGAATAGGATGATAGGAAAGTGGAGGAAGCCAGAAGAGAAAAATTCTGACCCCAATCGGCGTTGTGATGAGAGTCAACATACCACCCAATACATCTGGTAAACTGTCTACCAAAGTGAGTGGAGACCACTAATGATTCAGCTAAATTATTAGGCTGAACCATATGAAATTGTCTTCAGTGTATCAGAAACAATTAAATTTTGGCAATTTTACATGGTCCAATCATACATGATATACCTGTGTACTTTGTCAAATATATGTGTATATTTATTTACACTCAAGTTCATATACATCTTTTTCCCAGATTAAAAAAAAATTCCCTTAAGAATAATATCTTAAGGAAATGTGGGAAATAATGGCTTTCCAAGCTGACCATAATGTTTATAAAGTATTTGCTTTTTCTAGAGGTTTTTCAGTTCAGTTACTTTCAACCTTGGTTATATTTTCAGATTAAAAAAATCTTGTGTTTTAGGTACAAGTAGTTTATTAAGTATTAAGGAATACCTGAATTTGCCATTTTAAAAATAAAATGTACTTTTAAAGTGAATACACTAAAACTGAGGGGCAACAGAAAGGTTCTTTCTACAGAAGCCAAACTATAGTTAGGAATTGCAAGTTGGCTATTTTCAGCTTACTCCTCAGCTCATTAGTTTCAGGTATAAATTTATCACATACTGATTGGATGACTAGCCAAAAAAGAAACTTAGTAAGAGACCACATTGTTTATTCTCATCTCTGAAGTCAGCCATTCTTGAGAGATGAATAAACAACAGGTGTTCAAGTTTACAACACAAGTTGACCTTGGTGCTTCAACTTGTTTTTGATCAAGATACTGTATTCGCACACCTGTTTGTGAATATTACATACACACACGTATGTGTACACACACATACACACATATAAATTATGGAAATAAGTATCTTTACATTTCAGTTAATCTGATAGGTAAACCTTAGTGAGTTTTAGAAAAATATCATGATTATAAGAACAAGCAATCATATTATAGAATAAGTATTGTAAAAACAAGCATGAAAATAATACAGAAACATATAACTTAGAAAGTCAAAGTGCCTAGTAATCATTGTTACACCTTTGCTACCCCACCCCCAAAATAATCAGGGTGAACACAGAGAGATATAGCTTCAGTTTCCCTTCCCTCATCTCAGTGTTTTGCTTTTTTTCTCAACTACACTTTTATTTCTTATAAAGTTCAACCTCCTCTTAGATTCTTTTCTTCACCAGCTTATGACATAATGATCTTTCTCTTCTTTGCACTTTCACTGCTTTGAGTTTCTACCCAAATGTTAATACTAAAATGCTCTGCGTGGCTCTCTAATTTAGAATTTCCTAAACTGTTTTCCACAGAACACCAGTATCCCAAGAGATTTTTAGATCAGACTCAACAAAACAGTTCCTCTGTCAAATTCATCTAGGGAAGGCTGGAATAACAATAACTGGCTTTATCGCAGGACTTCTGAGACTCCTTTAATGTCTGAGAATGGTGACATTCTGGAGAAGATTTTAGTATAGCGTGTTTCTAAAACTTGGGTCAAGGAACACTATTCTTACCCACCTGCTTTTTGATATCTTAAATGACACTTGTAATTTTAAGAACATGGCAGAGCAAACATTACATTCTTGAAAGCTGGGAACATGTTCTTTATTCCTATTGAGACCTTTGTAGAGCATAGTGTAGTTCTGAAAACATCAAAGTACCTAATAAATATTTGTTGATAGCGTCATATGGTTGAAGAAAAATAAGAAGGAATGAAAAATACATTGAAAAATAAATGCTATATGTGCCAAAGGCTCTCACCATACATTTTCTCATCTACTCATTTATCTTTAAATAGAGGGATGATTTTTGTCTTAGATGTACATCTTAAAGTCACACAATGTCATTATATTTCACTATGCTGATCAGAAGTCATTGCAGAGGCAGGGTACAGGGAGTAGTGATCAAATAATGGAGAGGAACTTGAAAAATTTGCTGACTAAAATTTTTGCAGGGCAAGAAATGTGTTTCTATCCTAAAGAGGGTACCAAAAAGGGGGAAATAAAACCCTAAAATTAATACCATTAAGTTTATGGCAGTTCATTTCTGATATATGAATGCAGTCTAATGAAAAACTTCTTGAGCCCTGGCTGGTGTAGCTCAGTGGATTGAGCATCAGCCTGCGAACCAAAGGGTCGCGGGTTCGATTTCCTAGTCTGGGCACATGTCTGGGTTGCAGGTCAGGTCCCCAGTAGGGAGCGTGCGAGAGGCAACCACATATTGCTGTGTCTCTCCCTCTCTTTCACCCTCCCTTCCCCTCTAAAAATAAAATAAATAAAGTCTTAAAAAAAAGAGAAAAACTTCTTGAATGTGGACCATATCCCTTGTCACTGCTGAAATTTTGCTCCATGTAGTATACGGTAGAAAAAAATATTCTACTGTATCTCTGTACTCTATGCACTGTAAGGGTATAGCTTCCTCTGACTGCTACAAGATATAAAACAAATCAGTTTTCATCCCTTTATTTTTCTAACTCCCTTAAAAAATAAGTCTTCAAGGCACAATTGAGTGGGTTTTATTGAAATCAGCTGTTGGTGGACCCTGTCAAACGCCTGTGCCAGTTTTGGAGTCTCAGAGGAAGTGCTAGACTCCCAAATACAGCCTGTATGGAATAAATTTTTCTCAAAGCATTTCCTTTGCGATGTTCCCTTGCCCCACAGTGCCTCTCACCTGGATCTACACAAAATCCAGTCATGAGTTTCAAACTAAACACTGTTGAGTTTCTGTTTTCCTAATGACTGTTCAGCTTTAATATTAATATTTTAGTGTCATCACAAATTAATATAAAGGTAACTTTCAAAACATTGCTTTCCCTTTACAATGAAAAGATAAAATAAAACTTCTGATTCTAAGTTAATTGGAAATATTTGACTTCTATTCATAAATGTGCTTAAACTAATGAAGAAGAAAAGTAATATGTTTATGTAATAACAAGAAATTCCTGTTGGGCTTGGGATGACATCTCATAATGGTAAAAACTTATTCTTTCTTCTGTAGTTGGGTTCTGGATGTCACAGGAAGGGCAATCTTTTGGAGGGAAGCATGCCCATAGGACAGAAGGTGGCACCTCCCCAGCTCTGCCCAACCATCTGGGTTTCAACAGCACCTTCACCTCCCTGGGTCTAACACTTCTCTTCAGTAAAACCAAGAGATTGATCTGTGTAAACTCAGACATCTCTTTTAGCTACTCCTAATTCATGAACCCAATTATTCCATGTAAAAGAGTGCTCTTTCAGGGGTGTCCAACCCACAGCCCGCAGGCCGCATGTAGCCCAGGATGGCTATGAATGCAGCCCAACACAAAATTGTAAATTGACTTAAAAGCTTTTTTTTTGCTCATCAGTTTTTGTTAGTGCCTATTTACTGTGTGGCCCAAGACAACTCTTCTTCTTCCAGTGTGGTCCAGATATGCCAAAAGGCTGGACACCCCTAGTAGATGCTCTCATACATAGAGCAGTTTACTCTCTATTTACATAAGGCACTTTGTTAGGGATTGCTACTGCTCAAGCAATAGGATTCTATTCTTACCCCAGTCATGAGCCTTTCTTAAACATGTAAGCGAAAATGCCTATACCTAATAAATTAAACTTTAGTAGCAGCCTCATTGTTGAAAGTTAAGAATATATGGAATAGACTGACAGCTGCCAGAGGGGAGGAAGGGGGACTGGGTGAAAGAAGGTGAAGGGATTAGCCAAAGAACACATATGCATGACCCATGGACATGGACAACAATGAAGGGACTGGCCGAGGAAGAGGAGAGGGTGGGGCTGGGTAGAGGCAGGTAAAGGGACAAAAATGGGGACAACCTTAATAGTGTAAACAATAAAGTACAATTTAAAAAAAGTATTTTTTAAAAAGAGAACACAGTGGTACCTCGTACTCATCGTTAATTCATTCTGGAACTCGAGACAAATGCAGAAACCAACGAGTACTGAGCAATGAAGCATTTTCTCTTGAGGGGCGGCATAGTGGCTCATACAAGTTCTAGCAAGCGCAATGAGTCCTGAGCAAGCACCTAGTGCCAAAACATTTTTTTTCTTGTCAAAATGTGATCAGTTCAGGATTTGACCAGTTCTGAAGCCGAAGAGTGCTGATGTATGACTGTACATGATTATCCAATGGTTAACAACTCTGGAGACTACTGGTCTGCCTTTCTCCTGCAATTTGTTTAATGCTGTGGGTCAAGGGATAGTGCCAACAAAAGTGGGCATAAAATCACCTGCTCAAATGGTATATTTCACATTCACAACCAGGCTATCATGGTTCATGATAAAATGTCAGGAAAATGGCTTCTAGGAAAGAAAAACCAGAAGAGAATAGATTTTTGTTACTTGTGGTAGTTATGTATTTTGTAAAGTTACAGGGAACACCGAACTATTGGTCTTAGAGAAAATACATGGTTGGGCTCCTGTGAGTCTCCAGCCACAATAATGGTTTCAACCATTCAATACATAATCTTGTTTTGTGTGTGTTTCTGTTTAAAGACATCTTGTTTAACATATATTGTTAATTCATTCACATTGAGCTCATGGCCAATAGCACTGGAACTGATGTCTAATAGGAGCTTATCTAACACATCTATTTTCTTCTTAATTCACAATGCAGCTTCCTTGTGTTTGGGAACTCTAGGGAGCACTACTCTTGGGGAGCATTTTAAATAGTGAGATCATAAACAAAAAGCACAAAAATGTGAAAAAAGTGGCAGTAAATAGACCGTGAAAAGGACACTGGTTTAGAGTATGAGAATGAAAAGAAGAAAGAGTGTAACCGTATCCAAACTTAACTGGAAACACGTGCATCTGAAGACTGACTTTTTTGTTGCTTTGCCAATGACCACAAAGTGCCACGCATATTGATTTTCATCTCAAAAATAAATTTTAGTGAGTTAACAAATTTGTAAATATAAAATTTATGAATAATGAGGATTGACTATATGTAAACTGCATATAAATTTCCAAATATGTAAATGCTTATATATAGCGTCCTTTATGTAACAAGAATGGTTACATAAATTAGGTTACATTACTATGATCAGCTTATGTAAAGTAGGAGTTTAAGATATTTTCTTACAAATATGGTGTATATGAAATCAATAAAATATTTATAGTTCATATAAGAATAAAATCTTTCTGGACCCTAATACATATTTTCACTGTGGATGAAGGTTTTAGAATCAACAAATACACAGGAACTACAACATGAGAAACAACGGCAGCTGCCGACACTGAGAAACTCGGGTAATGGGGCTTGCTCCTACTACTGATTAACACAAACTGTTTGGCCACGTCCCTATAGTAATCCACATGTAATATTGTCAGGGCCACAGAGAGGAGTAAAATGAGCAACGCGGACGATGCTGTCATTCTTAGTGTTTCACAGCTTACACTTAACCATCTCTGAGGGCACGATTATAATTACTTAGTCGATTGATTGAATGACTACAAGGCTGCCAAAGCACTCACTTGATGACTTGAGAACTAATGTAGAAACATCATTGTCATCTATTTCAGTAGATATCCATTCTTTTTAATTTTCCCAAACAATGGATAATTGTGGGAACTTAAATGAGGCACTAAAACTCATCATGACCCACTTGACAAGGAATATAAGCCTACCATCTTAAAATAAGAGTTATGATTAGTAGGCGTAACAATCTAATTGAAGGTTTCAAAGTCAGTTTTTAACATGAAGTTTTTTTATTATCATTTAAGTAACGTATATTTGCTAAACAATACTTCTTTTAGATATTAGGTATTTTCATGCTATTAGAAATGCAGGTGTCAATTCGTTTTCTATAATACTTAATAGGAAAGAATAGCCATGTATTAAAATAAATAATCATTTGAATTCCACTAAGGCTAAGGTTTGCTCCTTGAAACACTAGAGTTAAAAAATATATTGGTTAAATTATATTTTCACTCAAGCTTTAAATAGATCATTCACAAATGTGAATTCCATATATGCAGCCCCATGTGTTGCACCATAGTCAAGCAAAGAGGTTTTCTCTGGTCCCCCACCCCATTTCCATGCTAACTTTCTGCTTTTCAGTTAACAGAGGTAAGAAGACCTAAAATATTTGACTTTAGATCTGCAGTGTAAACCAATATCACTGCCTCCAAAGGAAACTGACTCCAAAATGTCTAAAATTACCTCCAGTTACTTAAACTCAACCAGCTACAGAATTTTTTTCTTTTGTAAATATGTCAGGCTTTTTTTAGTAATATGTATAATGTTTGAGCTTATAAACATTAGAATTTGTATGAAACTGTTTTTTCCTCAGAAAATTGTGAGAGAGAAATCTCATCACTTTAGAAGAAAAAAGAATTAATAATATCTTTAAAATGAAGCTAAATCCTCAGGTAACAAAATTTGTAAATGAAAGATAGCTATTGATTGTAGTTGGAAATTACATAATAACAAGCTTAAAGTCTTTTTTAAAATTTAAGTTTGTATTTTATATATCTTAGAGGATGTTGAACATATGACAAAGAACCCATAGTTAAAAAACCCCTAACTTCAAGCATATATCAAACACATAGATCATTGGGTAGGTGCATAAAATAATTAATTGGATGAAGAATAAAACAGTGAACAACAGAAGGGATATTTTGGGAATGAATGATAGTCTCTTAATATACAAAACCGATAGGAAGTCTTCCATTTCCAGATATAGCTCGTTCCAGACTAGCCTGCCCATTTCAAGCAACTATAAAACTGCAAAAACGATATGAAGCAACTGTTTTCAGTTGCTTGAGAACAGTAATGCAGATCTGTGCTCCGCTGGAAAAGGAAAACACACAAAGGGAGTCTCACAGTCACCCCAGTTCTCTCCCTTCTGAAACGTAGAGGCACCTTCTGAAACGTAGTGCAGGACGGTAGAGCCCCAGCAACTGCTTCACTGAGGAGCTGAGGAGGAAGAAACCAGAGCTTTGGGGCTTCTGAGGTAACTGGAATTTGTCAAAAGGACAAGCTTAAGGTCTTTTGCAGAGGATCAGCGTGTGGCCCCAAGAAGCAATAAAATTGGCTCCATTCAGTCCAGGCTCCAAAAGACGCACGACTGGATCTTTCATTGGCTTAGTAGTCCCTCCGGCTCCACTTTTTTTCTGTTGCCATATCGTCTACAAACTGCTCCTAAATCCTCCTTTTATTACTTCACCTTACCCTCCCAGTAGCTTGCAGTAATTCCCCATGGACTCTTGAACTGAACAAAGTTTTGCCGGTCACCCAAGGCTATCACACACGACCAGACCTGGTTTTTCTGTTCTCCTCTGCCAGCCACTGTTCTCCACATATACCATTCTCAGAGAAGGGGGGATCTCTCCATTTTCATGCTTATTTGGCATCTTTGCTCAAGTTTATATCTAAAATACTTTCTCCTGGCACCTCAGCCCATCCAAAATTCCACCAACCCCACCTTCTCCAGCCCATGCCACTCCACTCGTGCTTGATATTACCTCCTGCCATGGCTATAGACTTGCACAACTTGAGACATGATCATATACTGTTGTATGTTGTTATCTAACTTTTCATTTATAGTAGTTTTGACCACAAGTAGAGGAGTGTCAGCATCATATTTTATACTTTTTTTCAGCTTACTAAATTGCATCAGCTTTAAAAGGGAATTAATTAAATTATTAATTTAATTAATTAATAAGGTTAGTCACCTTTTTGTTTTATATGACAATAATACATACAGAAGTAATTTATTTGGGGGCATTGAAATAGAATATTAAGGGAACCATTTAAATATTTATTAAAAGGTAAGAAAATAAAGGAAATAGAGAGGTCTGATAAATATTTTTATGAATTGACATCATGGGCAGTTTAAAGGTTGTCTTAATGACCTACCATTAAAATTTGATCATTTGTGCTAGTGATGCTGTGGTCCAATGTCTGCAGGTTCACTTGGGCACCCCATGCTACGCCTCCCTCGAGCTCTCAGTCTTATGTTGGTAATTCTCACTCTGTGACAGTCTCGGATGTCACAATGCCTGTAGAAGGACTGTGTTGTCATGCTTCTTTCATTGCTGTCCCAGTCTATCGCAGTTAAAAAATTAAACACACTCAATATACTTCCCATATTTTTGTGCTAGGGAATGTAATTTCTGTAATTAGATTTGAACTGCATTGGGAAACTCCTAGACCTTCAAATTTATAAATAAACTTTTATTCACCAATAATTTTAGTCTGAGTTTCTCTAAAGCGGTTTTTAAAAAATGATAAGACAATCATCATCTATTATAAGCTCTGCAATGAGAAAATGTGATTTATTCATTTCCCCCATTTGGGACCAAGAATTCTTGTTTCCTTAACATTTCTGAATCTCAGTGATGCCCAGTACATTATATAATCAAAATTATATTGTTTGCTACCTTTTAGATTCAGATATGCTGTACTAAACTATGTCTCCTAAAATATTTTTACGGTACCTTTCATTGGTAACGCCATTCTCAAATAAGGTGTTGAATGTCTTTGTAGATAACCGACATATTTGCTGTTTCCTAAAAATATGGGAACCTGAATTTTAATTGGGAGCTATGTTCCTTGGAGAGTTCCTTGGAGTTCCTTAACTCCAGCAACTTAAAAGCATCTTCCTTTTCTTGCCCACATAAGAAGTTTTGTGTTAATTTGATGCATATAAATGAAATACAAATATGAAACAACAACAACGAGAGCCAAAAGGCCCTGGGCAGGACTCCCAGTCAGAGCCTCCAGAATTCGAGCTCTGATTTGCAGGGTCATTACTGTCCAGTCCTAGCCTGACAGCTAAATGCATTTTATTCTACTTATTGATGCAGGCTCTGCCTCATAACAACACCAGAGATTACTAAACTCATTTTCTCCTGCAAAAAATTTGATTTAAAGTTCACATTTTCAAAAGGGAAAGCACAAAGTACTGGCTGGTTGGTAACATCCTAAGTATGAAAGCATAGCTCAGGAGAATAGAGGAGAAAAAGAGAAGGATAAACACCTTCCAAACCCTCCTTTTACTTTTGCTGCAGGGAATAGGCAGCGCATATTTAGACTTCCATGGAGCTTTATATTCATTGTTATTATTAGTAAAATGGGTCCTAGTTGTAATATAAGAACATTAACACCTCCATATAATGTGGTATTAACAGATGGTCACTATATGTTTTCCTTTTTGCAGGTAATGTATAGCGCTTTGAAAATGTAAGAAATCATGTTCCTATCATGCCATTAGGGCAATCCTCCCATTAATGTCAATGGAATTATTACCCGGTTCTTGACCTTAGTGTAAGACCCATTCAACATCAACTAAACATATTTATTTCGTGTGTATCTCACGTGTGAAGCCTCAAATGTTTTTCGTATTTTGTTGCACCTTAATGTATCAGCATAAAAAAATCTAAATTCCCTACCATATTGTTCAATATAGAGACAACATTTGACTTTAATAGCTTACAGACAGGCACTTAATTTAAAGCGAGAATGCAGAAGGCAAGCATCCTTTCCACAGAGGAGAGTGTTCTGTTGGTGCCCGTGGGTATGTTAGGGAGGAGTGGGGAATGGATTTTGGAGCTGGACGGACTGCATATTACACCTCACATGCAAAACTACTGTGAAACAGTGTTCATAAATTGAACACAATGGCAGTTCTGTGCTTCTACTAACTCTGTGTTGTGGATAGGTTACTTGAGGTAATCTTTATCCTCAATACTAGAATTCCATAAAATCAACCACTTATCTTCCTAACTGGTAAACTTGGGATGGGGGTGAGGAGGCTATGACATCGAGGGTCTCAACTGCCTATTTGTTTTATAGTTGATTCAAATTGTTTTCCTGTAACAGGTAACTTGAAGTTTCAGAAGGGAACCATATTCATAATACACTATGCTGCTTTCAAGAATCCATTGACTAAACCAGATGCCTTTCATTCATTTATTTATTTAGAAATGGAGCACCTATTATGTGCCCGTTACTCACTGTATCAGAGGCTGGGTACACATCAACTCAAAAGGCACTGAAGGCCCTAAGGAATCTCGTAGAACAACATAGTCATTCTCAAAGAAGGCTCAGAATTTTTCTTTTTCACAATTTGTGAGACTTAGCTTTCAAAAATAGTTGGTAGAAAACACTGTAATGACCTGGACAAGGAAAATGAGAACAAGAATGAAATCTCTTCCTGGGGAGCTCTCTAAGCCTTTCTCTCAGGTTTTCTGTGGCCAATCACGTGATTAAGCCCAGTGCATAAACAATATGGACAGCAGGGAGTAATATTTATAAAATTAACCTTCCTTAAGTTCCTGATGCCAAGGAGCAGGGTGGCTGTGACATTTAAGAATGTCCTCATAAACACTGCAATGATAAGACAAGACTCAGCTAGAAATGGACAGACACAGGGAGATCATCCTGACCAGAGCTTCTCCATTCTGGTTACACATCAGAATCATCTGGGGAGCATTTAAAAAATATTCATGTTCAGGTTTCAACCAAAGATGAAAGAAAATTGGAAGCCCTGGAGGTAGGACTTGGGTATTAGAATTACAAAAAATTTCTATAAATGTACAGCCAGTGTAGAAATCTACTATTCTAGGTCTACCTTCACCCATCTCAAAGATTAGAAAACCCAGGTCCACAGGCTAAGTGATGCACTCAAGCAGAGCTGAGCCTGCAAACGAGTTTCTGTACAATGTACTACAATGGGTGCGAACACTAAGTGCTCCAACCATCTGATTTTATCCATGCAAACTTTTTTTAGATTACATTTATTTATTTTTAGAGAGAGGGAAAGGGAAGGAGAAAGAGAGGGAGTGAAACATTGAACTAAGGGGTTGCCTCTCAAACGCATCCCTACTGGGGACCGAACCTGTGACCCAGGCATGTGCCCTGACTGGGAATCAAACTAGCAACCTTCCCCTTTGCAGGATAATGTCCAGCCAACCAAACCATACCAGTTCATGGCTATCCATGCTGACTTTTGAGGAACCTTTCAGTAGTCTACCAACAGTAACACTAAACATTCAGAACCTCTGACATCACAGAGTTTTGAGATGTCAAAAGCTCACCCCGAAGGGAGAGAAGGTAAAGCCAAAGTTTCAGGAGCTCAACCTGCCCTGCTTCTCTCCTGCAATCTGACATTAACAGTTTTTACCTGTTTAATACATAGATTTTCCCTGTAAGATTTCATGTCAAGGAAAAAGCTATTTAAAAAAAGCAATTAAAGTCTTCCCTCGACAATCAAGGAATATAATGACTAGAGTGCTTATTGAGATGCTGTTTACATTATGCCTCCTGATCTTGAAAGAGTATTTCCACATGAAGAAGGGTTAGATGTTTAAGACAATATAATTATAAAGCTGCTAAATGACTTGGTCCTGGTTAGGATCCCTTCCCTGACAACTGACCTGCTGTGTGGCTTTGAGCATCCTCTCGGAGCTTTGGTGTTTTTGTTTCTTTTTTAAATATGTAAAATGAAGATGTTGACACTGGGTTGTTCCCAAGTATTACACGAAATGATGAATGCAGTAAAGTATTCGGCACAAAAAAGCAACCTGCGTGTACCATCAATGAGAAGTATGTGTTTGAAATTTATTAGTTTCATTCCCTTCTCTTTTAGTTGACAGCTAAGGAAATGTTTCTATCAAATGGTGACATAGAATTATAGGATAAAGAATTCTGCACTTAAAAAATTTTCAAGTTGGCCTTATTTTGAGAACAATTGGTTTTTCATGGTAGCTTTAAAAATAGAACCTTAGAAGACCCATTTTTATGGTACTTTGGTGTGCTACAGGGCTTTCAAAGTATAAAATGCAAAATAATTCAGTTTCAAGATTGTTAATATCTGAGCTACTATTCAAGACCCAGATCCCAATTCCTTCTATATCAACCTGCACCCCTCCCCAAGCAACCCACCAAAATGAGGTAGATTAATTCACCTGGAGTAAACATTTTCTTTTTATTAGAGGCATAAATTTCCTACCTTTGTAGTTATAATAAATTAGAGTGAGCATGCATTTTGGCAACACTTAGAGCAATTAAAAATGATTTAAAGGGCAAAAGGACAAAATTACCAGAGGTGCAATATGTCAAAGTAATCTGGTTGTTCCATTTTTATTTAATCAAAGGCCTCAAATTGACTTTTTGTATTAACTTTAAAGAAGTGTAAAATGAACAATACAGAAGGCTTTTGGATGATTTATTCATATTCTGCCATAATATTTATATATCCAATTTAAATTTAAATTTCATGATTCCTCAGATGGAACAATGATTAGAATGGACAAGCGGGTTCACTTTCAGAATGATTGTTGTGAGTGATTAAGTGTTAAGAAAAAAAGGAATGAAAAATCATGGAACAATTGCCTGTGAAAACAACCTAAACTAATGTTTAGATCTACCCTCGTCCTCAACTCACTGCCAAATTTCCATGATGCTACTGACTTAACTGCTTTTGAAGAAATCTGCCAAGAGCCTTCTCCTGTCTGTAGGAAGAAAACAAAGGGAGACCTTTCCATGAGCTAAGAACAAATTTTGAGGTAACAAGTTCCAGCTAAAAAGGTAGTAACAGCTGACAAGGCTGGGAAACTGTAAGATTATAAATTTGCACACACACACGCAGGGTGTCATGGCCCCCAGAGCCCCTCATGTCCAATACCAATGTTGGCCCTTCCTTTCAAGGATCACGTGCTCATTAAATGGATGTCAGGCAACTTAACTACACAGATGAAACCAACCACTTAAACCAGCTTACTGTACTAAGTTTGTCTGGGGAAGGGCTATATACCTAGAAAAGCACATTGGTCACCATATCTTGCTTTCAACTTAAATCCCTGCTACCCTTTACTATAGAGTGACATTTTCTATAACTGATGAGATATTAAAAAGAAATAGCTTATTCTAAGTTTACTGGAAGTGAGAGTTTCACCAACACACCCACACCCACATACATACACCCCCTTGAAAAATTTTCAGAGAATGCAGTTATACCCTATGTTAATTCCCTGTTCACCAAAGTACAATGGTATGAATAACCTTTCCTCGGTGGATATACAGGAATGCTGCCTTAGGTATCCCAAACTGTGTTTCTGCAGCATTATTTTGAACTTATTTGTACTCATTCTTCACCACCTACCTCCCACCTCAAAAGCCTCCTGCTGTTCCTCTTTCTCCCCTCCCCCTCCCCTCTCTGCTTTTTGACACAGCCCTGAAGCCAGACAGATCTGGATGTGCAATCCTTAATTTTTCAGGTGAGCCTCTCTGACAAAGGCCTACATTTGGAGCCAGAAGCTTGGCATGGTCTTAGGGAATCTTGTATTGTGTCACCGATAAGGAAGCTGCATAAAGTACCTGAAGATGAACCCGGAGACAGTATGTTCTTACTTGGTTATGCTCAGGTCTGCCAAAAAAACCCCTTGAACGACTGCCAAGGAATTTGAACTTTAGTGGCCAGAGCCTTTTGTGGACTCAGTTTTGCTACTGTTCTTTGTTGGTGGATGGTCATTATGATTGAAGTCTCATAAATTCTCTCCAGGGAAACATTTCGGTCCCAGAACGATGAGATAAAGAGCGATGATTGCGGTGAAACATTGGCTGTGCTGTCTTCTTCAGCCATCTGTATTTTCTCACTGTAATTCTTTTCTTTCTTTCCTTACATTTCTTTTTTTCTTTTTAATTTTTGTTTACTTTTGTTTTGGATGGATAATGCATTCTCATGCTTTAAAAGTCAAAACTCTGCCCTGGCTGGTGTGGCTCAGTGGATTGAGTGCCTGTCTGTGAACCAAAGGGTTGCTAGTTTCCAGTCAGGGCATGTGCCTGGGTTGCAGGCCAGGTCCTCAGTAAGGCGGCCTGCAAGAGGCAGCCATACGTTGATGTTTCTCTCCCTCTCTTTCTCCCTCTTTACCCCTCCCTCTAAAAATAAATAAATAAATAGAATCTTTTTTAAAAAAAAGTTAAAACTCTGTAACATATATACATTGAGGAAGTCTCATTCCACTCCTGACTCTGTCTACCCTGCTCCTACCTCCACAGATAACCACAAAAATCTCCATTTGTCTCTCACTGTACCAGGAAGAGAAGGATGACCAAATCTCCAGGAATTGTTATTAATGGAGGAAGCAAGGCCTTTAATTTGCATAACAATCATGCCCTTGTATACTGTGTTTTTCTTGGTAACCTCCCATAACTGGCCTCACCTCCGCCCCTAACATCGTCTTTTGTCTTTAGCAAGAGATAGTATTTAAGGTGATGATTTGAGCCATTTAGGGGAATTATTCAGTTTTCCTGGGTATCCTCCAGGTACATACATTAAACTTCTGTTTGTTTTTCCCCTGTTTATTTGTCTTTCATTATGGGGTGTTTCAGTTAAGTACCTAGAAGCGTTGAATAAAATTACTTTCCTCCTCTTGAAGGTTAAATATTTTTGTCATGTTTCCAGTTTTGAGGTGATTTCAACCCACTATGAAAATATTTTCTTTCTAAAATTGTGGAGTGCTTATTGAAAGAGTGGCAAGATACAGATTCTAGAATACTGCGGTTTAGATGGAGGAGTTCCGAGCTATGTATCATAAGAGTGTACAATGCCTGGTCCTAAACTGGATTTAGCATCATGTCTAACAAAATTTCTTTTCAATGATGCACATGATGAGGTATCTCGGAAAAACTTCTAGACCAAATGAATAGTAAAGTTGCATAAATAAAAGAGAGAGAGTGTCCTGGGTGTTTGCTTTGTGTGTCTGGGCATACGTGCACATGCATGTTTTCTTGGAATGCTGTCTTTGAAGTCAAACTTTGAAGTTGACTTCTTTATGTGATACAGCAACTATCCTCACTTAACAATACTTTACTAATCTCACTGAATTCTTCCTCTTTGCTTCCATGTCACCACCCACCCTTCTAATTTACTTCTACTTGGCACACTTACAATGGCCATTTTTTCCACATGGACAAATTGTTCTTAAGTAATGACCTCAGCTGTCAGGCACAAACACTATCCTTTCATATCTAACCACAGTTATAGGAGCCAAACTATTTAATTTCAGAGACGTGACACCCATTTTATTTGGTGAAATGTTAACTACTTTTCCATCAAGTTCCTTCACTTCTCTTTTAATTTAATGGATTTGCATAGAATATGAAATTCAGAGTACATTTCTCCTATGCTCTTCAGGAATGAGGTCATCTTTTCATGTATTAAAAACTAATTTTTGCCCTTTGTTCTAGGTACATAATCCTCATCCCTGAAAGGTATTTGTTCTTTGGGATATTCTATAGGAAATGGCTGTGGATTAAGATAAAATAATAACCGTATCACCAAGTAAAAAGTGAGCAAAGGTTTATATGATATGTTTATGATTACTGCCAGGTTACATATCTTAGAGGAGGGCAGGGGTTTCAGTACTAGCAAGCTAAGGGGTTAAATTAAAGAAGAATAATTTTTGGGGAAAAAGATTCTGGGAAAAAGGAGAGAATTGAAAATTTAAATCATGGGTAGAATATTCCCAATATACCCACTCTTATTTCATGTCAAATGCTCCTCCATACGTGAAGATACTCAAATTTTCAACATTTTTTTTTTTCAGGTTTGGGGGAGCAACAGAGGGAACTGGAAATCAGGCTAAAAGTTTTCAGGGAAATCATCTACACTGTCAGATCTAAGAAGCAGCAATAGAAAAGGCTAGAGAAGAAGAGTTTTAAGATCTTGAAACCAGGTATCTACTATAATCAATAGGAGCTTTGTTTCTCATGATGTTTTGTAGAGTACAGGAAGTTACATTTGGATGATTAATCCTTATGACATCCAAAGAGGCAAAAAGAGTTACTATTTGGATACCACCTTCCGTGATATGGTTTTCCTCCAAGTTATGAAAGCGTATCCTTTGAATTCAAGATGGACCATGCCAGACTGTGATGGTTCTACTGCTCTAGCCCTTGGAATACACCCCTCCCCCAAACCCCTCTGACACACACTACACAGCTGTGGCCCAACTGCCCTCACCAGTGTGGTCATCACTGTGGTTGGTCATTGCTGCGGCAGGCAGGAGTGTCTTAGTCATCACCATGACCAGGTGAATGCAGGGCACAGCAGCTGCCTCACCCACAGAATGAGGCAGCGAGACAGCTGAGAGAAGCTCCGTGGTTCCTGTGACTCATGAATGGAGACCGTACACTTAGTATATTACCAACCAGTTGGGCTTTTCTTTCATGCATCACACAAGTTGGCAATAATCAGTGAGTATTTTCTGCCTGAATTTTGGGCAACAATTTTAGTTTCTTTGTTGTGAAGAGATAGCCTCATCAACTCTATTCAGTAACACTCAACTGTGTCCCGACTCCAAGCAAGAGAGTCAATATAAAATATGATAAAATTCTGGATGATAGATAATCTTTTAATCAGTTTGTTTACCAAAACTGCTGCTAGTGTCATGTCATAAAAAAATGATATTGGATACTCTATCAGTTTTTAATACAAACAACTATCAAGGCATACTTTTAAAACAAGCAATAAGAGATTCAAATCCAGGTAGCCCTTGAGAGCACAATTTTTAGTTTTTCTTGGCTATTCTTGATTTTTAGTGATTTGGTTTATCAGGATAGTTGCTGAAAAAAATATTCAAGAGAAGTTTCTGTGATATTTCTTACACTAATTCTGCTTCTGAAAAAATAAAAGAAAATTCCTTACATCACCTTTGGGAATTTAAAAGGGGTAAAAAGTTTTGAATAAAAAGATTGTTCATGATAGTTTTGAAGAAAAAAACATTTGAGAGGGTAGAGGATTTGGAAAAAGAAATAAGTCTTGTTCTTTCCTCATGATTGAATATGGCATTAAGTTGATAATTATTTTTCCAAATAAATTTAGTTTACTGGGGGAGGGAGAAGGATGAAGCAAATATTACTCTTGCTTCCCAGTGTAACTTCGGTGAAAGCAGCAGCCAGATTTATTCTTATTATAAGTTATGAAAAAAAATGGCAAGAATGATTTATTAATCATTGCAGAAATGTCCAATTCATAGTCCATTGAGCACAAATGCCAAAATTGAATATGATAAAATATTGACTTGAAGTATATGTAAAAGTGAGTGTAATATGAATACTTTCAAAGTTATACCACTGTAATTAAATTTTTTCTGTTCAGCTTGTAATATTAACACTATAATATGCATAGGACATATAAACTCAGGAAAATCTCACATTGGCTACTGTTGATGTTTCATAATCAATTTTAAAGAAACAGATGAGACATAAAAGTACAAGGTATTTACACCTGTCCTTGCCTGTCACCTCAACCAGGAGGCTCTGTTCCAACATGGTGGATCCAAGTGTCTTGCACCACTTTACACGGTTGGCAATGCTGTTTGCCACTTGTAATTCTATCCTGCACTCTTGGATTCCAGGCCATGAAAAACAAGTGCCACAACAGTTCCAAGAGAGGAAGCAATACTTCCACTATTCATATTTCCTATGAGATAGCACCGGCAGATGATTTGTATAATATTGTAGAGAATCAGTATTAAGCCAGGGCTCAACCTTTGCATCTGGAATGCCCATTTGAGAGTACCAAGGGCTTGTGCCTGTGTTTTACTTTAATTTTAATGAGTTAAAAATAAAAGTGTTCCTTTCTGGTTTTCTTGAGTCAATATAAGTAAATATGAGCACTGCCAATCAAGAAACAATTTTGATCAAATAACAATACTAATGAGAAGAGAGTAAAAAATAAAGTGGTAAGGGGAGTAGAGATTTTAATGAAAATGTTTGTGTGTTTGTTTGCTATTTAAAACTTCCTTTGGTCCACGTATCTATCATCCTCTCTGATGGAATTTCAAGAAGATAGTGTTAATATTGAGTTATTGAAATAATCACATAAAATCTTCTCTTGATAAACACAAGCTCTTTCAGGCCTTTCTTTTTGAATCTACTTAAGGAGAACCAAAATGAACTGTGGGCATGTGTTAATCTATTAGTATGATTAGTAACCTATGTACTAAAATATAGACAATAACAAGGGAATATTTTTAATAAATATAAAAACATACAGTGTTTTACTTGGGGATAGATTTAACTTTAAGATAACTGGCAACCTTAGTAACTGGCAAGGGTAAAAGATGGCCAATCTTCACTTTCTCTTTTCTCATAATACATAGCTTGAGAGGAAAAATTGGTACTGACCATAAGTCTGTGAAAAAGAAAAAAAGAATTATCCTATCCATGGGAGAAAGGAAGGCAAAATCAAACATAATACTGTTTATATGTCACAGAAGATACTTGCTCACGCCGTATGGGGAGTCAGCCAGAAGGTTCAGAACAAGCTCTTCTCATGATTCTTAACTGTGAAGTGTGGTCACGACAGGTCAGTTGAATTATAAGCCAGCTGGTTTTAGAAAGGTCTTGGCTGTTTGTGTAGTCAATTCTTTTTCTTTTTTTAAAAATCTTGTAGGAATGACCTCAAAGAATGTTAACAAATTTCCTTCAAATTTGTAGTATTGTTTATCAAAGTTCAGTTCAGCAATTATTTTAAAATTAAAGATCTGACAGCATGAAATTTGATTCTGAGGTGGTGGGGAAATATGAGAATTGTTTTTTAACCTGATGGGGTGCTACATTAATTGATTTTTTTTGTTGTTCTGGGAAAACCCCAGCATGTTGGGACCTCTTAATAACATTGTACAATTGGACCCTTAGGACTTTCTTGAAATTTTTTAAAAAATGTTTTTAAAAAAATATTTTTACTGTGTCTAAATTATACAGAAGCCAACATTCTAGTTAAAACCTTATATTGTGAAACAAAATTAACTATAAGCTATCCCTGTGTAACTTATCTGTTATACTTTCCATGTAGATCTCTCCTCTGTGGCAGTAATAATATATTTCATTATTGATATTCTAGGAACTTCTGGCCAAGATGGAGGCATAGGCAGATACACTTTGCCTCCTTACACAACCAACAGAAAGGCAAGAACAAAGTTAAAAACAAAAAATAAGCAAAACTCACAGAAAATTGAACTGTACGGAAACCTGACAATTAAGGAGTTAAAGAAGAAATATTCATCCAGACTGCTATGAGGGCTGGAAACAGGCAGCTGGGGTGAAGAGGACGCATGGCAAGGCAGCAGCTGGCAGGACGGTCAGTCCCACATTTGCATGCGGATAAACCAGGAAGAACAACAGGGGAGTGAGAGGGACCGTGCAACCCAGGGTTCCAGCACAGGGAAATAAAGCCTCAAAAACGCTGGCTATAAAAACCTTTGGGGGTTGTGGTGGCAGGGGAAACTCCCAGCCTCACAGGAGAGTTCACTGCAGAGACCCACAGGGTCCTAAAATATACACAAACCCACCCACCTGGGAATTAGCATCAGAAGGGCCCAATTTGCTTGTGGGTGGTGGGGGAAGTGACGGAAAGCCAGACAAGAGCCGAGCAAGCAGTATTGTTCCTTATCTGACCCCTACCCCACATACACGCCACAAGAGAGCTAGGTGGGTTGCCCCGCCCCTTACAGCCTAACAGGCATGCCCAGGCAAAAAAATATGGCCCAAATGAAAGAACAGATCAATGCTCCAAAAATAGAACTAAGTGATGAAGAGATAGCCAACCTATCAGATGCCGAGTTCAAAACACTGGTAGTCAGGATGTTCACAGAAATGGTTGAGTAAGGTTGCAAAATGGAGGAAAAAGTGAAGGCTATGAAAAGTGAAATAAAGAAAAATATACAGGGAACCAACAGTAAAGAGAAAGAAACCAGGACTCAAATCAATGCTTTGGAGCAGAAGGTAGAAATAGACATTCAACCAGAATAAAACGAAGAAACAAGAATTCAAAAAAATGAGGAGAGGCTTAGGAACCTCTGGGACAAGTTAAATATTTCAACATCTGAATTCTAGGGGTGCCAGAAGGAGAAGAGGAAGAGCAAGACATTGAAAACTTATTTGAAAAAAATAATGAAGGAGAACTTCCCTACTCTGGCAAAGGAAACAGACTTCCAGCAAGTCAGGACTTACCCTTTGTGACAGCATGGAGAGTCCCAAAGACATTGGACCCAAGGAAGCACACACCAAGGTACATCATAATTACATTACCCGAGATTCAAGGTAAGGAGAGAATCTTCAAAGCAGCAAGAGAAAAGGAGAGAGTTATCTACAAAGGAGTTCCCATAAGACTATCAGCTGATTTCTCAAAAGAAACCTTCTAGACAAGAAGGGGCTGGAAAGAAGTATTTGAAGTCATGAAAGACAAGGACCTACATCAAGATTACCCTATCCAGCAAAGCTGCCGTTTAGAATGGAAGGGCAGATAAAGTGCTTCCCAGATAAGGTCAAGTTAAAGCAGTTCATCATCACCAATTCCTCATTATATGAAATGTTAAAGGGACTTATCTAAGAAAAAGAAGATGATCAAAACTATGAACAGCAAAATAACCACACACTCACAACTATCAAACCTGAACCTAAAAAAACAAAAACAAAAACAAGCTAAGCAAACAACTAAAACAAGAACAGAATCACAGAAATGGAAATCATATGGAAGGTTATCAGTGGGGAGGGTGGGGGGAGAAGGGGGGAAAAGGCATAGTGAGTAAGAAGGATACTTGGTGGCACAAAATAGACAGGGGGAGGCTAAGAATAGTATAGGAAATGGAGAAGCCAAAGAACTTATATGTATGACCCACAGACATGAAGTAAGGGGGGGGATGCTGGTGGTAGGGGGGCTACAGGGCAGAGGGGAGTGAAGAGGAGAAAAATATGGGACAACTATAATAGTATAATCAACAAACTATTTTTTAAAATAAAAAAATATATATCTCATTATTTAATATTTGACAGAATAAATATGGTCATTGTAGATAATTCATAGACAGACAGTGACATATGCTATAGGGACTCTTTAAAGATAAATCATACTTTTTGTTTTTTGAAGTACAGCAAGAAAAACAGATAATGTTTCTGGGTGTGATGCAATTAAATCTCTTAGATTTTATACTTAGCATAAGAGGCCTTTAAGGCTTCCACGGGTGTTTCATCAGAGAGACTCCACTGGCCTTAGTTATTCCAAACCAATGCATGATAGGCTCATGACCTATTACGGATGCAAGAAGTTTTTTATCTCAGCTATATTCACCAGTCCAAACCTTGCACTTCTGTATGATATTATTTGATTTTGATAATGTCTTTAGGAGCTCCAAGCTTTCACTCCTGACTTGGTGTCACAAGAGTAAATTAAAAGCTGCCTGACCTCAAAATTGCAGTGTGAAACAATCCCTATTTCATGTTTAAAGCTCAGGAGAAACAGTATGTCAAGAAGGGCATGTTTATTAGTTTTTATGCTAGAACAAAATTTTACTTTTTTCGTTGAACATCATTGTTATTACGATCTATGACAGCCTACATATATGGTCCTGGCAGCTCACTAATACAATTGCAGTTTATACTGAGGTTCAAAGGCTATTGTGGATATCAGTCATCTATAAAGATGTTCAATGCCACTAATCATCAGAGAAATGCAAATTAACACCACCATGAGGTATCACCTCACACCTGTCAGAATGGTCATCATCAATAAAGCAACAAACAACAAACAACAAGTGTTGGTGAAGATTTGGAGAAAGGGGAACATTTTTGCTCTCTTGGTGGGAATGCAGACTGGTGCAGCCACTGTGGAAAGCAGTATGGAGATACCTCAAAAAATTAAAAATGAAACTGCTCTATGACCCACTAATTCCACTTCTGTGAATATATCCAAAGAAACCCCAAACACTAATTTGAAAGAATATTTGCACCCCTATGTTCATTGCAGCATTATTTACAATAGCCAAGATTGGAAAGCAGCCCAAGTGCCCATAAGTGGGTGAGTGGACAAAAAAGCTGTGGTACAATTTACACGATGGAGTATGACTTGGCTGTAAAAAAGAAGGAAATCTTACCCTTTGTGACAGCATGGATGGACCTGGAAAACATTATGCTAAGTGAAATAAACGAGTCAGAGAAAGACAAATACCTTATGATTTCACTCATATGGGGAATTGAATGAACAAAATAAACTAATAAACAACATAGAAACAGACTCATAGATACAGAGAACAGACTGAGAGCTGTCAGAGGAGAAGGGGATTGGGTTGCTGGGTGAAAAAGGGGAAGAGATTAAGCAAAACAAACAAACAAACAAACAAACACATAGACACAGACAATGGTATTGTGATTACCAGAGAGAAAGAAGAATGGGGGGAGATAGAAGAGTGTATGGGGGGATAAATGGTGATGGAAGGAGACTTGACTTGGGGTGGTGAACACAACACAATACACAGATGACGTGTTATAGAACTGTACACCTGAAACCTATATAATTTTATTAACCAACATCACCCCAATAAATTCAACAAAAAGTAAAAAAACTGCAGCATTTCATCTAAAAAGTATAATTAATTTTCAATTATTGTGGATGGCCATTAATTCATTTTTTGATAAATTACATGAAAGCATATCAAGGTGGTTCTTCATGCTAATATTAATATAAAAATAGAATCTGTAAAAGTTCAGAACTGCTTTCTGGTTTGAACTGCAGTGGTTTCATGATTACATATCTGCATGATCTCTGTTCAAGTAACATACTGGGTTTCATAAACTGTCATAGTACATAGCTGGTAGAGTCCTGGCTCCATTACCTCAGTGAACCTTGACCAGGTACATGGCTTTCCTGAATTTCTTTTTTCACATGGGTAAACGGGGGTTAAATGTTCTTACTTCCAGTTTTGTTGTGAGAATTAAATGAGATCATGCAAGTCAAATTTGTGGGTGGTCAATATAAGTAAGTTTCCTTTCTCCCCATCATTTCTTAAGAATAGGTCACCAGAACTGCAGAATAAAAGAAACGCTTGTACTCTCCCTTAAATTATTAGCAGATTAAATTTTCCATAAGCTCAGTAATATCTCCTCAAATAATAAAATGACTCAAAAAGTATCTTGAAAAGTAATGTTATAATAATGAGCTGTTTTTCCTTGTCTAGTGAAAGGACATAATCCGATATGAAGTCTTCACTAATATAATCATTTCACATAATATTGATAGAAGCAGAATATGAAAAAATATTTAAAAAGGAGTAACTGCAAGAGAAAACAACATACGGGAATAAAATAAGTGGTCAAAGTCTGTTCTCAGTAAGTTAAAATCCTCAGCCTCTATTTTGGACTTCTGATGGCTTTTTCCCTTGCAGTGACCAGGAGAATGGGTTGACTTGCGAGACAGCCACTCATGTGCCAGTGGAGAAAAACATGGCCAGCACGTTCTTTCCCTGTGGGCTTCGTTTGTGGATGCAGTTCTCAGAGATCCTGGAATGCCTTTTCTCAAGTGTGTGGGGGAAAAGCTGGTGACACAGAGGACTGTGGCCTGTGTAATGCATCACCCTGCTAATGTCTCAAGTGTTTGACAATGGAAGATTTCATTTTAGTTGTGGCACTGTGTTCCAGGATTAAAGGCTCAAGTTGGAATTGAGTCAATGGCAAAATAATTTACTAGGAGGTAAGCTCTGTGAGAGCCAGGACCTGGTCTATTTGGTTCTCTGCCCTGTAACAGTTCCTGGAAGAATGCCAGGTGTGTAGTAGGTGCCTTATTCTACAAGTGAGTATTTGTAGGGAAAAAAAAAAATGAATGAATGTTTTTAAAAATTGACCTTGATTGTTTCATACTCTGGTATATAGAATTATGGAAACCAAAAATGTATGATGGCTTTTAGTTTATGTTCACCCCAAAATAACCTTAATAATCCCACAAAACAGAGCTAAATATGGGGTAAAAAATTTTTGGTGAAATATTAAATATTTATTGCAATAAAAGAGATATCATATAGCAAAATATGGTTTATAATTTTTACAAACCACTAATAGTAATTACTGCTCATTTAATATTACTAGAACCATACTGGGGTCTAAATGCTTTAGGTATGTAATCTCATTTAATAGCCTGATATTGATGTGTGCATCAGGCAGTATAGGGCTGTGGTTGAGGAGAGACTTTGAGGCTTGGCACCCTGCGTCTGAATTCAGACTTCGGCACTTAGTTGCCTCTGGACAAGTTGTTTTACTTCTTGGTTTTTCTCAGTTTCCTTATCTATGAATAAGGAAAATAGTGCCTGCCTCATAGGGTTGTATAAAGATTAAATGTATAATCAATATGAGAATAGGACCAGCCATGCAATATCTCATCTCATCTCATCTCATCTCATCTCATCTCATCTCATCTCATCTCACTATCATCTTATCTAATTATCATCTTAGGACAGTGTCTGGTGCACAGTAAGGGTTGTGTAAATGTTAGCAATCATTGTGTGTTATTATCATTCTCATTTTACAGATGAGAAAATTGAGGCAAAAAGAAATAACCTGTTCAGGATCACACAGCTAGTCAGTATTGAAAATATGTTCTGAACCTAGGTAGTCGTAGCCTAGCTCTAGAGCTTATACCCTTACCTTCTGTGCCACCTTATCTCCCCCAATCAATGGACTGAAAATGTAGTTAACTCACTCTTAGTAATAAACTGTTCCCAGAATTTGTTCAGATTTTCATGTAATAATTTCATCCTTTTTGCCTAGCACATAATTTTGAAGATTTCTGATGAACAAGTACAGGTATTTTTGTTGGTGATTAATAAAAATGTGCTATTATTAACCCAGTTGCCTGATTAAGTTTATGAGCCAACACACTGGAAATTGATTGCTATTTTCTGTAATTTAGTCTTCAAAAATTGTTAGTAATTAAAAATAAACCTCATCTCACTGCGACCAAATTTGCATTCATTTGACACTAACAAATTCCTAATTAACGTTCAATTACTGTCTGAAGTGAAGGATACTTAACAATAGTTGTAGTTTAGGATGTACCCACGCACCCTCTGTGCCGCAGAAGGAAGGGCAAGACTATCCTTCGGTGACTGCATAAAGATTGGTGTTTTTGGGAAATAGTTGAGCTCCACCTTTAGTTAAAAAAAAGATGATGTGAGACAATGACATGCATTACTAACTATGCTGATTATATTTAATAGTAAATGAGGAGAAACTGTGTTTGTTTAAATGCTGAATTGCTTCTTTAGTTGCACCAATGTTAATAATGATCATGAAATGAATTTAAAAAACTGATTATCTAATTTCCAAATTTCCTTTCAGAATAGTTTAAGTTTGTAAATTTAAACAGCCCGTGAAGCCTGGCCAGATATGCCAAGTATACTCTTTATGAAGTGAGAGACTGAAACTTCAAAAAGTTTATTTTCCATGATAAACCACAGCCATTTTCCTTCCTGAAATCAGCCAAATAGGTTGATACACACAGATACAGGCCAAGGCTGAAGTGGTGAACTTTTTGGCTAATATCATTGGCTCTTTTAGCTCTAGACACTGCTTCTACTGCAGTCATTCCATGTCACCTTAGATTCCCTACAGCACCTCAGTGAACAGTCAAGGAAAAATTAATTTAAAAAAACCTGGATTTCTTTCTACTTGGAAAACTCAGTTATACTTTTGAAACTTCAATTCTGTATTCAAATTTTTCTCAAATATTCTGAAAAGTTAAAAAGCAATTAGTATACTGAAAGCAGAATCTCTCTGCAACTGGGTTATTTCTTTAACTTTTTATCTGTCAATCTTTTTAATTTTTTTGCCTGTAAAAATATTTTTGAGCCTATTCTGGATGATTACATGACAGTTACAGAGCTAAGGTGTCAAGAATGACTCCACTTCTTGATTTTTATAGACTAATCATAAAATCCTTGATGAATATTTGGCTATGTATGGGGATAATTATTGATAATTATATTAAAACAAATTTATGTAGAGCAAGAGAAATAGGTTTGATTTTAATACTTAGGGTCAATCAGTAAATAACTACATATATTTAAAACACATGGTATTGTAAATACAAAAGGATTATTTAGAAATAAATCACAAGATACTGTTTGGTTATCTGTGAGGTAAAGAAAACTCTTTGCTCGATACTGTAATATTTCCCCCAAACCTCTTCAGTGCACCATTCTTTTGCCTTGGCACCATTAGTACATTTTCCCCCAAGTTCCAGTCTCATTCTTAAAATGGCTGCGCCAGTCCCAGGTTCCTGCATGAACCACTGTTTCCACAGAGAATGTCGTCCCCTCTTTTGCACCTGGTAAACTCCATCAAAGCCTTCAGATTTAGGAACTGCTCCTGTCACTCTCTCACAGGTCAGGAGCTTCTGGTAAATGTCCTTATAAGACAGTATTTTGCTGGCTTGGGACACTTACCTAATGTTGTAATTACACCTTCGTTAGTGAGGTCATCTGATGAATACCTTTCTCCTCCATTAGACTGTAAGAGTTTGAACCATGTTGGTTTGTTCCCCAATTTTATCCCCAGAGTCCCCAGTGGCATGGAGAAGGAAACCAGTGATCATTTATTGACAGAGGAAAGAAAGAAAGAGAGTGACAGAGAGAGGGGGATATATAGGCAGAGGTATATAGATATCTAGAGAGAATAGGAAGGTAGAGAAGGAGGAGGATGAAGAGGAGGG
Source organism: Mormoops blainvillei (assembly GCA_004026545.1). Classification (NCBI taxonomy): domain Eukaryota; kingdom Metazoa; phylum Chordata; class Mammalia; order Chiroptera; family Mormoopidae; genus Mormoops; species Mormoops blainvillei. Next base: position 119,937 of record PVJD01000763.1, read on the forward strand.
GGAGAAATATAGAAGAGAAGGAAGGAAAGAAGGGAGAAAAAGAAAAAAGAAAGGAAATAAAATGAAAGATATTGTGTAGGAGAGGGAAACTAATGCTAATTCAGACCTATCTTAGTCTAGGCACTTTACAAACATCTCATTTTGGGCTCCTGAAAAACTTACAGAAAGGGACTTTTGGGTTCTGTTCCAAAGACTCCACCCACTGTCGGTACCCTTCATGTTATACCACATTGTTTTTGCCCATTCTTTTCTTTACGGTTTAATTTTAATTTTTTTCCACATGGAGGTAAGACATACAGATAACTAACACAGAGTGTTTATCATGAACTTCACATACACTACCTTATTTAGTCCTTAAAACAGCCCTATTATTATTTTATTTACCAACGGGGAATGCCAAGGCTAAGAGTCACAGAGCCTGTATATGTGATGCTACGATTCAGATCCAGGTAGTGCAGGTTCGGACTTCATGTGCTTGATCACCACCTTGTATTGCCTCTTCCTGTGGAGCAAAGATTTGTCTGAATGGTTTTGTTTTTCTGACCAAACTGGTTCACTGGGATACACACACTGATGGCATTTCTGTCCCCATCTGGGAGTGTGACTGAAAGCATCACAGAGTCACACACCAGCCTGGTTGCACTTGGCCTGTTTTCCACATGGCCCAAGGACCACACCAGCAGTGGCTGGACGGGAGCACTGCAGCTCCAGGGCTGTGAGGAAGGCTGGGAATACACTCTCCAGTCAGACGAAAACTAGGCCGGATTAGGCGACACCCATTCTTTTCAAGTAAACAAACAGAGCTGGGCAAAAGAATTTTCCTGATGAAAATTTAGTAATTTGACTCCAGTGATAGCTGTCTCAGTAATAACGCATAAATAGTTCAGTTTGATGGACTGTGTCCGCTGGTAGATGTAGTCAAATCATTAAGCCTAGTTTTGGGAGTAGGCAGCCCCATTTGGTTCTTGTTCAAAATTCTTCTTCTTGCTATGGAGCTAAAGGCTCAATTTTGGGTATGGTTCAGGGTATCAAAGGCTATTTAAGTTTAAAGAGGCCTTGGAAGTCATAAATCCACCCCCTTTATTTTATAAAAGAGAAACCTAAGGTCCAGAGACCTTAGAAGAATACACAGTTTAAGAAGAATATTTCTTTCAAACCTTAAAATAACTCAGAGGAGAAAGGCACTAGGAAATAAATATCTTTCTTGTGCTGCCTTATATTTAGTTACAAAATTGAGAAATCCAGTAAGTTAATGATTGTTGCTATTGATCTTTTTAATCACTTTCACATTTTATTCAACTTCCATTGAAGTGAATGAAAAGAGATGCCGAGCTTTTTCTGCTATGAGAACACGTGCTTAAGGTGTTGCCAGGGGCCAAACACGAGGGTCTCTCTTGGGAGATGTCCGTTGAGCTCTATGTGCTTTAGTACCAGAGACATTATCTGACTTTATATAGGCTTGGATCAACTTTAAAGAAATAATAAGTCTTGATAAATATTTGCTGAGAGAATCAAAGAATGCGTGAATTACTCAGTGAGCATGCGGGGCTCCTTTCCTAGGACGTGTACGGATCAAGCTGGAAGAAAATAATATCCAACATATTTTTAGGGAGGCAGAGAGTGAATGGAGAGATGTCTCTCTAAGGAGGACTTGTTTGTAAGTTGAAAAGGATTTTGGGGGCTTAGGATTTAAACTGGGACAATCTCTGGAAATATGGTGCAGGAAAGCTTGGAAGAGTTGAGACCTAACCTCGAACCTAGAGCAAGGGAGTCTTTTTGTTGTCCTAAAGGCGGGAAAGTGAGTGTCTCTGAAGACAGGAAGCATGGGTTGAAATGGCGGATTTATTCTTTCTGAGTCGAGGCAGAGCTCCAGGCCAGGGTGGGTTTGAGGTTGTCCGCTCTACCCATCCCTTCCCTTCTGCTCATTCTGTGATCTGGGATCCGTGCCAGGTAGCTTTGCCTTGAGGGCTGGTTCAAGCAAACGCGTGTGCCAGGGCTTGGCGGTCCTCCCCAGCCTAGCTTCCACCCGCTCTCCGAACAGCGCTAAGATTCTGTGATGCTCAATGAACATCACATTTACAATATTGGCAACATTTCCAGGTATGTCAAGGCCATATTTCTTAAACTAAAGTCTCATACATGGCAAGTTGAGCATAAGGGTTAGTGAGTTTTTCCAAATTTTAGATATCGTATGTCTCTCAATAAAGTGTGAAATCTGTTCTAGGTTTGAAACAGTTTTGCTTGTGGAATGAGGAGTATGTTAATTTTTTTTTTGATACTTAAATCATTTGAAGTTTCAACTATATACAACTGTAGGTCCACAGCATCCATATTTCTTCAGCATACTGTAGCACTTTTTTGTATATATGTCAGTCTTTCGTATTAGACTATAAACTTCTTGCAGGTAGGGACTATGCCTTATTTATTTTTTTTAAAAAAGTTTTATTGAGGTATCATATGCAAACTTTAAAATTCACCTGTTTTAAATGTACAATTTATGATTATTAGTAAATTTATAGAATTGCACAATCATCATCGCAATCTTATTTTAGATATTTCTATCACCTCAGGTGGAAACTTCACTCACATGTGCTTTCACTCCCATTCCCCACCCTCCCCAGTCCTACCACTAATCTCCTTTTTTGCCCTATGCGTAGAAGCCCAGTGCCTTGGGAAATGTTGGGCATCTTGTAGGCACTCCATAAAAGTTTGTTCAATGTCTTCATTAATTAATTAATTGGGTATAGGAGCAAGCACTTTCTGCTAACAAAATTCGACCTTTTGTTTCTATACAAAGCAATTTAATATGGAATCGCACTCAATAAGGACAACTTGTGAGGTGATCAGGGAAAGATGACACAAAAATAGACCTAGAGAGGATGAATGATGTGCTCAAATCATTCAACTGTAAGTGACAAATCTCTGCCTTTTGACTACATAGCCAGTATTGCACTCCATCGTGATCAAACATGATAGGATTTTCAGAAAGCTGTGGCCTACATAAACAAATTTGGAATTTTACATAGGGTTTAAAATAAAAACTCCCGCTACCTTTAGCCCTGAATTTATTTGATGTAGTACAATAAAAATATTTTTACCTTAGCATGAAATTTACAAATGCAAAATAACACAAATTGAAATATTTAGGGCTTCTAAAAATGCACATCTCTCCTGTTATTTGGCTAACTCAAGGGCATACAGCCCCCCTGAGGTCCCCTTTTGTATGGGTGGCAGTTCAACTTTGCCCTTCATTGTGGGTGAGGAGGTATGGCTTTGACATAACCGAAGTGCTATGGGAAACAATTGTTAATAGGTGTACAAAAGAAAAGGAAATTACTTTTCATTACAATGTCATTTAACTTAATTGAAATTATATTAATATTCATGGCTGCCATATTTTACAGATGTATGATTCTGTGGTGGAAACAAGAATAACTTTCCTTTAAAAGTGGTCTGGTTGGCTCATGCCCGTGGAGGTTTATTACCTTGTCCCTTGGTGCAGATTCTTGCTGGTTTGAGCAAAGATGACAGTCCCTTGCCCAAAGTGACCTGGCCTTCAGCTGGCAGCTGGATTTGACCTGGACCAGGTCAAATGAAGTCCTAATGGTTTGACCAGGACCATTAAGTCTTTTTGCCTTTGGATCTCCAAAAACTGAGGGAATGGTGAGTTTCTCTGGGCACCTAAAGCTATAATTCCTTTTTATGGAGCATTATTATAAATTACTACAATAAAATTATACTTTAGTCCTTTGAAATCCCAGCTTAGATGTATAATTTATCAATTTTTATGAGTTAGCTTATTTTGTGTGTACTCTCAGCTCCTTGAGGACTCTTATAGCTCCAGATATAGTTATAGCCATAGCTCTTCCTAATTATGCAAAATGCACAAGTGAAAATGTGGGGCAATTACAGAGACAAGCAAACACAGGAACACATTTGTAGGACAGTAATGTTTAGATGAAGTAAGGATATTTAAGGTCTAGAGAGATTAAGTAATGTATGGGAATTTCTGAGGAACAGAGAGAGGCAAGAGGAGGATTTGATAAAAGCCAGGAATTTGGTACAGAATTTATAATATTTTAATGAGTTAAATAGATTTATTAATTTTGAAAATAATATATTATTGAACTATAAAATATGTTATATATTTTATAAAGATAATTAAAATATAATATTTGCAATCAGAATCAGTTGTAAGAGTTGAAAAAATGATAAATTTTTCAGTTCAAAAAACTTTGCATGTGACTAATTTTAACACAACATCATCTAATTTTATGCCACTTTCCTACCTTTAGAAAAACCCCTCATATAATTTTTGAGTGAAACTTAAGGTTAAAGTAGAAATGTTCAATTTTTCATTCATTTATTAATTTTACAATAATATTTACTGAGTGTCCCGTATGAACCAGGCTTTGTTCTGCGCTCTGGGACTACGAGCTCCCTGCCTTCATGGAGAATTTCTGATAGTGACATGTCCAATAAAGAAGATTTAAAAAGGCAGTGGAATAGAGAGTGACTGGGGAGGTTACTTTAGATGAGGTGCTCAGGGAGATCTTTTGTATGAAGAACCATTTGAGTCGATACCTGGAGAAGGCAGCTCTAAGAAAGGCAGGACATGAAGGGCATTCCATGTGGAGTGATCAGCAAGTATAAAGACCCTCAGGCAGAAACGAGCTTAATGTGTTTGAGGAATAGAAAGATCAGATGGCTGGAAATGAGTGAAGGAGAAGGAAACTTGCAGAGATTATGTGAAGAAAAGTCAGGGACCAGATCATGCATTTTCTGCAGGCTGTGATAAGGAGTTGGGGTTTTACTTTAAGGGCAAAAGAAAGTTAAGAGGATTTTAAACCAAACAGAGCGATAGTCTGTTCTATACTTTTATAGCCCATTTTGGCTGCTGTTTGGATATTGGATTATAGGGCGCAACAGTGGAAGTAGAGGGTAAGAGTAGTTAGTAAGCTATTGCAGTAACCCAGGCAAAAAAGATGGGAACTTGTGATGATGACAGGGGGAGGGGACAAGTAACAGAGTTAGAGAAATGGACAGATTTGAAATATTTTAGAAGTAGAATGGACAAGATTTGTTGATGGAGTGGAGGTAGAGCAAGAAAAACGGAAATATCAAGAATGCTTATAGTCAATGTAAACAACTGAGTTGAAGGTGCCAGTTATTGCGACAAACAACTAAAAATGTCAAGGAGCCTTCTAGTTGTGTGAGCCTGGAGTTCATGGGAGAGGTCAGGGCAGCAAATAAAAGAGGGGCATTATCAGAATAGAGATGAGATTTGAAGACATGTCATCAAGGGGAAATTTGAAAATAAAAACTGCCCAGTGCTGAATCCTGAGACAACCCCAAGTACAGTCACAGGTTAGAGAAGAGAAGCCATTAAAGGGGAGAAAACCAGAGGAGTGTAGAGTCTCAGGATGAAGAAAGAAAAATTTCTAGAACGAGGCTGGTCACCGGCATGGAATACTATTGTGATGTGGAATGAGAACAGGGCGCAGATGACGTCACTCAACTGGGCAAAGCAGAGGCGGAACCTCAATGGGATTGAATTAGAGTGAATGGGAAGCTAAGGAAGTAGAGACAGCATGTAGAGACCATTCCTTTCAGAAGTCTTGCTGAAAAGAGGAACTGAGAATTAGGTAAAATCTGGATGGGGATCTGAGATCTAAGGTGTTTGCTTTGTTTTTCTTTTGCTTTCTTTCTCTTTCTTTTTAACAGTAGCATTAATTATGTTAAATGCTGATAAGAATAATGCAAAGCAAAACAAAACAAAACAAAGAAAACAAAACCCTCACAGACACAACAGCTATAGTAATTACAAGAGGGAAAAGGGGGTCGAAGAAGGTAAAAGAGGGTAAACGAGGGATAAATGTGATGGAAAGGGACTTGACTTTGGGTGATGAACATACAATATAATATACAGATGATGTCTTATAAAATTGTACACCTGAAACCTATATAATTTTGTTAACCAATGTTACCTCAATAAATTCAATAAAAACTAAATTTTTTTTTTTTAAATTTTGAAACAGGAAACAATGAATCAGGCAAAGAAGAGAAGGTTTGATGCACCTGTCACTGAGTGTTGGGAAATACACTTAGCTGGGGTGTGACAACAATTTGAGACAAATCATTATGGATTTAAAGGGAAGAGTGACTATAGTATGCAATTTTCCCAAGGGCTGTCTAGTTTCTCAGGCGCAGGACAAAAGAAGGCCAACAAATGGGTTTAGTCAAGGTTAAGGCTTTGTAGAGAGAGGGGATTTCAAGGGAGTGTCATAGTGAAGGTCCATGGCATTTACAGGAGTTAAAAGGAGGAAGTGAGCACATGAGGCTGGTAGTGATTGGCATAAAGTGTTAGTCACTGGCTTGGAGGTGTCAATGGGCTGAAGATGTAGTTGCATTTGGGGGATACTGAAAAAGAATGACAAGGGTGGAAAGTAAGATGCTTAAAACATATTCAGAGTTGGTAACATTGTTGATTTGTGGAGTGAAATAGTATAGTTGCTGTGCAGATGATGAGAGCTTATCCTTCAGCATAGGATAAGCTCCTACAGTTCAGGAAGTGCTTAAGGAGCCTTGAAGTTAGGGGATTCCTGTGAAGACATGACAATTCTCTAAGAACATCTCTAATATAACAGCAAAATATGAAAGTTCAGGTCACCTTTTAAATCTTGACTTAGCTTGTAGCAATATTTTATCAGATATATCTCCCCAGGCAAGGGAAACAAAAGAAAAAGTAAACAAATGGGACTATATCAAACTAAAAAGTTTTTGCACAGCAAAGGAAAACATCAACATAATAAAAAGATAACCTACAGAATGGGAGAGAATATTCGCCGATACCTCCCATAAATGGTTACTATCCAAAATTTATAAAGTACTTACAAAACTCAACACCAAAGCCACAAACAACCCAATTAAGAAATGGGCAAAGGACCTGAATAGACACTTCTCCACAGAGGATATGTAGATGGCCAAAAGACATATGAAAAGATGCTTAACGTCACTAATCATTAGAGAAATGCAAATTAAAACCACAATGAGATATCACCTCATACCTGTCGGAATGGTTATCCTCAATAAATCAACAAACAACAAGTACTGACGAGGATGTGGAGAAAGAGGAATCCTTTTGCACTGTTGGTGGGAATATACATTGGTACAGCCACTGTGGAAAGCAGTATGGAGACAAGATATCTCAAAAAATTAAAAATGGATCTGCCTTTTGACCCAGTGATCCCACTTCTAAGAGTGTATCTGAAGGAACCCAAAACACTAATTCAAAAGAACATAAGCACCCCTATGTCCACTGCAGTGTTATTTACAGTCTCCAAGATACGGAAGCAGCCCAAGTGTCCATCAATAGATGAGTGGATAAAACAACTATGGGACATTTACACAATGGAATTCAACTCAGCCATAAAAAAGAACATTTTATCTTTGACAGTATGGATGGACCTGGAGAACATTATGTTAAGAAATGAGCTAAGCTAGTCAGAGAAAGACAAATACCATATGATTTCACTCATACGTGGAATCTAATGAACAGTCTGAACTAACAAGGAAAATAGAGACAGACTCATAGGTAGAGAGCAGGCTGACAGTTCTGGGGGGGCAGGGAGTTAGGCAGTGGGGGGACTGAACAAAAAGGAAAAAGGACTCATGGACACGGACAACAGTGTGGTGATTGCGGAGGGGAGGTGGATATAAATGGACTAAATGGTAATGAAAAAAATACAATCAAGGGTAAATAAGAAAAAACTCATTGTCACTAAATATTTTGGTTTGGGGGCAGTGTCATTTATAGTTGTGTGACCATGAGCATTGTATTTAGTTTTTGAGCTTTATTTGTAAAAACACTGTATGACTACCTCCACCACTGTCATCACCACCACCACCACGACGATCAGCCATCATAGACATCTTCATCACCCTTACCATATCATTGTTCTCATCATCATCGTCATCGTCATCGTCATCATCATCATCATCATCACTGTTGTAATCTACACAGGGCCTTTCTGCTGGCTCTGCATGGAATGCCCCGTCCCTAGATCTTTGCTCAGCAGGTTATGCAATCCTCATTTCAAACATTAGCTCCTCAGAGAAGCCCACTCACTCAAACTGAAGGAGGACTGCCTGTCTTTGATATCTTCTGTTCCTAAAACAGCTCGTTTTTTCCCTTATTGCACTCATGGTTATCTGGAATTATCCCTTTAATGGGAGACCTCGTACATTTATCTGTTTACTTGGTTAATTACATTTATTTATTCATTTGTTTATTGTTTGTGTGGTGTCTTTCAAGAAAAAATTCTATGAGATCAAGGGCCTTGTCTAAAAATTAGAATAATGTCGTTTATTGTAACGATGAAGAAAACAATAAACTGTAAAATCCTCCACAGTTACTATTATTGGAAGAAGATGCATGACCTCAATACAATCAGTTTAAAGAAAGAAAATAACACTTTGTAACATGAAGAGAAGGCGAATGATTTTTACATTGTATTTTTGATGCATAATTATTATATATATTTTAAAATTCTTAAGATAGTTTTATGAAGTGAAAGACAAGTACTAGTCAATTCATTAGACCTAATTCAAAATAATCAAGTACAATTAATTAATTACCTATGACAGATGACAGAGGTCATTAATTGGTAATTAACAGCGGAGACTCAGCTAACGTAATGTGGTCAGAGGCAAGGTGCAAATCTCCAGAACGATAAGGCTGTAATTGCCTGCCACCACCTTACCCCCGGACCGGATGCTCATCCTGTAAGGATCATGGACTAGAAGCAAAGGTATGATCCTTTAACAGATGACAGAAACTAACCTGATGTGGAGATGAAATAGGAAAGATTAATCTCATAGCTCCTTTTGACATTCATTTACAGTTTCCATAATACATCTCAAGGTAAATCTGAAGCTAATTAAGACTTTTAACTTAAATTCTTAAAATTATTAATAGCATACATTTTGCTCAGAATTCTTTCCAATCTGAGCATCTGAAGGTAATTTTCATTTAACATACTCTAAAATATATTCGCTTATAAAAATTCAGATATTTTTCCCCTTCTTGCTGCTTTATTGCAGGCTATTACTCAAGAATGGCACTGTGTTTGTTTTTTCATACTTATACCTATTTTGAAGCAATATAATTAATTTGCATTTCATATAAATCATAGTCCATTGGCAGACTTATATTCTTAGTTAAGAAAAATGTTACATATTAATTCATGAGAATTTTCAGGAAACATTTTCTAGGTGCTTTAAAAAGTAGTTTTAGTATAAAATAAAGTACAGAAAGGCTGATAATGCCAACAAATAAATCATAAGGGAAATGAATTCCTTGAAGCAATAATACTTTAAACAGCAAAACTATAAAAGTCCTCTTAAATTTTATACCACATATAATTTATATGTAATTCAGGATATAGATGCATTGTAAGCTATTTGGTATGATATAGGATGGGGCACCCAAAAATGATAATTCCTAGGGCTATGTACATCTTAAGATGACAGACATCATGAGAATACACATTAAAATATGTTATAAAGGATAAGCTCTGAGAAATTGGTAAAGAAAGAATAGAAGCTTTCTCTTGCACTCATGAAAGTTTGTTTTTTTTTAAAATGAGAAATATGTAAGCATCAATTATAATTTTAAATTTAGGTTATTTTTTAAAAATCAAAGTGATACATGTATACAATTAAGAATCACATGGTTTCTTATTCTCAAACTAACTGCTTTCAAGTCTAACCGAATTTTTAAAAAAGCACAAAACCTCTGGTACTTAAATAGCTTATGTTTTGTGCTTTTACTTCCAGGCCTCTAATAATTTTGTGTTCATTTTTCAAATATTCAGATCTCATTTGGGCCACATGGGGTGATGAACTTTTGCCACTGATCTCATTGGCTGAAGGCATAACTTAACTAAAGACCTAAGATTTACCATGAAGGAATCTTTATATTATTTAGTAAAAAGTTTAATAAGCTCTTGAACCCCATGAAAGCAGCTGTTGAGAATAGTCAGTCTCTACTCACAATCTGACCCTATTTAGAAAAGAATCTAAATACGATGCCTCTTTGTTACATCTCAGTTATTCGGGCATTATCTTTTAGTAAGATGAGGCTATAGCTCCATTTCTCCTCATTTTCTTGCCACCCTCAATACACACACACACACACACACACACACACACACACATTTTCTGTGCTCTAGCACTCACTTTTCTAATAGAGTTGGGTCATATTTTTGGTAGGATCCATGTTTGATGTTTCTATTTCACTTCTGGGTATGTATCTGAAGAAACCCAAAACACTAATTTGAAAGAACATATGAACACCTATGTTCATTGCCTCATTATTTGCAATAGCCAGACATGGAAGCAACCCAAGTGCCCATCAATAGACAAGTGGATCAAAAACTTGTGGTACAGATATACAACAGAATATTATCCTGCCATAAAAAAGAATGAAATCTTACCATTTGCAATAGTATGGATGGACTAAGATATTATTATGTTAAGTGAAGTAAATCAGTCAGAGTAAGACAAATGCCATATGATTTGACTTATATGTGAATCTAAAAAATGAAATAAATTTACAAACAAAATTGAAACAGACTCATAGATGTAGAGAACAGACTAATGGTTGCCAGAGGAGTTGGGGGGCTGGGTGAAAAAAATGAAGGGATTCAGTACACATTGGTAGTTACAAGAGAGTCACGGGGGTGTAAAGTATGACATAGGGAATATAGTTAATAACATAGTAAGAACTATGAATGGTGCCAGGTGGGTACTAGAAATACCAGGGGGATCACTTTTTAAAGTATGATTGTCTAATCACTATGCTGTACACCTGAAACTAATACAAAATAATATTGAATGGAAACTTGAATTGAAAAAATAAAATAAAAAAATAGACCATACAAATCCCTATCCTCAGCTGAGATTCTTAGTGAGGAGCTGGGAGCTGGGTGAACTTTATCATCGGGTGATCTGACTGAGCCTTTTTTGGGGACATGTTTCACTGTCCCCTTTGCTATGGATCAAGTCTTTGTTCTTAGGCTGTGAAAATTCCCCAGACAAGGCTCTTTCAGTGCCTGGGGGTGTAATCCTCTTTGTTGATGTTTCATTTTCCTTGCCTGTGCTTAGTACAGTATTCCTCCCCCAGCTGTGTCGGCGGACCACAGCCTGGAAGCCCTCTCGCATGGTCTCTTCCGGGCTTTGCCACGCTGAGGGAGGGCCAATTACGTGGTCGTGTGGAGTTGGGGAGGGGGCCTGGGGTGTGACTGGCCCTTGAACAAACTCACCAGAAGCCTTTTATCTTAGTCCCCTTCACTTATACTTCCAGAGGTGCCATTTTACAGTCCTGAGCCTTTCAGTTGCAACATAAATTGGGGGGCTTTCTGACTTTCCCAGCTGCTGACTTAGCATTTAACTTTCTAGGTTCTGCTAAGTAAGGCACCACTTGTCCATATGTTTTCCAGGGTCATTTGCATTCTGTCTTTTATTCCTGTGTCCTAGTGAGTTAAGATCTTTTAAAAAACTCTTTATACCCATTTTATTGGGATGTCAGAAAGGGATCAGAGGCAAATGTATGCATTCAATCCACCATCTTTAACCAGACATCCTGAAATTTGATTCTTAACAAAAGTGCTTTAAAAAATCACTTTCTTATATTTAAGAAAAATATAGGTTTTTATATGAGATATGTTAGTAGTATAGTATTATCACACTATATTGGCCATACATGGCAAGGATTCAGGGAAAGAAACTGATGTAACAAAACAGTGAACTTCTGTTTTAATAAATGATAGGTTCTATTACTTAAAAAGTTGACATGTCTATCCAAATCTTCTCTCAAAGTGCAAACTTTAATATCCAGTTAAAAGTGGCCATAAAGGACATCAGGCTGACGTAGCCTGTGCATTTCTGTATAAAAACCAGGTGAATGTCTGATTGTATAAAAGTACAGATCAATTCTGTCACAATAAAAGTAAATCATAGTCAATGATGACTCAATTAACTACAGAAAGCAGAAGATGGAAACAAATGCAAAGGCTCATGACTTCATTACTTAACTAAGTATGACTAAACAGTGGTTAAAATTGGAATTACATGATCATCACTTCCCAAGTGTCTTTTCCAATGTATTAAGACTCAGGACAGCTTGAGATAGCAGATTTAATTTAACCAAGTAAACCAATGGTTTATTCATTTATTGCATTCAATCACTTCCACAGCTGGTGTGAACATTTGTTAATTTTCAAATAAACTGAAGCCAATGTGTGTTGCAGTAATTAACTTATGAAAGCAATTAATGTAAGCAACATATGCATGAACATTATCATGTAGTAGTGCATATGGTTAATTAAAGTTTAACATAAATGAAATCTATTTAACCTTATTTCAAGGACCACTGGCACAGGTTTTTTTGTAAAATGCCCATATGTCTTAACTAAGGCAATTAACTGCATTATATTCATGACCTCAAAAAATTAGCCAAAGTCGTGTGGTTTATTACTTAGTTAATGGCAAACATGGCTCAAATGCTCGGTCTGTTTTTGAGGTGATTTAGAAAGCCAAGACTGGCTGCCATACAAAAAGCCAGATCAAGGATCTATCTTTCCAGAAATAACTGAGATATTGTATATGAAAAGAAAAACTACCCTTAGTAAATGTTAGGGTTATAAAACATACCATAGTTGCTCCTCTCTGATGAACTTGAATTGTTTTTAATAAATTATTTGAGGTCTTTTTATTTACTTTTAAATGAAAGAGTCCACCAATAAATTAATACTTAATGTAGCAAATGTCTGTTAAGCTGCTCTCTACACAAAGAACTCTGCTCAACTCTATGATACAAAGGTACTTTTTTTATTACATACCATTGCTTTGCAAAGATGATTTACGATAGCTATAAAAATGGTTATTTATCTAATGAGATCAACATAGAAGAAAATCAAATGTTAAGAATGGGAGAGAGCACAAATAATTACTATTTACTATGACTATGCATCAAATATTACACTAAACATTCTAACGTTCCAGGCAAAGAAAATAAGTAAAATTGCATAAATAAAACAATGAATAAAACATAGTCATAAAGTTGTGTTTAATATTAGCATCTACCAAGTGGTTTTCTTGATACTCTTTTTTAAATTTTGTCAGTAACAATATTTAACAAATTGTATGCAGTTTAAATTATCTTGGATAAAATGAATGGTTTCAATGTTCTGGAGTCTGCATATTCTACTCTGGGTCATTTTCCTCTATCCTAGTAAATTTCTGTTTCAATCTTATGTATGAGTATTCTATATATTCCATTTGGTACAACCAAAGGTTTGTATATGGACTACTTTGCCCTTTGCATAAACTACATGGAGTTGGTTTTATAATTGCAAAAGATAAGATTAAAAGATTAATAATTAATATATTTTAAGATTTAATAAATAAGAAACTATGCCAGATATTTCCTTGCACCCAGACAAATGAAAGAACACTTTCTGGCAGTCATATTATGTGCCTTTGGGCGGTTCATGAGGAGTAACCAGTTCACACTGTCCATTTGGTCTTATTCCACCAAACTTTATCTTCTCCTTCCTTTGATTCACTGACGCCAGCTTTCATCTCTCCACTCCTCATCCACATTAATGGGGTTTGATTAATGGTCACTCTCAGCTCAGTTCTATAAATATAGGAAGGATCTTAGTTTTAGCACTGTATTTTACAAGTCAAACTTCTCAATTTATTGGAGAGTTGGAGGACTTGTTCATGGCTTTCGAATTAGTTAAGTAGCCTCAGTTATGAGTCAGCATTTGGGAGACTAGAGTTTTAAAATATCACTTACATAACTGATTAATTACATAACCATAATTATCCTCCTAAACACACATACATGTGACCCTTCTATAGTCACTCCTATACACATGACTCAGGATTAGGGACTAGCCTTAGGGTGCTTTGTGAGTCTTTGAATGTGTTGACCAAGTCTTATCTCTGGGCCCACAACGCTTACAGAGGTGCCTGACACAATGTTTAATAAATGGTAAATTGAGTAAAAAAATTCACAAATAAAAAATCAAAAGCTTATTGCCACCTGCAGAGTAGGAAACTGTGTTGGGGGTATTAGCAGTTCATTCTAATGTTTCATGCCCATAGCAATTAGATTAAGAATTATTTTTCCTCATAGGTGCACATACAGACATACATTAGAGTATATTCTATATCCATATTATCTAGGGATTTTTGTTTTTCAAAATTAAGGTTTATTTAAAATAAAATGAAGACTTCTTATGCTATGACAGATATAAAATATATGGGGCCTCTGTTTACTTTCTCTCATATTAACCTGATTTAAATGAAGTTTCTTCAAACTTTTATGGAATAAGGTAGTTGAAGGTTAGTAGAAAATTACTTAATGCTAAGATTCTTCTATATAGAAAGGATAATGTAAATGTAACCTACTGAGCAACTATGAAACACACTAGATATATGAAATCTTCAAGATTTCTTCCAGAGTTTTTTTGGAATGGATTCTTTCAACTATATATACAGTAGTTTTCATTCCATTGAATGTTGGGGCATATTTTGGAAACATCCTCTTCCCTAAATTCAGTGAAGCATCTAATAAAATATTTGCCAAGTGTAACTGGTTAAGAGCAAAGTTGTATTTCAGATTTAGCCAGTTAAATTAGAACACCACAAACTAAGAGTTTTGCAATCTGTTGTTTACCTGAGGACATGACACATGTTAAAAAGATTAACACAAAAGCTTTGTTTTTTTCTTGACAACCTTACCTGTCCGGATGTAATAGAAACAACAGTTTTGTTGTTTAAAGAGTTCTAAGCAGTACACATTTTTCAATATGTAATTTTTGGATTCTCCCTCCTGGCTCATATTTTTTCTTCTTCTAGTGCTTTCATGGTCTCAGGTATAGAAATGGGAACAAACGTTTGTCGAATGCCCGTTGTGAGCAGCAATGTGCCTAGAAATCTGTGAGTCCAGAATTACCATTTGCAAAAATAAGTGGAAAAACACTTGCATTGGTCAGCTACAAATGGATGTCAATATACTTAATTAAAATAGTACAAATTGATAAATCCAATGGAATTCTAGATAGAAAATTCAATTAATAAAAGCAATAAAGTATATAATATTAAAGTAGAGGATGGCTGAATTGGCAGTCATACTATTTACATCATGTTTTAATTTTAACTCTTTTCTTTAAACTTTAAACATTTAAACTTTAAATGTTTTCTTTATGATAGGAAGAAATTAGCCAGACTCTCCTCCCTCCCTCCCTATCCCATTTTCTCATTTCTATAGACTGAAATGATTGTATGTTTTAAGACACTGAATTTATTTAAATTTCTTATTGTGTATAGTCTCACTGTCATCCACATGGGCTAAAACCTTTTGTTTGTAGAAAAAGCCTTTGCTTGACTCTGAGATCCTCAGAGTCATAGAACACATAAAAACACAAGTCATCATAAAATAAGAGAAGGCTTGCTTCTCTGATTTGTAGTATAAAGAAATTAAACAGTTTCCAAAATAAGAAATGAACAAGTCATATTGTATAAAAAAAAAAAAAGCTTGCAATAGTTGAAATATTTGAGAAGCTCAGCAAGACTTAATCCAAGGATATTTGCCACATATTAAAACTACAGAATTCTGGGTTGTAAAAGTTTTAGCGTTTCCACATGGCTAATAAAGAACCACTAAATACTACTGAAACTACTATAAAATTTCCTGCTGTGAGACCAGAGTTAGCCAGTTTTGTAGAATTTAATTCCTTGTGTCAATGTTTTGTAAGGCTTCACTTTTTAATTTTTAAATGAAGCCTCTGAGTCTTTATCTAAACATTTAGCAAGTAGTAAAAATGATTTGTTGAACTTAAAAGGTAAGAAGTTGCTATGGTAATGAGAAATGTTGGAGCACATCATTTGTCCCCACATATTTTTAATAAAAATATAAGTCTTATATTTTCCTTAAAAATGTTAGAGGAAGAAGATTTTGAACTTTCATGATTCATGGTGTCTCCCCCATCCCCAAAGAGTTAAATTGAAAATTCTAAGGAACTTTAGGGCTGTTGGCATCCTTTAGATATATGCTCATTGTCTTTTAATATAATTGGAGACTTAGGGAGTCATTAGGTACCATTGTTATGTAATGTACAAGTAACTACATGATTAGAAGTAATAAGTATAGTTAAAATATACTGACTTCCAGAAACCAGAATATAATGCCAGAGAGAAAGGAGAGCAGTGGAAAGAAATGATGCCTCGGCAGACACTGTGGACAGATGTTTTCCATAAACAAAATAAGCATGTTAGTTTTTAATACAGTGCAGCTTTTCATGAGCTGATAATTTCTTGCAGCAGTAATATTAATTAATCTTTTTCTACCAAGTTCTGTGTCCCAAGCCAATAAAATTCTGTGGGGCAGAGCAGTTTATTGTCTTCCCTGGCAGTTAATGGAATGAATGAAGGTTTGATCCCTGGAGGCAAAATAGGGAGCAAGCAGACACTCTCTGCCCTCAGCCCCAACCTTGCGCCCGTAGAGGGCCCTTCCTGGGTCCACCGCATTGCCCAGATGCAGCCTCTTTTAGCTCCCTGCTATTTCTCTGTCATTTCCATGTCTGTTTTCACCATGGTAGACGGAGTAATCTTTACATGACATCAACTGCACCACACATCTAAGCATCTAAGTATAGAACCCTTAGATAGCTTCTAATGACTTTTCATAAAAATACAAAGCCTTTGCCTCGTCTTACAGGGTTCTATGCCATCGATGACTGTCACTTTCAGCAGGACCACCCCTTTGCCCATAAGTCTCCAGTTGCAGCATCTCCCTCAGGTTCTATTAAGTGAGCTCCCATCTCACACAACTGTTTTCTCCACCCAGAATTCCACTTTGTTTCCGTCTGGGTGATACCCACCTTCAGATTTCGACAAAGCCACATTTTCTTCCTGATGTTATACCCATTTATTTTCCTTCAGAGACCATATTGTGAGTTCTGATTATATATCTATTGGATTTTTTTTTTCTGTATCCTCAGTGTATTATAAACTCTGTGAAGGCAAGCACTGAGACTTTTTTTTTTGGCCTGGAACATGCCTAGAAGAGCAAATGGCACGTAGTGGATGCTCAATTTAAAAAGATGGGTGCTTCAGTGAATGATAATTTGTAGATCTACTCTGATGATATTGATCTCTTCAGGATATAAATACAAGGTGCAAAAGAATTAGTTGTGCTATAAAGCATCTTAATTAATTGATTCAGGTGCTAGATAGCATACTTATATATCTTTCTAAAATATGTTAAAATGATTCATTTTATTAAGAACTGTTAATAGTTTACTGAAAGGTAATTTTCAATGGTAGATTCTATTTCTGCTATGCACTTCAAATAAAAATAAGCATTTCATAGTTCATAAAATGTCAGATCATGCCCTAAAATGATAAATTATGGAAAAAATAATTTAACAGTAAAATACCCTCTTTTTTATTTTCATACGCTCTAGGGAACAAAAAGAATTAAAATTTGTATAGGCCGGGGAATGGAAGGGAAAGATGTGCCACCTAAGGGAAGGCTTTGAGCTTGAAGAGCAGATTTCAAAATAATAGACTGAGCTCAAGACAGTTTGGTCACGTTCTGTGGATAACACACAGACTGTGGGGTCTGCAAGGCCAGGGTGGTGTCTGTAGCTGCGGTGGGAGTGGGGATTGATGGGGTTCAAACATGCTACCCCAAAAGATGGCACCTTGGTATACTGAATATTTTAAGGTAAAGGAATATGAGAAAATGGCAGAAGATGGCCATTCTGATTATACACCCTCCCCCCTTCCTCTCTGAAATAGGTCTAAAAACCCTGATGTGAGAAGTGTCCTCCTTATTCTGGGAGGAAAAGAGTATCCTTTTCTCTGAAGACAAAGGGATGCCAAGAAGGATCCTATTAGTCCACGCCAAGTGTCCCCCCCCAACCCCAGTTTACTAAACTTCCTTCATATCTTCAACCTCTTACATTCCTCCGTGATTTTTCACTCTTCATCAGACCTAACACAAAAAATACACAGGTTTAACTATTTCTTTGCTCTTCATTTCCTTATGTCATACAAAACTTCTATTAAATAAATTTGTATGCTTTTCTTCTATTAATCTGTCTTTGTCACTTTACTTTTCAGATGCAGCCAGGGCCCCAAAGAGGGTTGAGGAAAACTTTTCTTCCTCTACAGGACCCACCCAAGAAGGCAACTTTATGTTGAAAACCTCTCAGTGGGATTTTAGTTATCCCTAGTTTTCACTTTTATTTAAAATTACTAAGTTAAGAGACACAATATTAACTTCTACACAGAAAAAGATACTATTTCTGCTTTATAGTTTCAAAATAATGTTATGAGTTCATATTTCAGCTATACTGAAAGTTGTTTTGAAATGACTGGTAAGCCACAGGTGAGCATGTTATAGCATGTAATGATTAACAGGTGAAGAGAAAACTTTTCATATTAAAAATTCTTCAGAAAAAGGAACAAAAATGGAAAATAGTATAAATATCTTCAAAGTTGAACATGATTGTTGTTACCCACAAAGTATTACAAATGTTCTAATTAGTAAATTGTGATTGAAATGTTTTAGTAAATTTTTCCAAACTCATCTTGATCAGAGAAGGAAACTACTGCATTTAAAACCATCCCCAAAGATAAAAACTGTATTTATAGTTCTCTTTTAGTTAAAGATGATACAAAGAAGTACAGTAGTATGTATTAGGTAGCTAAAGCACAAGTAGAAAAGTGTTATACTCTTTTATTAAATAATTCACTGGAATTGACTGAGCATTTGCTATTATGTTTAGATTCATTAGGAAGCTTACATAAAATACAGCCACATGCCCTGACTGGTGTGGCTCAGTGGATTGTGTGCCGGCCCTCAAACCAAAGGGTCACTGGTTTGATTCCCAGTCTGGGTACAAGCCTGGGTTTGGACCAGGTCCCCAGCAGGGGCCACATGAATTCAACCACACATTGATGTTTCTCTCCCTCTCTTTCTCCTTCCCTTCCCCTCTGTCTAAAAAGAAATAAAATCTTTAAAAAAGCATGACCACAAATATGAAGTAATTCTTAATATAGAACTGGGGCTGGTATCTCCGATTTTGTTTGAGTGAATTGCTGGTTGTGTACCGTTACCATTGCTTACTAAACTGGAAATAGATGGATTTTTCTGGCACTGTTCTCTGCAAACTCCCTCCCCCTTTTGGAGAAACATCTTTGGACAATATCAAAAGTTTCAAGCTGAGGGAGCCATATGTCTTAACCTTTTCTTTATATCTTTGACAAAGTTACTATATTAGGGTTACAAAGCCAATTTAGGTTTTAGTTTCAGTGAGTCAATGAGTTATGAACTATTTATACACTGTTTTGACTTGATCCATTCGGAAATTTATTGTCAAAGTGTTTAATTCAGGGTTCTCTAGGACAAAAAATTAACTAACAAAATTTGAGTACTTATTTATTTGTACATGTTGTGTACTTACCAAGCATTTAACATGGTTTAGCTCATGTAATTCTTACTACCACCTAGTGAAATACAATCTCACATTTTTCCCATTTTAAAGAGAAATTGAAGCTCAAAGAGGGTTCCCATGTGAAAGCAAGGTTTTAATTAATCTTCTCAGCATTCTCTAAGCTTGCCATGTATATTTCTAGTTCCATGTCTTTGCTCATATATTTGACTACTGGTTAAAAAAGATGGCTGATCTATCCAAATTTTAGTGTGTAGCAGACCCAAGATGGCGGAGTAGTAAGTGGAAACTATGTTAACTTCTGCCCAGGACCAATCTGGAATTACAACTAAAGTGTAGAGAAATCATCCTGAATAACCAATTGAACACTAGTTGGGGAGAAGGCTTATAACCAAGGACAGACAGAAGAAACCGCTTCACGAGAACATGACTGGTAGGGAGTGTGGTAGTGGTGCAAGAGGACTGGTTAGTCTACCATGGGTGTCAACTGAAGTGACAGAGGGATATTTCAGTGGCCAGAGGGTTCCCCCTGAGAAGTGTGAGATCTAAACCCCAAATTGAGCTCCCCAGCTTACAAACCAGGGTTGGGAAAGGAACCCAGATAACATCTATCTGTGGAAAGCTGTGGGAGAGACGGTTGGAGATGCAGAAAGCCTCTTAAAGGGCCAATGCACAAAATTTCACTCGAACCACTTATTTTGAGCTCTGGCAGTGGTTCAGACAGAGTGGACTAGAGATGCTGGAGGAGAGTGTGGGGCTCGTAGCTCTGGGGAGGGAACTGAAGGAACAGCTGCCAGGATTCCTGTGCTTAGTCATTTCCCATATGGCAGAAGCCACCTTTCTCAGGCAGAGCACTTTCCTCCAAGTGGCATCAGCCTGAGAGAAAACAATAGCCACAGCCACAAGAATTACTTTGCCCCACCTAGGGGAGTTTAAGCACTGCTGCTGAGAATAGCCTGAGGCTATATCATTGATTAGTTTAACAACTAATGTGGATCTCTGGGAGCTCTGAGACTTAAGCTGATCCTACCCCAGGCCTGATGGTGATAAAAGCAGGCTTTGGTGCACAGCTGGTTCTTTCTGTACAAAACAGGCCCAGCAGAGAGAGCCACAAGCTGTAGATCACTGATAGCTCCAAACAGGTAGACCAGGGCCAGTCACAAGCAGTGTCCCCCTTATGGGAGTGACAAAGGCCTATACCAGAGCCTTTGTAGATGAACATAATATATAGAAATAAATACAAAGAAGCAGCCAAAATGGGAAGACAAAGAAGCAGGCCCAAAATGAAAGAATAAGAGAATTCTCCAGGAGATGAACTAGGTGAAAGGGACACAAATAATTTATCAGATAGAGAGTAGAGAGTAATGATTATAAGGATACGCAACAGCATGAAAAAAGACATAGAAACCATAAAAAAGCAACAGTCAGAAATAAAGAATGAAATATCTGAAATAAATAATACACTGGGCAGAATAAATAGTAGGTTAGATGAAGCAGAGGATCGAATCAATGATTTGGAAGACAAGGTAGAAAAAAACACCCAGGCAAAGCAGCAAAAAGAAAAAAGAATTTAAAAAGTGAGGAGAGCTTAAGAAACCTTTTGGACAACATGAAGCACAACAACATCTGCATCATGGGAATACGAGGAGGAGAAGAGAGTGAGCAAGGGATCTTAGTTGAAGAAATAATGACTGAAATCTTCTACAGTCTGGTGCAGGAAAAAGACACAAGTCTAAGAAGCTCAGAGAGTCCCATACAAGTTGGACCTAAAGAGGTCTACTCTGAGACACATCATAATTAAAATGGCAAAAGTTAAAGACAAGGAGAGAATCCTAAAAGCAGCAAGACAAAACAGGTAGTTATATACAAGGAAGCACCAATTAGACTGTCATCTGATTTCTCAACAGAAACATTTCAGACCAGAAGGGAGTGACATGAAATATTCATGATGATGAAAAGCAAGGACCTACAACCAAGGCTACTTTACCCAGAAAGGTTATCATTTAAAATTCAAGGAGAAATAAGGAACTCCCTGACAAGAAAAAGCTAAAGGAGTTTGTAAACACAAAACTAGTACTGCAACAAATGTTAAAGGGCTTGCTTTATCAATAAGAAGAAGAAAGAAAGAAAGAAAGAAAGAAAGAAAGAAAGAAAGAAAGAAAGAAAGAAAAAGAGAGAGAGAGAAAGAAGAAAATAGTTTAATAATACAATGGCACTAAATATGTGTCTATCAATAATCATCTCAAATATAAATGGTTTAAAAGCCCCAACCAAAAGACATAGGGTAGCTGAATGGATAAGAAAACAAGACCCACATATCTGCTGCCTCCAAGAGATCCATCTCAGATTGAAAGATACACACAGACTAAAAGTAAAGGGTTGGAAAAAGATGTTTCACGCAGATTGAAAAGAAAAAAAAAGGTGGGGTAGCAGTACTTATATCCGACAAAATAGACTTTAAAACAAAGGCTATAGTAAGAAACAGAGAAAGACACTGCATAATGATAAAGGGAGCAATACAACAAGAGGATATAACCCTAGAAAGCATTTATACAACCAACACAGGAGCAGCTTAATATGTGGAACAAATCTTGATGGACATAAAGGGAGAGATCAACAGAAATATAGTCATAGTTGGGGATTTTAACACCCTATTGACGTCAATGAATAACTCTTCCAGACAGAAAATTAACAAGGACACAGGGGCCTTAAACCACACACTAGATCAAATGGATTTAATTGATATCTTCAGAGCATTTCACCCCAAAGCAGCAGAATATACATACTTTTTAAGTGCACATGGAACGTTTTCTAAGATAGACCATGCATTAGGACACAAAACAAGTCTCAATAGATTTAAGAAGATAGAAATCATATTAAGTACCTTCTCTGACCACAATGCTATGAAAGTAGAAATCAATCACAAGAATAATACGGGAAAACATGCAGAGACATTGAAGCTAAATAACATGTTATTAAACAATGAATGGGTTGACAACTAGAGCAAGAAAGAAATCAAAAGATACCTTGAAACAAATAAAAATGAGGACACAACAATCTAAAACTTGTGGGACACTGGGAAAACAATCTTAAGAGGGAAATTCATAGCATTACAGACCTATCTCAAAAAAATGAGAAAAAGCAAAAATAAATAAAATTTCCACTTAACGGAACTTGAGAAAGAACAACAAACAAAGGCCAAAGTGAGTATAAGGAAGGAAATAATAAAGAATGTAGCAGAAATAAATGAAATAGAGTCTAAAAAATAATATGAAAGATCCATGAATCTAAGAGCTGGTTTTTTGAAGAGATAAACAGGATTGAGAAATCTTTAACCAGGCACATCAAGAGAAAAAGAGAGAGGACCCAAATAAATAAAATCAGAAGTGAAGGAGGAGAAATAACTGACACCAAAAAAATACAAAGGATTGTAAGGAAATATGAAGAACTATGTGTCAACAAACTGGACAATCTGGACAAAATGGATAACTTCCTAGAAACATACAATCTTCCGAAACTAAATCAGGAAGAATCAGAATCTGAATAGACAGATTACACCTACTGAAGTTGAAGCAGTAATCAAAAAACTCCCAAAAAACAAAAGCCCTGGACCAGACGGCTTCACACATGAAGTTTATCAAACATTCCAAGAAGACCTAACACCTTTCCTTCTCACACTATTTCATAAAATTCAAGAGTAGGGAAAACTCCCAAACTCATTTTATGAGGCAACATCATCCCAATTTCAAAACCAAATAGGGACACTATGAAAAAAGAAAATTATAGGCCAATATCTCTGATGAACATAGATGATAAAATCCTCAACAAAATATTAGTAAAGATCATACAGAATGATCAGATTTGTTATAGGAATGCAAAATTGGTACAACATTTGCAAATTAATAAATGAGACTCACCACATAAACACAATGAATGATAAAATCCACATGATCATATCAATAGCTACAGAAAAAGCATGTGATAAAATCCAGCATCGTTGATGATAAAAACTCTCAGCAAAGTGATATTAGAGGGAACATACCTAAACACAATAAAGGTCACATATGACAAACCCACTGTCAGCATCATACTAAACAAACAAAAACTGCAAGTGTTCCTCTTAAGATTGGGAATAACTCAGGGATGTCTGCTTTCACCTCTCTCATTCAACATAGTACTGGAAGTCCTAGCCATAGCAATCAGACAAGAAGAAGAAATAAAAGTTATCTAAATTAGAAAGGAAGAAGTAAAACAGTTTTTAGTTGTAGATGACATGGTACTGTACATAGAGAAGCCCAAAGATTCCACCAAGAAACTATAAGAACTGATAAATGAATTAGGCAAAGTAGCAGGATACAAAATTAATACCCAGAAATCAGTTGCATTTTTATATGCCAATAATGAACTAACAGAAAGGGAAATTAAGAAAGCAATCCCATTCACTATTGTTTCAAAAGAAGAAAATACCTAGGAATAAACATATCCAAGGATGTAAAAGACCAGTACTTGAAAGATTATGACACTGAAGTAAGAAACAGAAGAAGATACAAATAAGTCGAAGCATATACACGTTCATGGATAGAAAGAATTAACATCATTAAACAGTCCATACTACCCAAAGCAATCTATAGATTCAACACAATTCCTATTAAGATTCCAATGATATATTTCACAGAACTAGAGCAAATATCAAAATTTATATGTACTTACGAAAGGTCCCTCATAGAAATAGAGATCCTGAGAAAGAAGAACACAGCTGGAAGAATCACATTACCTAATGTACCATGTTTTGCTGTGTATAATGTGCACTTTTTTGTTCAAATACTTGAGGGAAAAATAAGGATGTGCATTATACATGGGTAGTACCTGAAATACCTTGTATCTGTTTTTGTGTTTTGTAATTATTTGTTACATAAAATTTCTTGTACCATAGTATGTTCAAAAATCAATGCTAAAATTCCTTTATAATATAAAAAACAAGTATCTAAATAAATAATAAATAAATAAATAATTGAATTAAAAAAATTAAAGTGAAAGTTTTTTCTTGAAAGTTTGTGCCAAAAATATACGTGTGGATTATACACAGTAAAAAATGGTAATCTATACCATAAGGCCACAGTAATCAAAAACAACCTGGTACTGGCATAAAAACAGGCACATAGGTCAATGGAACAGCATAGAGAGCCCAGAAATAAACCCAGACCTTTACAGTCAATTAATATTTGACAGCAGAAGCAAGTACATACAAAGGGCTAAAGATAGTTCATTGAATAAATGGTGTTGGGAAAATTGGACAGATACTTGAAGAAAAATGAAACTAGACCATATTCTCATACCACACACAGGAATAAATTTAAAGTGTATTAAAGACTTAAATGTTAGGCCTGAAACCATAAAAATCATAGAAGAAAACATAGGCAGGAAAATCTCAGACTTAAATTGTAGCAATATTTTATCAGATATATCTCCCCAGGCAAGGGAAACGAAAGAAAAAATAAACAAATGGGACTAGGTCTAACTAAAAAGCTTTTTCACAGCAAAGGAAAACTTCAACGAAATAAAAGAGAACCCACAGAATGGGAGGATATATTCACTATACAACGATCTGATAAGGGATTAATATCAAAATTTATAAAGAACTTACAAATTCAACACTAATAAATAAACAACCCAGTTAAAAAATGGGCAAAGGACCTGAACTGACACTTCTCCAAAGGGGATATACAGATGGCCAATATATGTATTAAAAGATGCACCATGTCACTAATCATCAGAGAAACGTAAATTAAAATGACCATGAGATATCATACTTGTCAGAATGGCTATCATCAATAAATCAAGATTAAATCAACAACAAGTACTGGTGAGGATGTGGAGAAAGGGAACCCTTTTGCACTGTTGGTGGGAATGCAGATTGGAATAACCATTGTGGAAAGCAGTATGGAGATACCTCAAAAAATTAAAAATGGATCTGCCTTTTGACCCAGCGAACCTACTTCTGGGAATATGTCTGAAGGGACCCAAAACACTAATTTGGGAGGACATAGGCATTCCTGTGTTCATTGCAATGTTATTTACCATTGTTAATATATGGAAGCAGTCCAAGTGTGTATCAGTAGAGTGGATAAAACATATAGGGGACATTTACACAATGGAATACTCCTTGGCCATAAAAAAGAAGAAAATTTTACCCTTTGTGACAGTGTGGATGGACCTGGAGAACATTACGCTAAGTGAAATAAGCCAGTCAGAGAAAGACAAATACCATATAATTTCACTAAAATGTGGAATCTAATGAACAGACTGAACTAATAAGGAAAACAGAGACAGACTTATAGATGGACAGAAGGATGACAGCTAAGGGGTTGGGGAAGGTTAGGGGGTAGAGGGATTGAGCAAAAAGGAAAAAGAACTCATGGACAAGGACAACAGTGTGGGGATTGCTGGGGGAAGGGGGTATAAGGGAACTAAATGGTAATTGAAAAAGTATTTTTAAAAAAAGAAGAAAAGAAAAAAACGCCAAAATTTAGTGTGTAGCAAAACCACTATATTTTTAAAAATCATTGAAAATATAAACATAAAGATGATTAGCTAAGATTTAGTAAGGAAAATACTTTGAAAGACAGCCTGGAATTGGGCAAGGAATAGGAACCATTAACATATTCTAAGCAAAAATGTAGAACATAGAAAAAGAACATTGGGCCTTGTCTTTACTGCAATAAATGTCAGGAAAATGTTAAAGGTTAGAGTTTTCTGGTTCTGAAATAACACTTCAGAGGCAGAAGTCTTCAGGAAGGAGCTCTAAGGGCCACCCTAGTAATAAGAGAGTAAGTTAGCGAGAGTGTAAGAGATCTGTGTAAGGTCACAGATGAACTCAGGTGTGCATTCCCCCTCTCTGGTTCAGAACGCGCCATTATACAGTAAGGGACCAAGCCATTCTTCTGATTAACCAGTGGGAAAGAGAGACACAGATCGTGACAGAGGCAGACAGGCAGGCTGCAGGGTGAGAGGGGATGCAGGATCCCCTCTCTTCTAATGGTGGAGGTGGAGGCCGTGCCGCTCCAAGACGGCTTCAGTGAGCAACAGGGACTGGGTCAAGATTGAGCTAAACCATCCCTGGGCTACAGGCTCTTGGGCTCCAAGCAAAAGGCACACTCTCAGTGCTGGAAATTACTAGTGAGCTCGCCTAGAACACATCCATCACGGGCATGAGAACTGCGACACAGCTACATGATTGATCTGTAACCACAGGCAGGTTTCCTTTAATACTGGCTGATACGTTTTCTGAAATACCAGCTCACCCAGGATAGTTTGTTAAAATCTAGGCATCTAACTGCCTGAAGCTACTCAATATATTTTACTTTTTGATTTTTTTTTTTCCAGAGAGGGATTTCAGTATATTAACTAAGACCATAGACTGAGTTAGATGCCTAGGTTTGAATCCTGGTTCCATCATTTATCAGTTGCTGGGTTTGGGGAACTTAACTTTTCTGCTTTCTGTTTCCTCACCTGTAAAATGGGGAAAATAACTGTATCCACCTCACAGGTTTGTTATGAGAATAAAATAATTACTGACTGAAAAGCATTTAGGAAAGCACCTGATATGCATACCAGTAGGACTCAACAAATACTAGCAATTATTTTGGTTTGTGTCAGTACCATTGTTGTGAACTGACCACAAAAGTGGGTTGTACCAGCTATGTTTTGGAGATTTGGTCTCACTCATAACCTCTTTCTTTAAGAGCTGCCTTGGCCCTTACAGCCTGCTGAATGAGCAGGTCTAGGCTACCCTATAAATATTTTGTGCTCGTCCCTTCCTCCCCTGGCTGCAGATTACTAGGCCAGAGGCAATCACCTGACCCAGGGTCAACTAAACAGTCCATTGGATGGCCATAGATACTCAAGTCATTCGGGAAAAGGCCATATAAAATCAGGGCCAACATCAGACCCAGGTCAGAAGAAAGCCATGTGCCAACGGAAGTTATGAGAACTGGAACAGCGAGAATGCAGCAGGCTATCCATGAAGTGGAGGAGGGAGCAGCCATTCTGAGAAAAGAAGAGATGAGGAACTATGAGAGAGGGAGAGAATGGAGGAAAGGGAAGGGAAGACAAGGCAAGATGAGATGAGCCTAGACAAGAGCACTTCAAGCACTTACAGTTTTCCTTGTTCCTAACTCTAGTCTCTATGGGTCCTTTCCGGGCTTCATGCAACTTTTCAATACCACTTGTTGTATTAAAAAGAACATAAATTTTTGTTCTTTTATTCTAACATATTACCATAACTGCAAAGTATATGCAGCATAGGAACCCCCAGTTTGTAGATTGGACCCCAAAGTTTTATTTGGTAGATATTTAAAGACTTTATTTTTAGAGAGGGGAAGGGAAGGAGAAAGAGAGGGAGAGAAAT
This sequence comes from Mormoops blainvillei, assembly GCA_004026545.1. Taxonomy (NCBI): domain Eukaryota; kingdom Metazoa; phylum Chordata; class Mammalia; order Chiroptera; family Mormoopidae; genus Mormoops; species Mormoops blainvillei. Next base: position 147,879 of record PVJD01000763.1, read on the forward strand.
ATCAATATGTGGTTGCCTCTAGTGCGCCCCCTCCTGGGCACCTGGCCCGCAACCCAGGCATGTGTCCTGAGTGAGAATCAAACCAGCGACCCTTTGGTTCACAGGCCGGCACTGAGCCACACCAGCAAGGGCACTTGGTAGCTATTTAGATTAGGTATTTATTGTCACACATCTCTCTCATTATATTAATTTGTTTGGTTTGGTTTGATACCCAAGAGAGGAAAGGAGTATAGGGCAGTCAGCCTTCAATTGCCTTTGAACTTCTGATCAGGAACTTGACTGAGGTCGGCTTCATCTTGTCCTCTATTGCTCTGACTTTTCCCCAAATTCTCAAGATTCTTGGTGGAATAAAATTTGCCTCTCCTCATAATAAGGCCTCTTTCTTGTGACCTTGAAATATATTCACAAAAATAATTGCCTCCTTGTTCAGGGATTTTTGATCACAGGAACCACTAAGATAATAACATTAAGTGTTCACTATCTAAGTTGTCTTGGTTGCAGCCCATCCAAAGTGTGTTTCAAGGATAAAGAGCCTCACAAAAATACTAATAGATGTCAGTGGAAAACAGGGATACTGTGCTTCAGTATATTTAGCTTAGGTTTGAACAAAGTCAAGCAGGGCTTCTCAGAGATTTAAAAATGCTAATATACAGTAGGAACCTTGAAGAAGGGGAGAGAACATGTACCAGTTCACAAGGCGCCACTTTTTCATGGAGCATAGTGACATCGAGAACCCAGTTTGGAAAGTTTAAACTAGACCAATGGTTCTCAGTCAAAGATGATTTTGTCTACCCCCATCCCCTCACCTTCCCTGGGAACACTGAGCAATGTCCAAAAACATTTGTCACAACTTGGGAGAGTAGTTGCTATTGAATCTGGTGGACAGAAGCCAGGGATGCTGCTAAATATCCTACAATGTACAAGGGCATCCATTTATAACAAATAAATGATCTGTCCCCAGGCATCAATAGTACTGAGGTTGAGAAATCCTGATCTAGATAATAGTAACTTGATCCAGTAACAATAGCAGTAAGTTAAGGGGTAGAATGAGAAGGTGGACAGCAGGTTTCTTTGGCCCAGCCTTCTTTCCTAGGGCCAAACACCTCATGAAAAACCCTTAAATCTTTCAGACTGTGAACTAGAATAAGCTCTCTGCAGGCTGCCCATGTGCCCGTTCAACAAAAAGCTTTTTCACAGCTCTCAGCCCTATTATATTCATTCTTTTAAAACTATTTCAAATTTGCAACATAAAAGGAAAGTAAAGCTGAAATAAGTATTGGTACTTTTTTTTTTACCCTCGCCTCACGCTTTCTCCAGATTTACTCAAATTTGTTTCTACCACATGCCCTGGGAAATAAGCCGCGGCGGGGGTGTCCCTGGTCGCCACCACAAGGCAGTTTTGAAAACTTTCCTCCCTTCTTTCTGCATCAGCTCTTCCTGCAGTGTCCTGGACTCCTCTGGAGCTGCCCTGCCTCTCTTCCCAGAGGGAGAACTCATACCTGTGAACGTATAAGCACACCAACGCCTTATTCCTCTATGACTAGGGAAACATGTTCATTGTGCCGAAAGAGGACAAATTCACTTGAAAGTGGTAGGCATCTGTATTACAGTGCAGCGTCTGCCGGGCACCTCTCAAATCTGTCTTGTGAAGTGAAGACTTCTCACATTGGAGGATGCCTTTCGGAGGCATTCCTCATCATCAGGCACATCATTGTCAGAGGCAGAAATGGCCCACAAAGCACAGGGTTTGGATGCTTTCCTGACCCAGCTGAACCATATTAGGATACTTCTTGCAGTGCCCTCTTCTAGCTCACTAGTCTTCCCAGCCTCCATGGAGGTTCCCCAGTTTGTCTTGGAAAGCTAACACTCTGAGATGCCTGGGAAAGTCCTCCTCATTGGGCCGCGGTGAGTGACCCGTGCCCAAAATAACACTGCTGCCCATTTCTCCTGGCCCTTTGCAGCCACTGGTTGACCACTAGAGCCAGCCAACTGTATAGAGAAAGCTATGTTCCCACAGATAAGGCAACTATGGGGATGTACTGAGAAGTTAGCTAGATCAGGAATTGAGAGAGAGGTTAAGATATTCCTTGTATTTTTGAAATAAATCTAGAACATAATTTCAACCTGCTCCTTAATATGGCATTATTAATTATTACTCTCAATCTTTTTTCAGTAAATAAAAGCAAAACTATTAAATCAAATTTTTCAGAAGACTAGTTATATTGCAAAACTTTTCAGATTTAGTTAAGAGTTTGGTATGAAAGGGAAGAATTCACTTCCACTTCGGTGGAACTGGGAAATGACAATAGGGAAACTGTTTTCTCTTCCAGATTTAAGCAGATTTACTGACAAGATCTCCAGCTGGGATAATCTAGCTGAACACAAGATGCTCTTGTTCCCTCATGCTTGGGAAGCAGTGGTGTCTGCACAACTCTTCCTGAGGAGGAGCGAGTTGACCGTAGCCACTGGCCTCCCATTGTAGCAATCTTCTCTGTCCTTATCATCAGTACAGCCCTTATTTTTTATTCCCCTCTGGCTCACTTAGATTTTCTCCTAGAAGGTCTGAGAATATGTGCTAACATCAGTTTCACCTGAAATATTTCCAGGCAGGCACAATATCTAGAAGTTACTGGGTTATGCTGACATAAAGCTGAGGGTGAAACTTGAATTGTTTTGCTTTGTATCAAGAATTAATATCCCTAACTAATCCTGTGTAAATAATAAAGATGCTGGGAGAAACTGCTGCCATAGAAACTGCTGCTGATTTAGCTCTGTCACTCTAACTTTGGGAGTTGTATAAAAGAGCTTAGTTTTAATAATTGAACAATAAAAAATGAATTAGTTTTCTTCAAAGGACTGAGTTTATAGCTATGTCCCAATTCCCCAATATTATCTATCAGGGATAAAACAAAAGCCACAGTCCAGGGAGGGACTCAATTAGGAAATTCATGTGTGAGGGGTTCATAATTGAATTTCTGTGCAAATTCTCGCTTAGGTGAGACTCTTGGTACTGACATGAGTTTTAGCAGTGTCTATGCATTTCATAGATCTTCTGTTCCAAGGCAGGCTCATTTATTTGTATGTGTTAATATTCAAACAGGATCTTAAATAACTATACAAGGGTAGACGTGTCAACAGAAGTACAACGAATGAATGTGTTATTTTTCTAATGGCTGAAAATTTTTGACAGCACTTAAAATTTAGTCAGTGTGCCTGTGATGGTGTGTGTGTGTGTGTGTGTGTGTGTGATGGTGAGTGTGTGTTTATACACAATGTGAAGCACATCACACAGGAAAAGATCTGCTACCCTTTAAAACTTCAAGCCCCTAGCCTAGACACAAGCATTTATTTCAAAGAAATGTCTTCTGAAATTGAAATCTTTAAGATAGAATCTGCCATTTTCAGGGGGATTTAGGGAATGTTTATTTTGGGAGAATGCAGGAAAATTGATCAACATGAAAACCATTTGATTACTTTTCCTTCCTTTTTTGGTCACTTTTTTTGGACAAACAAAAGGAAAAAATGTGGAACTTTTTAATTGAGAGCAAAGAACCCATAATTATTTAATATTTAATAAATAAGAACCAATAGTTATGTAATCTTTTAAAAATAGGAAGCAACAGTTATTTAATCTTTTTAAAATAAGGAACCCTGCTATACCAGAAGCAGCTGTGCTATACATCCCTTTTAATTAGAATAACATCTTGGAAGTCTACAAGTTCTCTTTCATGTTTGACCTAAACATATCTTACTGACACCTTTGGCTACTTCTTGTTTTGCCTCAGTACTAAAAGAAAATAGATCTGCATTTTCACTGCAACACATTTTTTACTAAAAGCCATTATTAAGTTGTTCCTTTGGCATCTCTTCTCTTGACTAAATAACACCAACTCCTTTACCTTTTTTAAATTAATAGGTTCTATTTTCTGGTTGTTGTATTATTCTTGTAACTTTTCTCCCCACATCTTTTTATAAAAACGTTGAACCATAGAAAAAACAAATTCTCTGTTGAGTGGGGAGAGCAAGCCAGGGACAGCCAAGAGTGTTTACTTGGCTTGGGTTTTGCATGCTTCCTTTGACCAGGAGACGAGCTGAGCTTGCGCGCTTCCAGAGACTTCCCCCCTTCCACTGGCTCTCTGCAGGTACATAAATATGTAACTGCTCAAGCCCCTGGCTTGAGGCCTGAATACAGGGACTCAACCAATAGCACTCCCAGGGCCACCACTGTCCAGAAAACCCCTTCTCCCTCTTCCTTCCCTTACTTCCCCATACGGCTTATCCTCACAGAACCCTCTTTTTGGTAAAGCGACCAAGATTTATCTTTGTTGCTTTAAAAAAAAAAATCACAGCAATGGGAGTTTTCTTGTCTTATTTTACATTAAAAAAACCCTGCTTTTACTGTGCTTTATATTCATATTTTCACACTTCAGATGGGAAAAAGAGAGCCCTGTGGCATGGCAGATGTGTCAGTGGGAAGCTGGGGCCTCAAAGCACAAGACATAACTGTCTTCCCACACCTTCCCTCTCTTATCAGCACTGAAGGGGTCAAGTTCACAAGGGCAACCTGGTCCTGAAAGACCCCTCTGTTGAGCCTTGATAAATCCACACCTGAAACACCTACTTCTGGTAATAGAAAATTTAATATATTTGCAGGCTAAAATGATCTCATCTCCCTTTTTTGTTCCACCAATAAAACAAGCCCATGCATCCTTCTTAGCTTTTCTCTATACCTTTATAAGTCTGTTACATAAAATTCCTCATTACATTCTTCCCCAGACTGAACTGAGTTAGTAACCTCTCCCAATGCGATGAGCACGTGCCATAGTTTCTGTGTTCCCAGTTGCTATATTGCAAGTCCTTGACCGTCCAGCTCAAGGACCTCATTTAAAATGTCCGTAGGTTCTACATGAGTGCAGCTGTACTTCATGCAGCCAAACACTACTCAAATTTAGTAACACTTTGAATATTTCTTTTCTAATCGCAAGAGTATCTGTACACCTTTGAAAAACAGTTGTATATATGTGGGATACCTAATTCTGAGTTTTTATAGACAATACCTAGTGGACCCATGGACTCGCATGCCCCTGGCCGAGAAAGTTTGCCAGTGGTCCTCGGGATACACTTGGGAACAGCTGTTCCAAGGAATAGTTAGGTTGACATGGTATCTTTTATTACTCTAATCTTTCATGATGATGCGGTGGCCTTGGAGATCAATTTTAGGTCTGAATTTCTATAATCTTACTCCAGGAGATAAGCTGAGAGTTTCCCAAGCTCGTTTGACATCAACAATACTACGGTTAAAGTGTAACTGCAATCTATTGGTGGTGAGAAAAAAGACTGGAAAAACACATGTGGAATTTCAGATTGCAGCTAATATCCCAAACATTTCAATTAGGACTTTTATCTAAATTATATCAAGCTTACTCTATATATCATGAATGAAGAATGCAAACATGTATGTCACTCAGAAAAGTTTGACAACATGGGCATGATTTCTAAGCTGAAGTGTCTCACGGCATGAATTTAAACCTCAATCAGTATGATGACAAAGCCTGAGCATCTTGCATTACATGAAGCTACGACCTTCTCTGCTAAATTCAGCATAAAGGAAGACAGTTGCTCCTAGTTCTGGAAAATCACAAACAGATCTGAAACCAAGCAAGACAAGGAGGTAGAAAGCTCTAATCTTTAGTGGAAGTATCTATAAATTTAGGAAGCATATCTAATCTATTAATGCTCATCATCAAAAGTTATAGATTAATAAACTCATTAAGTCTGTTTCATTTGCCTTCTATGCACATAGCCCTGTGTGCCAACAACACATAATTCTCTTAAGTAAGTAACTAGTATTTTCAGTGACGGTGAATCTTTTGGATCCTGTACAAGCTCCACCTGTCAACATTGGGGATGGGAAGGACATCAGTAGAAACAGACCACAATAACTCACCAGGTGTGGGTTTTCCTGCTCTCTCCTGTTTTCTCTCCAATGGTTCCCCCTCCTAGATGTTAATAATTAGAAAATGTACGTGTGTTTGAACCTTGCTGTGAAGAATGAGCGAAGGAATGTGCACTGCCAAGTGGGGAAGAAGAAGATGGATGCGTGAGCCTCCCCAAGCACAGAAGCCATCAGCAAAACTGCCAGCTCAGAAGTAATTCAGCTTCGGCGTTAAAAGAATGCAACATCTTTAAGGAAAGCAAACTGCTTAAAGGAAACTGCTGTCTTGTCAAACAAAATTAAAAAAACGTTTTCTTTGCTCTAGATTCAGCATACCACAGAAATACATAGGATGCCCTTAATTTTGCTGACTTGTATCAGACACTTAATCCTAATGCACACTCGATAACAAGCTACCATGCTGGCCTAGGAAACCCTTCTTATGCCTGGATTTCAGCAACGGCATCGTAACTGCTCTCTCTGCTACAATGCACACTCAGCAATCATTCATCAATCACCTCTCATTTCCAAGTGCCATTCTAGTCATCTGTCTTACTCTCCACTCACCCCTCTGACCACTCTTTCTTCATTCTTCACATTAGAGTGAGAATGATTTCTGTAAAACATAAATCTGGTCATGTGGTTTTTCCTGCTATAAACTCTTCAGAGGTCTTCCATTGCACTTGGGATAAAGTTCAAAACTCGGTATAGCTCACGAAGGCTTTCACAGTCTGAACTGGGCCCCATCCGGAGCCGTGAGTGCAGGCCACGTCTGAGCCCCCCTCCTGAGACCTCTCTCGCCCGTTCCCCTTTGCCAATGTCTAATGCAATGTGTCTTCCATCTGTGGCTTCTTGAGGTAATCGGCTGATGTGAAGTTGATGTACCTGCCTCACTGCTGCTCATACAGTGAGTACTAAGTCCTGTCTATGTTTGCCACTTTATATATGTCGTTATCATGTTAATTTTAACCTCTTCTGGCTCCTCATTTAGGAAGTTCTCCCAAAACTCAGTGCAACCAAATGGAAAGTTCAAGGATATTTGAGTAAGAGGAGCAGGAAGTCTAGGCCAGAGATGAAGTAGCCACAGGAGAAGGATACACAGGGGACAATAATTTATCAGCTTCAAACATACAAAAAAAAAAGCCTTTTTATTATTTAAGAGTTATTACATATGAAAAGGTTTAAGTTTATAAATGTTTACACATTAATCAGCTAATCAGATGAAGAATGATAGATGGTAGTAATAAAAATGTAATTCTTATAATATTCTATATCAGCATTAAACGCACTGCAGTCGTTCCTTTTCCATCTCTGTCACTAACTGTGTGTCACTGAACAGATTTACCTTTCTGGTTTTATTTCCTCAACTATAGGATGAGAAGGTTAAAAGAAATGAGCTTTAATGCCATGTCTAGCTCCAGATTTAATAATTTTATCAGCATGCTTTTAGAAATGTGTAGGGTATAAAAACATAATTAATCCTAGAGTTTAATGTCATAAACATGATTGGATTAGCTGTATGGTTAAATACTATTTCTGTAATTTAGGTGTATCACCATTAGCTTGCAGTAATCTGCTTGTTTCATTCAATTTGAGTAAAAAATGATTTGTATTTGATAAAGGGGTTTATATATTTTTTCATTTTATTATTGAAGAAATAAGTATGCATTAAGTAAATTCAGCAACACTTAAGTGTAAGGAAACAATCTGGGATTGTTCTCACCGCTGATTGTCTTTTACTTTAACCGCTAAATACGATCTTGTTGTCTGAAGTCCTTTTGATGGGATGTCCTAAATTTTTTATCTTTCTTAAAGTAAAATTGCCTGGGATTACCAGTTTGGAAATTTTTCTTGTTTGCATTAGCCATAGTCTATTTAGATACTCCTAGGTATTGCTTTGAGTGTCTCTGCTTTAAATGGCCTAGTTTCTACATTGAGGGAGCCAAGAAACCTCCCAACAGGGCCATGGTGACCTCCCAATAGCAGCGCTGACTCTCTCCACAGCTCTTAAGCCCCAGCCCTGGACTAGAGCACAATACAGCCTGGTTGCTTCCTCACCTAAGTTGCCACAACTGTAACTTTCCTCATCTCCTGTCCATGGAAACAACCTGATGTTGGCCAAAAGCATCATTCTCACTTCAGAAAAATTTACTCTTAGTGCTTTACTGTTCCATCAGGTTGATTAAGGAAAAAGATTTGGGATCCCTTATATCCTATCCTCTGATTTAATCTTCTCTTTAATTCTTGCTCTTTTCCTGCTATTACTGTTTCTGCTTTCTTTATTTTTCACTTAGCATCACACCCCATTACTCTTCTGTCTGCCCAAAAGCTATTTTCCCCAGAAAACACTATCAGTTTTTGTCTGATACTTCTCACAACCATTAAATCTTATTACCTGTAACTTTTCCCCTTACACCTATGTTTTTCTTTCAAGTGATTTAAGATCTGACTATGCCTCCATAGCTTTGCCTTTTGTTTGAAAACTTCCCACTGAAGCATTATTATTTCACTTTAAAATATCTGAGGATTGAAAAAAACCACAGGATGTTCATCTAGTAAGGTCTGTTGGGCCTTTTCTATTTTATGTATTCAATTTCATAAGACTATTAAGGTATATTTATATACTTTTAATTGCAGAGAAAGAAATATTTGTAAAATAAAATGCATTTTTATCAATTCACATAAAGAAACTGTTGAACATTGCAGTAAAACACAGGTGGTAGATTCAAATCAGCAGATATCTTCAATTTTAAAAAAGAAAATAGATTTATAAGAATTTCTTCAATTCATTTGATTCTCTTTTATGCCACCAAATTAAATGATCCTGAACGTCATCACATATTTAATTTATAGAGCTTTGGTTCTATAGCACCAAATTGTTTCCTTCGCTCCTTTGAGCTCCCGTTTTGAATAATTCACTATGGCTTATTGCATCCAGCATTATTCAAAAGTCTCTCCAAGTTCCAAAAAGGTTTTCTTAATTTTAGAAAGTCCATATGCTTAGCTTCTGTTGATAAATGCTTTCTGGAGACATAAATGGATATGGAAAATCTGCCTGTGAATAAAGTATATTCTTTCGCATATTTTTAAATGTCTACGGGAGAATAAAGTCAAAATTCCAAATTCTTGGTGATAGAAATATTGAACAAATGTACAAACTAGGTAGAGGCACCATGGAAGGAAATGGCTTGGCTTGGCAACACATTTCTATTGATATTACCCATTCAGACTGGCTGTGCTCTACTTCTGTTTTCCAATACAAGAAAAAAAAAATACACAAACCTATCCTGATTGAGCATAAACTACTATTACTTTGTCTCAATGAGACAGTGAAACAGTAGCATGGTAAGAGATGTAAGTCATGAAGGACGGTTGAGAGACTAATGAAAAGGTATTCAGGAGGTCTAGACTCACGCCTCGCCTTAACCACTAACCTTGTAAATTGAGCTTGTCTGGGGGTAGGATTCTTCATCTGCGCAGACGCAGGTGGCGAAACCGAGGCCCCTTCCTCAGGGGTAAAATGCAGTGCCGGCACTCCGGCAGGCTTAGAACTAAGTTGAAAGCTAAGAGTTTCAAATCTGTGTTATTGAAAAGATTAAGTAGAAAGCAATTTAGCAGATTGGCTGAATAATAACACTGTGGCAATGTTCATATATATTAAAATTTCAAGGGTCATGATAATTACTTGTCATGGTTCATCGTATGTGCTAATCACTTAGGAAAAGAAAAGCCCACATGCCCACCGGTGGCACAGCCTGAAAGGTAGAGAAATTAACAGAGAAAGGCACGGCTAAGCTTTCTTCCTCTGAATGCTGTGGGTTTGGAACACTACACCTTCTAAGTGACCTCCTTCTTTAAAAAAAAAAGTACCTAAAACTCACTTTTTAGGGAAAGTTCTTGATTGCTTAAAATCCTGAACCAATCTATTTTGCACATGAAGGTTGAAGCTCAGAATGTCTATTTCAAATTAACTAAATAATTTCTCTTGATTTGTCATAAACTGTTTTGAAAGTTTATTTTTTAAATCAAAACATAAACTATAACAGTTAAGATGGTATGCAACATCATAAGGATAAACATACCAACGAAGTAAAGAGGTAGCCTAGAAAGACATATACACAAAGTTCATTTTACTTATAAAGAAAGAAATGTCACAGTTAGTGGTGAAAGATTAAATTGTTATAGAACAAGTGGCTACTATTTATGAAAAGAAAACACAACCCTAGAGCCTCTGTCTCATACTTATTCACCAACAAGAAATTCTGTATACATTGTGGGTAGCTGTACATAATAAATCTCAAATATTCTAAATAAAAATGGAAATGATGTTATAGAAAATAATGTACAAAACAGCACAGTAAAGGTAACAATTTAAAATTTCTATGTGATCGAAAAGAATACACTGACATGTAAAAGAAACATCACAATCTAGTGAGAAAAAATATAGTATGGTCAATAGTATGATGACAGCCATAGGCTACAAAACTCTTCCAGATCTTTAAGAAAAACATTATGATCTCAATTAGTAAATAAGTAATAACACAAATGGAGAACTTGCAAAGAAGGAAAAATTATGAGTAAATAGTATGATGTCACTGGTAATCAAAGCGATTTAAATTAGAAAAGATAAATATAATAGTGTTATATTTATTTTAAATATAAAAATAATAAATCATGACAATTTTACACACTATAGAATATATGGGTAGAGTATAAATGTATTTTCAAAGCAATTAGCTCATAAAATAAAGTCATATGGCTTGACCCAGTAATTTTACTACTATGAATTTACCCTCGTTAAATGATTGGAGATAAGGAAAAATCTTATGCATAGTAATATCCATTTCAATATTATGCATACGAAAAAAGGATCTTAAATGTATGAAGAAAAGATGATGATTGTTGAGAAATTTTGGTACAAGTTGAAATAGTATATGATTATTAAAAACGACTTTTGAGAAGTAACAGATAATATCAGGAGAAAATGCTCCTGTTAAAATGGAAGTAAAGAATCAGGTCATGAAGGTATTTGCTCTGCATTATCTCAGTATATAAGTGTGTCATTTTTCATTAATAAACAAAACACACACACGCAATTCCCTGGCATGTTAAATTATATAGAAAATTGTTGGGAAGATGGTGACGTAGGCAGACATGGCTCACTCCTTTGCACAACCACATCAAAATTACAACTAAAATACAGAAGAACAATCACTCAGGAACATTAGAAATCTAGTTGACTCTAAGTCTGACAACTACAGAATTAAAGAAACCACAACCACTCAGACTGGTAGGTGGAATGGGCTGGCCCCACACCCACGTGGACAAAAATTTGGGAGGGATATCTTGGGAGCAAGGAGCCCCAGACCCATACCAGACCCTCCAACCCAGGATTCCAGTGCCAAGAAGATAAGGCCCCACAAATCCTGGCTGTGAAACCCAGCAGTGATTGAGTTGGTGGAGGCAGCTGCTGGAGCCCTAAGCAGTTCCTTTTGGGGAACCCACACACAAACTCACCTACTCAGACTCACTCCATCTGAGTTCCAGTACTGGGGTGGAGCTTGCAGGGCACCAGTGGTATACAGGGAGAGACAGAAATGTCTGGCATCAAGGCGAGCAGAGGCCACTATCCCTTTGCTGAGCTCCCCCGCCCCCAACAGAGTAGGCTGGTGCTGTATCTGAGACTCCATCAACCTAGCTAACACTGTGTGACCCATGTTGGAGATCCACAGAGGCTCTACCTCACCCAACTTATGGGCCCACCCAAGCTGCTTTTCCATAAGAATGGTTGATCTTGGCTCCTAAATCCTTTCAAACAAGCAATAGCTGGCTTCACTGAGCCCTAGTGGCAGCCAGGTTAGAGTCACAGCTTGGCTTCACCTGGGAATCTCCAAGCCCAGAACAAGTAGCAGCAACCTCAGATTGCTTTACAGCTTGGAGAGGGTGCCCTGGTTGAAACACAGGTAGGGGCTGACTTTGGCTTGAACCACCCAGGAAACCCCAGGGCCAGTGCACTCAGCGGACAGCTGCAGACCACATTGGAGCACTAACCCCTGTCCCTGTACAGCTGGCCCTCCACGGACAGTGGAGATTGGTGGTCAGTGGTCACAGCCAATCCTTACAGCTGACTGGTCTGTGTAAATCCCTCCCATTGATCTGCCAATAGCAACCAAATCTCAACTACAAGAGGAGGGTGTATTCAGCCCACACAAAGGGCACACCTTGTGTACCCAGCTTGGGTGATAGGGGAGGCTGTGCCACTGGACCCTTCAGGACACCTACTGCATTAAGCCACACTACTGAAACACGGAGTCAGAGCAGCTCTACCTAACACATAGAAACAAACACAATGGCAAAATGAGACAAAGAAACACAGCCCAAATGAAAGAAGGGATCAAAACTGCAGAAAAAGTTGAATGAAACGGATATAAGCAATCTATCGGATGCAGAGCTCAGAACACTGGTTATAAGGATGCTCAAGGAACTTAGTGTGGACCTCAGCAGTATAAAATACCCAGTCAGAAATGAAGGATACAATAATTGAAATAAAGAACAATTTACAGGGAAACAACAGTAGAGCGGATGAAGCTGAGAATCAGATCAATGATTTGGAACATAACAGAGCAAAAAACAACCATGCAGAACTACAACAAGAAGAAAGAATTCAAAAAAATGGGAATAGGATAAACAGCCTCTGGGACAACTTTAAGAGGCCCAACATTCACCTCATAGGGGATCCAGAAGGAGAAGAGAAAGAGCAACAAATTGGAAATCTATCTGAAAAAATCATCAAAGAAAACTTCCCGAATTTGGTGAAAGAAATAGACATGAGAGTCCAGGAAGCACAGAGAAGCAACTATGACGGATGCAAAGAGACCCACTCCAAGACCCGTCATAATTAAAACGCCAAAGGTTAAAGATAAAGAGAGACTCTTAAAAGCTAGAGAAATGAAATTAGTTACCATATGACTTCCAGATGGGCGGGGAGAGGGGGAGAATGGGTGAAGAGGCGAGGGGATTAAGAAGTACAAATAGGTAGTTAAAGGACAGCCATGGGAATGTAAAGTACGGTATAGGAAATGGAGCAGCCAAAGAACATACGCATGACCCATGGACATGAACAATGGTGTGGGGGTGGCCTGAGGGGGTGGGAGGTGGAGGGGGGTGAAGGGGGAAATATTGGGACAACTGTAGTAGCATAATCAATAAAATATAATTAAAAAATAAATAAACATGAAGAAGCAATGGCAAAAAGAGAGAAAATTGCTGGTACTTGAACTTTTTAATTTATCACTGAAGATGTACAAAATCTCCAAGAAAAATATCCCTACTTTGCTTATATTGGTAGTATGGGCAGGAGAGGCAGGACTTTTGTAGTATAGACAGGGCATATACAGAATCATTTTTTTAAAAAAATGAAGGCATTGCCATTTATAAGGTAAAAATATTTCCTAGGAAGTCATTTAATCTTAAAGTTGGTTTTAGTGAAGTTTCTTCTCCTTCCCTCTCCATCCCACCAACACTCTGGCTGTGGTCCTCTACCTCCCTCCGCTTCCAGGGCCTGTCCCCATATATCCTGTCATATCCCAGCTTGCTCTCGAGCATTTTGTACTTTTTCTCTCACTTTTTTTCTTAAGTTCTATTTTTGTTGAACCCTCAGTAAGCATGATAATGGTTCATAAAGAAAAAGAAACCAACAGCTTCAGCTCTGATTGTCCTTTATTTTCCTATGGGAAAAAAACAAACCTTCTATAACTCTCATCACACATATGGTGAAATTCCAATTTGTTTTCTCTTTATTCTGGGCTCTAAAGTGAGCAAGTCTTACACTTTCTCCCTCTTCTTCTTTTACTCTTGGAGTAGTCTGCTCTTTTCACCCTTTGTTCTGTTTTCTCTTGGGTTGACCAAAAAGTTCACTCAGTTTTTTCCATAAAACAAAAGACACATTTTTAATTTCCACCGATAACTTTATTGATTTGGATACTTTGAGTATGTTGGCTGTCTCCTGAGTGGTATAACATTGATTGCTCTCAATTTGATCGCTATCAATTTCAACTGGTCTACCTGACTGTGGAACGTCATGCACGAAGAAATCTCCAGCATGAAACTTCGCAAAGCACTTTTGACATGTTTGATCAGTCACAGCACTTTCTCCATACATTGCATAAATCCCTCTCTGTGTGTTTCAGTTAGTTTTTACCTTTCTTGAAATAATAAAGCATATTATGCCAAAAATGTTGCATATCTTCTTCCATCTTCAATATTAAAATGGCTACACAAAAATTCATCAATTTGGTAAGTTTTTAAAAAATGCACACTGATAGGACAGCTGTCACAATATAGTCTAACAAAATTGTTCTGAATGAAGTTCAAGATGACTAAGCGCTACCGTCTTATGGAAAAAAATCAAATGAACTTTTTGGTCAACTCATATATGACATTTCAATTATAATGTGGCCCCCTTTACAAACTCTAATTGGGTACTTTCTTGTATCTCACAAATAATCTTGTTATAATTTAATAGACTTGCTAAGAAATAAACTTTGGAACTGAACTCATGTTTATATTGAGACCATTAAGTTTTGTAACTCAAACACATTCTTTTAAAATAAAAGATTCTCTGTAATGTCCAACTCTCTAAAGTTTAGAATTTGTTTAATTCATCTTGTGAAGACCTCACTGAAATTTCCAGTAAGTAAGTAGATTTTCTGGAGTAGATATAAAAAGTTTCTGAGTTGAAACACATTATAAATCCTTTGACAATTAATATAGATTATTTTGGATGTATGAAAAAAAGCACTTTCTAAAGTTCTTTTTCCATTCTTTAAAAAGACAGTTTCTGTACATATGTAGTTAAATATACAATAAATGTGTTAGGCCTATTACAGATAAGATATAAAAGTGTCATTAGTGGTTGAATAACATGGAAATCGAATGCATTATAGTGTACCTGATAATAAATAATACAAAGTATCACTTAACTTTCCCCCTAATCCTGATAGTCCTTGGTTTTGTAGTCTCTGAAAGAATCCTTGAATACTGCCTGCTATCTTTTTCCTCTTCAAAAAAGTCCTGCTCTCCATGCCAGTCCCTACCCCCAAAACCCCATATTCTCAATGGCATGCTTCTGAAATGTTCATCAGATATATGGCCAGCATTCTTGTTATTTCACAGCCCAGCTGAAGTAAAAGTAGCATATTTGGTGCAACTTAACCAGGAATAAGCATCCACATCACCGTGGAGCTTTAATACAGACTTCCAGACGCCGCCTGAAATCTGTTGTATCAGAATGTGTGGAGCAGAGGGCTAAGTGTGTGTCTTCTCACAGCCACCCCCAGGAGGCAAGCACTGCATGTCCTTCATTAAGAAAGAGACCACTGAGAGCTACCAGTGCAGGTCTGACTGCTTTGCAGTTTGAGCTTTAGTTTCCAGGGGAAGATCTAATTCAAATCCCTGTCTTACCACATGATAGTTATGTGACCATGTTATTTAATCTCTCTGAGATTAATTGCTCCTCTGAAGTTACTGTAGTGAATTCAAAATGTTACTTTTGATATCAAAATAAGGTGACCAACATAAGGTGCGTGAATTTCCCTCAAAACAAATTTTCTTCTCTAGCCTCTAAAAGAAATGATTTTATATGAATAATCATCTTTATACATTCTCCTTATACTAGTTTTCACTTGGACTGATCTGACAGTTTCAGCAAAAAATCATAAAAATAATCAACTTTACTCCAGAAGAACTGTCAACCAAGGCAAAGCTGGAGGGAAGTCTATTTCCGCCATTCTTAATATTTGATTTACAAAGAAATTTGGTTGTTTTTGGCCTTTCTCACTTTTTGAATAAAAAGTTAAGACATAATCCCTTGGAAAAATTTGCATATCATTTCTAACAAACATGTTATGAGCATCTATCAAAGCTCAATGTCACTCTAATTTTTGGACAAAAACAAAATTATTATAGAGGTAACAGGGGCAGCTTTGGGGATGAACGGCAGCAGAGATACAGGAAAATGTCAAGGTACTGGGAAACTGTGAATTCATGGCTGTTTTCTAAATCACTCGCTTTTTAAATTGACCTCCATGGGAATGGTAGGGGTGTGTATAAGATATGTTTCCTAGGAAGCACCAAAGGTAAAGTTTCAAGGGTCAGAATAATTTTGACACATTTGAGTCGATAGACACGCTTTTTTTTCTTTGCTTCATTTGGGACATAGTCATCAAGCCTTGGGCCCCATCTCCTTTCTCCTGTGTATGTGTGATCTGAGTTGTAGGCCACTGACCATTGGCAGAAGCACATAGCAGAGGCCAACTGCTTTCTTTCTGGATTCATGACTTCTCCTTAATTTTGGCTTTGAGGGGCTCCCTTACTTTCATACTAGCTCAACAGTACATTTTTTAGGTGATGTTTTAAGAGGAATTTCAGGGTACTGATTCTATTATACTGTCAGAAAAGTAAGTTCTTTTTTCAGTATTCCAAATTATTCATTTGATAGCCTTTAGTACATTCTTTTGTAAATGTCAATGATATTTTCTAGTTTCCCAGTTGACTGTGTTCATTCTAAGGGCACAAACTGGTTTTTTTGTTTGTTTGTTTTTTTACCATGTACTAATTTATTCAGTAAAAAAATATTATTCAGTTTTTATTATTTACTAGGCACTGATGCACTGAGTTAGCTTTAATACAAAGGAGGTCTAAACTGAAAGGCTCTATGAATTTAAATAGATGATACTTTAAAAACAATGAAAGCTAACTTTTGTTGAATCATTTCTAGTTCGACAAATGGTCAGTTGTTCTGATAAATGCTTTATATTTATTGTCTCGTCATTCACAATTACCCCATGAGTTTGCCATTTCTATTTCATTTTAGAGGTAAGGAGACTGAGACTGAGAGAAGTGACCTGTATGTGGCAAGAGAGAAGTGTGATAGTTATTAATTTAAGCGAGCTGTGACCTAATTTTAAAAAATACATAGTCTCTTTCTATTGAATTCTGTTAGTGGTGCCTGTTGCTAGAGACTCACTGTTACACAAAGAGTCAGCAATTCCCTTGAACATGTGTAAAGGAAGGTGGGAGTACCGTGAGGACGGACCCAGTCATAGGCTCTAGATTATAATCAGGGTCAAAGAGTGAGTATCTTCTTGAAAGAATACCACTCTTCTTATCATGGCATGAAACCTTTTGCTAAAAGAATCCATTACCCCTTATTTTACATGTAAAGAATTTTCACTGAGTCCTATCTTGGAACACCTACATGCTGTGGCAGATTTATCTGTCTCATCATATAAATTCTGAGAAAATGAAGACATATTGTGCATACCCTTAATGGTATGGATTCTTAATATGTATCAAGCAATGGTAAGAGTTCTCACTATGTAGCATACAGTTGCATTTAATTTTATTAATGACATCCTTTCAGCAGCAACTTGTATTTTATTCAACTTCACTTGTGCCTGACATTTTAAATCCCCTTCCCACTCTTTTTAATCTGCCTTATTTTAGATTCTAGCCTCTGTGTTCTTTGTTCTCTCCACTTTCTTATCTTTTATGGCAGCTCAGGCAGCTGCCTGGTCTCTTATTCTCACGCATTGCCTGCTGCGTGATGAGTTGCAGCATGAGATTTTCCTGCAGGTAGCAATGGAAACTTTTCTGTTCAGTTCTGCACCCCTGGCCTCTAAGCACACACAATGGCCTCTTTCTGACGTTACCTCTCCCCATTGCTTGCAAATGCTGTATTCTGAAGACTTCGTTCTTTCTGAGTCACCTCCATCCCAAGCATATTTGTTTCATATTGGATTATTTCCTTTTTTTTTTTCTTTCTCTTCCTAAGTGCTTTAAAAATTTGGGGCACTGAATTTTCAAGAGGAGTCTATAAAAACCCACTGTGGATGCTTCAGGGATTTTTAATAGAGCATGAGCCTAGCAGGAAAAGTAAGCCTATTAGGATGTTTCACATTATAATTTCTCACTGTGTTTTACAAAGACGGTACACCAGAAAACACATGGGGAGGCATCAACCATTTCCAACTTTTAGTGGTATAAGTAAATAGACGAAAGTAGTGGAAGAGGAAAAGTCTCATTTAACATTTTGGAAAGCATAGGCAGCCTAGGTGTTCTAAGTTTTAGCATCTCTCATCAGACAATGATTGCCTGCTATACCTAAATGTAGAGACATTAGATTGGTGAGTTTAAGGCTCACGACTGCTGGAAAATCTCACAGAAGAGTGGGTTTTTGATAGACCTTAGGCCTGTGATTAATTACAGACCAACAACTGTATGAGTCATACCTTGTTAGTCACATAAAAGCTAAGTCAAGTTGAAAAATAAAATGGGATATAAGTCTATTTTTCCCATATCAAAAAAATAAAAGAGGTTTCCAACATTAAAGACCATAAACAGCTACAGTGATGCATACACTGTTGTCAAACTTCCCTCATTTCTTCAGGAAAACATCTCCCAATCCACACAAATCCAACAGGATGCAGAGAAGTGAGTTTACCATCCCTAGAATGTGTGTGATGTGTGCGATGAGAAGAAAATAATGATAATCTTGACATACATAATTACGCCAAAACTCTCAATACTAAATTAAAAAAAAACTGATTTTTAGGAAAATGAATACCTAAAAGCTAAAGACGAGCCAAGTAAAAATATCAGCACTTCTGAGTATTTAAATCTGATTGATCGTCTTGACAACTTTTTTAAGATGTTGGTGCCTAGCACTTCTCCTGAAGACATTAACTGCTGATCGATTCTTTCATTTTTCTTTATTTGTATTTAGTCTTATGCATTTGGAAGTTCACCCAAGGTCGGTTTGTGCAGGCTCAGGCTTTTTCAATGGCGTGTTTCCTATTTGATGTCGGTACCCCGTTCTGCGTTACGAACAATTATGCAAATAAATCTTAGAGCTGCCCACGTCCACTTATAACATGAAGCTCTCTCTGTACAGCAGAGCCAAAATTCAAAGATTAAATATATCTATAACAGTGCTGGACTTTTAAATTTTAAATTGGAACATTATAGCTTTTGAAGTGGCAATAATATATTTTATAAAATTATTACTTAGTGAAATGCTATACTGCTCCCCCTCCCCCATACTGTTCATTAAAAAAATCAAGTGCATGGGCAAGACTTCATAGAAATTCACCTATCTCTATCTTTTACTTTTTTTTTTAGCAGTAAGTACACAATCAAAAAGCTAAAAAGTAAAGACTGAATTGCATAATCACCAGATGGAAAAAGTCTCAAAGGGTAATCTAATCTTTTCCCTGGCTTTCATCCCAAGTAGCGTTTTGCTTATACTTTTCCTTGTCTTTTATTCTGATGGTAATTACAGTTGGTCACATCCTCAATTATCTGCTTCAGAAAACTCTTTGAGAAAATTGCCCTTTTAGCTATTTTTAATGTCTTATGCTTAGCACATAACTGGTGCTCAATAATTGTTTAAGTGGAATCTAAGAAACATAGTTTTCTATCCTGTTTTTAAATACCTCCAGAGAAAATAACCAGAGACATACTTAAGAAAGAAGTGAAAATGAGTTTAAAGGGATTTGTGCTGAAATTGTTCATTACTTTTATTCTGTCCTTCATAGGACTAAAGAAATTAGCTGCTGGTTTAGTGTTGAGAGCTCTAGGGGAGATAGCCTGAATTCCGCGTCTCGTACCCATCAGTCCCTAACTGCGTGACAATGAGGAAGTCACTAAACTTCCTAGAATTCATTTTCTCATCCCTGAGATGGTGGCACTAACAGTTATCTTCCACATTTGGTTTTCCTAAAAATTAAATATAAGTATAAAATATTTAACAGTTTCTGATATGTAGTAACAGTCATTAAACGTTGGTTATCATTACCATCATCATCATCTTTACCATCCAGTTGGATTATTAGAGTTAATAGTTTCAGATATAATCTTTAATTTCTTTTTTCCTTTCTGCTCCATCAATCTTGACTCAATCCAACTGCTCCTTTTTTCTCCCTTGCCATTTGCCCTTGGAATGCTATCAATCCTACCATTTAACATTGCACTGGAGTAGAATCTGAAATTGAGTTCAAAAGGTAGAGAAAAAAGTTGACATGATTGATAGATTTGGTAATTTATACACAAAATCCAAGATAATAAAATCATCTATTAAAACTAATTAGGCAATTCAGCAAGGCGGTGGGATATAAGGTCAATCTATAAAAATCAGTAGTGTTTCTATACAGCAGCAATAGCCAAATAGAAAATGAAGTACAAAAAAACCCCCTAAAACCCAAAACAAACCACTATTCGCACTGGCAACAAAATGTTTACTCATATAATCTGATATTATTACATGGCATATTTGGACTGGTAAAAGAATGATAGCTTGAAAAGGAAACAATGGGACAAAACATTTTATATTAGAACAATTTTTTAACAGACCTGAATAAAATTGAACTTAAAGGTAAAATAAACACTACAGTTCACATGAACTTCAAAAAGTATCGCTCCGTGCTGTGTTAGTAAGTATCCTGGGGAAATGCCACCATGTCTATCTCCCGTGCTCATGCGTCACAATCTGATGTGCAACCCTGGCATCTAGATTTTGGTCTCTATGTTCTATAAAAGGAGCAGGATCCCTTGACGAGTAGTTAATTCCCTGTCATGGACTAGGGAAATTAAGTTCTACTTGAAATGTTTAATTTTTCCTAGAAACTGAGGAACTTTCAAAGATTTAGAGGGACAGAATTATAGGGAAAAAATGCTTCCAGAGGTTGTGACAATCAGAGTACCAAAAAAGAAAATAATCCTGTCACAGGCCATGAGTTTATAATATTACTCAAATTTGGTAAATCATAGGAGTGTGGAGAAACATAGGCATCTATGAATTTCCAGTAATGTCTACAGAAAATACATATTTCAACTGAAACTAGGTACCGGTAAGTATGTTGCATTTTATTTTCATTAGTTCCATCAAGAAAAATTAGATGGCGAAAAGTTGTCTACGGGATTCAAACAAGAAAAAGGGTGATGGTGACAATTAAGAGACGCCCATGGGACAGGCTGTGAGAAACCATTTTTCAACAGTAGAGCGATTGACACCTAGCCCTGATGGTACTGTAACAGAACTTCATCCCAATACTCGCTGGCTCTTGGGGCCATATAAGAAAGCACACCCGGGTTCTTATGTCTCAACTCTGGGGCCAATAATCTAAATGTATAAACACATTAAGGTCCTAATTCTATAATCTGTAAACCTAATTTTCAACCAAACAGTCAGCTTGAGATGGTCATTTTGTTTCCATGGCAAATGATTTTGACATGGGATGGCATGAAAAATGACAGAGATGATAAAAAACACCAAAATTTTAGTTATTAGGAACTTGTGCATTAAGTTCAAGTATAGTAATGATTTGTAATTTGCACTTGATTAATTTGAATTTGTACTATCTGGTTTTTTGTTTTTTTTTGTATTAACTGCTTTTTAAAGAGATGGGACGATTGTAATTGAACAACAATAAATTTTTTTTTTTAAAAAGAGAAAGACTTTTAAAGAATTCTGACATAAAGTACTTGAGACTTTTAATTAAAATACTCAGAAAGATTTAACATGGTGGCTGATGTTTATATGCTCAAGGCTATCTGATTTCATAGAACCATCCACTTAAGCTATTGGATGTGTAAGCAGCGTTGAGTGTTTAGGACGACTGTGTGTGTGTGTGTGTGTGTGTGTGTGTGTGTGTGTGTGCGCGCGCGCGCGCGTGCGCGCGTGCATATTTGAAAGCCTGCTTTCCTGGATGGCTGAGATGCTTGAAAAAATCAGATATATCAAATTTGTGTTTTTATTTAAGGACACTTAGGACAGTTTGCTTAAAAATTTCTTTAATAGTTTTAAGTGTTGAGATTTTTATCTACCAAATGCATAAATAATGGGATATTAATTCAAGGACAAATACAAATTCGTGTTTAATTTATTCACAAAATTGCTGCTTTTTAAAAAATAAGATGTGTAAGTTTACTTTGAAATATTATGAAAGGTGGGCTTTAAAAGTAAAACTCTATTAAACAGGATATTAATTTAAAAACAAATAGCTAACTATAGATATTCTTTTCTGTGGGCAAAAGCCAATTCCCTCATGACATCAAAAAGGCACTTGGTTAGGTTAAGTGAAAAAATCCAAGTTATAGAAAATACTATACCATATAATATATAATTTTTATAAAGAAAAATTACACAAACAACTCCATATATTGTATATGGATTATATAGATAGCAACAAAAATATTTCAAGGAGACATCAATTTTAACTGAAATATTTAATTTGTCAAAAAATCTAAAATAATCATAACAAAATGTTAATTTTTTATTGGTGGCAGGTACACTGGTAATTATTACCTTATCCATTGTATTCTTAATTTTTCTCTATTAAGATAACTGTAATGTAAAGATTCAAGTAATAATACATGAAGAACCTAAGGGACCAATAAAAATAATTATTTGGACATAGACTTGGACTATTAAAATAAATTATGAGAATAATTGCTGAATAATTAAAATTACTTAACAAAGCATTTAAATTCAAAACAAAACAACTTAAGAATGCAAAAAATAAAATTGGAAGAAAGAAAAAGAATGAGGGAAGTTTCTGCCAAGACGTCTCACACATTATGACTGATGAACAAACACAGTGACAACTTGAGATTTGTTGTGTTTTTTCAAATAAAGTGGAAAAATAGTGTGATTTTGAGGAAATCAGTAAGTGGTGATGAAATATGTTCTTTCCAATAAAACCTGGCAATAAATCATAATAGTCTGTAGTAGAAATAGCAACACAGGGAAAAGTTTATTTGCCAATATCTATGTGAGATGAATGATGATTTATTTCTATACGGCAGTGACATTATTCATGGAAAATTCATATTATTGGGTAAAATAGTCAAATTTGTTGTGATGGAGAAAATCATGATGGCTCTGAGAGATTCCTTATAAAATAAAGCCAAGGGATTAAGGGGTCATGACTGACTTCACTGTGATGATGATGTCACAGTGAACTTGCTATAAAAATTTTTGAGCAAATAGTGTATCAAGTGCTTTTATCATCCACCTCATGCATAAAACAGGTTCCAAATGCTTTCAGACTGCTTCTAAATGAAGCCCATGTCTAATGAACAAAGATTTTTCTATTGGTGGAGAGAGTAAAAAAAAAAATGTGCTGCAAAGTTTACAGGCAATTGCAGAACCAGATTTCCAAAGTCTTTTCATTAATGGCAACCTTACTGGAAGAATTGTATATAGCATTATTTAAAGAAAAGAACATTTGACTATAAGCCCTGCTGTCCTTTCCTGAGAAATTTGTCTTCTATTTTGTAAAAATATGATTTTGTGTTTTCTCTGAACTTTTAAAGACAAATATTTCAGGAGAGTGTATAACAATGAAGCACATGGGTCATGGGTTCAGTTAGGGATTAAATTCATATTCTGTCCTCTAAGTAGTGTGTAAGACTCAATTTCTTCATCTTTAAAATGGGGATGAGAGGACTTCAGTGGGCTGTGAGGCATGACAATAAGTCAAGTACCTAGAACAGTGCCTGGTTTGTGGCAGATAATAAGAGGTAGCTATTATGATTACAACTGTTTTTTTTTTTAATGACGTCATGTGTTTGACAAAAGTCCTGTCAATTTTTTTCTTCTTATTAAATTACACCCATTAGACTTGAGAAATAATATGTTTTTCTGTTTGGGTTTTATTACTTCAGTGATTGAGGTGAAAATAAATTTCCCTGAAAAACCTCATATGACTGTTAAATCACTTGCAATCAGAAGTTATATTGATAAAACAATTAGGTCCCAGAATTATATTCTCCACCATTTCTACAACTTTTTCTAATAGATAAAGCTTGATGATAACATTTACTTCTTCTAGTAAGTGAATGTGTTCACTTTTAAGTTTTTTCTAAAACAACGACTACTTTGGTAAAATTATTGGTAGTCTGTTTTCCAGAAAACTAAAACTATGATATTCCTTTATTTGGCTGCTCTCAAGATAGCAAAGATGAATTATGTTTTATGTTATTAAAATATTTTCCTTTTGAGGTTGGAAGAGACATTCTCATTTAGGTTAAGTAACTATGTCTTTTAATGCTGAAATGTTATCATCATTAAGATATTAAATATAATATCAACTAGATTTAACTTTCAATTAAGAGCTTTAATCCAAAGATACATTTTCAGAGTTTATATTTTACTGAGTATCATGCTTTACACAGTCTTTTCTCAGCTCACACTATTAACATACTTGCTGACTGTCATTAATGTTTTGTAAAAGATATATATGTACATATATTATTGAAATACTTCAAAGTATACACATATACCTATCAAAATGACTACCTTAGACATTTTCTGGTGGACAGATCTTAACACATCTAATTGTCTAGTGAGCAAATGGAGTTTTTTTAGATTATTTTTAATATACTACAAACACTGCTCCTATTGAGATACTTTGGAAATATAATTAAATATGATAGTTACTAATATGATTAACGAGAAAGTAGTTAGGCTTTTTCTAAGCCAGTTAAAACCATTGTTCCTGCTGCCTCACTCAGCAATAAATCACATCTGATATCTGGAAGCAGAAATACCATGTATTTCCATTCTTTTCCTGTCCATTAAAGTTTGGAGGGTTATATTAGAATAAGACTTTTTATGGTATCAAGTGAAGTATCACCCAGATGGTGCAGGGACCTGCAGAGCCACTTTGTTTTGTAGGGCTTGAGACTGTTTTGCAAAATCTGTGGTGGACTTCAGGAAGGCATATGATGTTTATGGTAGATGTGATACAGAACCATAAACCGCAACAATTGTCCTAAAGTTACCCGAGCTGAAGAACATAACTTACAAGTACCAATAAGTAGTTATAACAACAACAAAAAAACCCCCAACCCATTAAATTTGCATATTGCTTTCAACTGGCTCCTTTTATTTTAGCTTTAATAGTATTAATGCCAGAGAGAAAAGGTGAATAGGGCAATTATCTGATTATAAAACAATGAAAATCTGACCTTAACAGCTGGAAAGAAATTGAAGTCTGTATTAATTCCAGGAGAGTATAAATAAAAAGAAAAGGAGGTTCTCCCCCTATGTGTGAAAGGGTCACCAGGAAAAATATGAGCCTTCTTATTCTGGAGACTTTTAGAGCAGAAAAATCATGTATATCTTTCTCATTTCGTTTTAGTAGAAGAGCTATTCATTAAGTCAACAAGGATTATATAGGTTCTCCAATACCTATATAAATGAATGATTGATTCCAAATAAAAATGATATAATGTAAAATATAAAAAGCAACTTCAGGATATTTTTTCAATTTTGGTCATAGAATATATCATTTGAACACTCCCTAGAGATGGCAGTAATGAAGAGTATTTCATTAAAGTAGCTTTGCAGGCAGATCACCCTATTTTTGCACAAATCAGAAAATGAAAAATGTTCCTATTTGTGAAGCAGCAAAACAAAGGCTCTGGGTCTGGATGGCCTGGGTTCAAATCATGTCTCTACTAATTATTTAATTGTGTAACCTTGGTCTAGTTACTTAACCACACTAAACTGTAAAATAGGGATAACAATACTTGCCTAAGAGAGCTCTTGAGAGTAGTAAATAAAATAATACAAGTAAAGCTTTTGCAAAAATGTCTGCACATCGTAATTATTCAATAAATATCAGCTATCATTGCTATCTCAAAGCAGTAGTCCCTGAAATTTGTTTTTGCTGAGACTCACAAGACAATGCCCACAGGTGCAACCTGCCCTGTCGGTCCATTTGGTACACAGCAGCCTTCCATACTCACTCATGACAAATATATTGGAATACAAATAGGCAAGAGTGACATCATTATAGAGATGACCCTGAATCTGTTCTAACTTAAAGTAAGAAGTAATTTAAAAACCTCAGCACTTAATTTTAGTAGGTTAATCACCAACCACGTCACAGCACAGTATGACACAGTTGTCTTACAACACTTCTTTTAGGAAGTAAAGAGAAGGGAGAGAAGTACATGATGAAATAGAGGCTATGTTTTGGATAAAGTTATGAAATTCAAATCAGTTCCTTTTCTATTTGCCCCTCTATCCATCTGTCCATCCATCATCTATCCAATCATTCTCCTATTTATCAAATGTTTATTGAAAATCTATTGGGGATTGAAAAGATGGAGGAAACACTGCTAGGAAGTTTGTATGCTTCTCTGTAGTTCTAGGTGTGTTTTGCTACAGTTCTTTGTGGGTTTTTGTTTTTGTCTTTTTGCTCTTTAGGGGAACTTCTTGTCCTAGCAGGAGAGAGGAAAGAGTAAAATTTCTCCTGTACTCTTAAAATGAGCATTCATCTCTTCAATGGCACATTTGAGAAAAAAATCTGAGGTTGCAGATAAATGCTTGCCCAAGCTCAGTTATTCAAAGGAGTAGGAGGACGAGGGAGAGACATTTTTACATGCAAAGCTGGAGTATATACATAGAACGTGAGTCAGTTTCTTTGATTTTTCTGTGGCTTTTATTCTTCTGTATTTAGTGAACCAACAAACTGGCTTTTAGTTTGCATTTAGGTTAAATACTGTCTTTTTGGGTTAATATGGCAAGTATCATTTAGAGTATTTTTGTTTAATACTGCTTTTACTACTATAGGAGAGTTATTATACTCAAAGTAAAATAAATCTTTAGTGAGTAGCTACTTCTTTAATGATGGATTCCAGTGTAGTTTGTTTATTTAACAGATTAAATGATGAAGGAGTTGGCAGCCATAGCATCAAAACATTTACTATATAAATATGTAAATATATCACAGAGATGGAGATAGAACAGAAAAAGGAAAAAGCTAATGATCTAGTTTGATTTATTTCCCGGGATTTCCTGCTAGGTTTTGCATAATCACTTAACAGTACAGTACATGGTCAAATAAAACATTATAAGTAAAACTATAGAAATGCTACATATTTAAATGACCTCTTGTTCCAAATTTAAAAAGCAATTTAATGAAGAAGTCCTCCTTTTGGATGAAAAAGGTGAAGGGATTAAGCAGTACAAATCGGTAGATACAGAATATTCGCTGATATGAAGACTACGACATAGGAAATATAGTCAATAACTTTGTGATAACTATGTGTGGGGTCAGGTGGGTACTTGAAGCATCGCAAGGACCACTCTGTGAAGTACGTGATTTTCTAACCACTTTGCTGTACACCTGAAACTAATACAAAATTACATTGTCTATAAATTGTAATTGAAAAAGAAAGTCCTCTTCTTGGAGCTGTAGGTTTCTGTTAAATGGGGGAGATAATTCTTCCCTCAAAAATGTAAGGTGATGATTAGGAGGACAGTTAGTGGAGCACTTAGGACTCTGCACTCAGTACAGTAGACACTCACTGACGGTGACTACTACTGTATGTGAAACATCAGTCAGACCAACTCTGGGCCAGTCTGTGCAAATTCATTCATATTTACTTGAAAGATAGAAAACCTGCTCCTTTCAACAGTGTTGCTCTCACATGGTTAATACATAAAAGGAAAAATTAATGCAAGAGAAAACCGAAGCAGCTGGAAAATAATCATCTTCAGTTGAGTATTTGACTTTTACAAATCTATGTGTTATATAGAATTCTAGTCATTATAATGATACACACAAGAAATCTGCATTATTGGTTGTTTGCATATTGTACAATTTTCCCCCCGGCTATAAAATTTCTACTAGTTACATGTTAGATTATTCAACATGTTAGGACATTCAAAAACTACACTATTTTCAGGACAACAGATTATGATAAACTGGCCTAAAAATGAGTGATGGCTTTAAATACTTGGATACATTTTTAATAAAGATAAGGAATTTATTATATATATTTTTGCCAAGCGCATAGTGCATATCAACATGGAACTATTACGAGTCATAAAATAATGAGTAGCAAGGTGATCCTGATATCATTGTAGCCACAACAGAAATCCAGTTATCTGGTTATACAATGGAATAATTATACCATGATTCCAAATTTTAAGGTTTTTAAACATTCAAAATTACAATAAAAATGCCAGCAAAACAGAAATAGCTGTATTTTACAGTGTGAGCACATGCAGGTGAAATCAGTATGGCCAATTTGACGCTGCGGACTTTTCAATGCAGCAATTTTGGAGAGAGAACATTTTGATATGCCCCAAAGAGCAGACCATTAAATTCTTGGTGTCTTAAAATGTCAGGTTCTTTGCACAAAAGTCATCTGCATTCTCTTCCTGACACTCACCAAACTCCGGGAGCCTGACCTGTCTGGAAGTTGTACAGGAGTCCACGTCTACCTTAGCCTGACATAGGGTCTCACTCGCCCAGTGGAGGGTATCATGCACGGAGGGCGCGATGTTTCCTGTGGTCATTATTTAAAAATATCACCCTCCTCAATATTTTTTTCTAAAGTTTACATCTTGAAGTGACTGGATGTCAAAAAATCTCTGTCAAAATGTTCTGTCTTTACCCGTGTTATGCTTGTAAAAGAGATGAGCTAGGAAACCTATGGAAGAAAAGGTGCTCATGCATATATCTAAAGTACATCGTAAAAATGGAAAATATAAGCGCAGAAAGTTCATAATAATACAGAATCAGGGTATTTAAGGATTAAAAAACACTGACGAAACCCTGTGTCCTAAACAGTGACCTAACGTGTGAATTATCCACAGGTTTCCTGGTCCCCTGCTCTCTCTTCATGTGAGACTCACATTGACTCTCGCCGGCACGGTGAGTCTGCCTCAAGCTCCGTTCCCCAGATGGTGAGGAATTCCGGTTCAGCGCTCAAAGAGACTCGGCCTCATCACCATGAGCACTAAATATAATGGAGGGTTTTACTTAGAACTGAGCCTCAGCCCTGGCCAGATACTGGCTCTTGACATGGTTTCTTGTGCTTGAATCCCTGTTTTCATCCTCTTCCTTAGGAAATGAAGGTAGTCTCACTCTTCTCAGGTCCATCGTTTTTTTTCAAAATATTTTTAAATTTTAGTTTAAACTTATTTTTAATTAATTTATTTTGTTAGTTAACACATCCTTGACTTACACAATTATCTTTTGCTATTGTTATCTGTTGCTGTTGTTATTGTAAAGCTATTTAGAATTTACTCTTTCAGGAACTTTCAAGAATACAATACAGTTATCATTATAGTCACAATGCTGTACATTAGATCCCAGAACTTATTCCTCTCCTAGCTGGAAGTTTGTACAATTTGACTAACATTGCCTCAGTTTCTCCACCACCTAGTCCCTGGCAATCACCATTCTGTTCTTTCCTTCCATGCGTTCAGCTTTCTCAGATTCCACATATAAGTGATATCACACAGTATTTGTGTTTCTCTGTCTGACTTATTTCACTTAGTATATGCTCCCAAATTTTATCCATGTTGTCCTAAATAGCAAGATTTTCTTTTTTTTAAATGACTGAGTAATATTTCTTTGTATACATATACCATATCTTCTTTGTCCATTCATCTGTCAGTGGACATTTAGGTTGTTTTCATGTCTTGGTTATTGTGAATAATGTTGCAATTGACATGGGAGTGTGCTACACAGCAAAGGAAATCATCAATAAAATAAAAAGACAGCCCATAGAATGAATGAACGTATTCACCAATACATTTGATAAGGGGTTAATATACAAAATTTACAAGGTACTTACAAAACTCAACACCAAAAAAAAAAACAAAACCCAATTAAAAAATGGTCAAAAGACTTGAATAGACAATTCTTTAAGGAGGATATACAGATGGCTAACATACATATGAAAAGATGGTTAATGTCACCAGCCATCAGAGGAATGCAAATTAAAACCATGATGAGATACCATCTCACACCTGTCAGGCTGGCTATCATCAATAAACCAACAAACAAGTGCTGGTGAGGGTGTGATGCAAAGAAAGGGGAGCTCTTTTGCACTGTTGGTGGGAATGCAGACTCGTGTGGCCACCGTGGAAAGCAGTATGGAGATACCTCAAAAAATTAAAAATGGATCTGCCTTTTGACCCAGTGATCCCACTTCTGGGAATGTATCTGAAGGAGACCAAAATACTAATTCAGAAGAACATAAGCACCCCTATGTTCATTGCAGTGGTTTTTATAATCATCAAGATATGGAAGCAGCTCGTGTCCATCAAAAGATGATTGGACAAAACAACTATGGGACATTTACACAACAGAATTCTACTTGGCTGTAAAAAAGAAGAAAGTTTTACTCATTGCAACAGTGTGGATGGACCTGGAGAACATTATGCTAAGTGAAATAAGCCAGTCAGAGAAAGACAAATACCATGTGATTTCACTCATATGTGGAATCGAATGAACAAACTGAACTAACAAGCACAACAGAGGCAGACCCACAGATAGAGAGCAGGTTGACAGCTAGTGGAGGGGGGAGGTGATAGGGTGGAAGGATTGAGCAAAAAGGTTAAAGGATTCATGGACATGGAAAACAGTGTGGTGATTGCTAGGGGGAGGGAGGTATATAGGAGCTAAATGGCAATGGAAAAAAATACAGTAAAGATTAAATTCTAAAAAAAAAAAAGAAGAAAAAAAGACATGGGAGTACAGATATCTCTTCAGGATCCTGATTTCATTTAATTTTCTTTGGATATATACCCGTAAGTGGTATTGCTGGATCGCATGGTAGATCTCTTCTTAATTTATTGAGGAGACGTCACACTGTTTTCCGTAGTGGCTGTACCACTTTACATTCCAACGAACAACACAGCAGAGCTCCCTTCTCTCCACATCCTCATGAGCATGAGGCCACCACCTTTTAATGGGAGTTCCCCTTCCTCCAGACATTATCTTTCTGATGCAGATGGCCATCCATTTGGTTGTATCTCTAGAACTTGCTGTGTTCTGTCTTTCCTATGACTGTGCTCTACTTATGTTAACTTTGCTTGGTTCTTCTTGATGCTAGCTACAACTGCAGTCACCTGTCACGATACTCACTGGATGCAAGGTGGTCCCTGTTGAGTCCATTTCCTCCCACTCCAGCTAGGCCCACTCTCTCAAAAAACTTCTACCAGTGTTGGAATTCTCAGATTCCGTCTTTCCCAGGCTACCTCTGATTAATGTGCCTCTCTGTATCGTGAATTTCTATTAAGTGGCCATCTAATTGCTTGAAATGTAAAGGTCCAAGGACCTACTAGTTTTTGAGAAAACCCATTTTCTAATGAAAACTAATGACTAATAGAAATGTTCTCATTATATGAACTTGAAATCAGGGCCTACATAACACACACGGTGCTTCTGTGCAAATTAGAAAAAGGCACCCCTATATAAAGGCCAATTTTCAAAAACAGCCTTTATCATCCTTCAGCTTAATCAAGGGCTAAGGGCTTGGCCAAAGGAGCATGGGCAGAATTTCAGCCCTTATTTAACCCCTTGGCTGGGCATCTTTGTGCAGGACACAGCTCAGGCAGCTCCATGAGGTGGTCTGTGGATTGGCTCTGGTTCTGCTCCTTCGCGTTTAAAATAACAGGTCTAAATGTCTCTTTCATACAAGAATTCTTCAATTATTTGGTAATAGCCACTCTATTCCCTTTGCAATTTCTCTGTTTTGGATTGGACATCTCGGGTTCCTTCAGTTATTCCTCTTTACAAATGTTTTCAAATCCTTTCACCTCCCTGTTGGCTTTGTTTGGAACATGTTTCCATTTTCTGTATTTTCTTCAAGTGCACTCTAAACCAAACACAGCAATACTCCAGGTCGGTTTCACCATAATGGAGTGGATTGGGACCCAAATCCCCTTGTTCTACAACATTCTGTGCTTCTTTTAAATTAGCCTGTGACTGCAGAGAGCTGGAACAGGCTGGCAAGGGAGACTCTGAGCTTTAAATAGTAAGAATTCTAAGTTAAATAACCATCAAACAGAACAAAACCCAAAGTTATATTTTCTTAAGATCATCTTTTAAAAATGAGTATAACAAAGTTGTGAGTTACTCTGAGAAAGCAAAAGTCAAGCCAATTTTGTGTGATAAATTTAATTAGATTAACATTTAGAAATTTATTTCCCTCTATAAAGCAGATGCTGATTTACATACACATTTTAACATTATCTTCCTTCAAATCTATGTATGTACACATACAGGGGTAGGTGAAAGTAAGTTTACAGTATGGAAAAATACATGCAGGTTATGATTACTACAATAGATTCATTAACTCAAAAGAATGTCACAATGGTACAGTGCACTTAGGTACAATCTTGTAAATACTCAAATTGCCAGCCTTCATTATTTACACATTCTTGTAGTCTACTTGCTATGCTCAAGCACACTTTCATGTACAACTATAAACTTACTTTTGCCAACCCCTGTGTTTATCATTCAGTTATTAAAACAATATGCATTTCGTGCCTTATATCAGTTATAGCAATGTCAGAGCTTAATGGGTTAGAGTAATTTCCAAAAGGCTAGACAGCAAAATATTTAAATATAATTTGAGGGCAAATAATTTTAGATCCTGCAAAGGGAAGATGGTAAGAACACAGAGGTTTCAGTAGTTTTCTGTATTAGAGAAGGATTGTCTAATGTGTTTTGAGTGGTACTGAGAATGTAGATGATATAGATCATGAAGTTCAAGGTCCTTAGGCACTGTAGTTAGATCATGGTGCAATCTAAGTCCTGCACCTATTTCCATGCTTTTAAATTAAATTCCCTAATGACTTGGATGCATGGCGAGGATGGAACTGAATTAAAGTGGCTGACTGTTAATTCATATTGGTATCATCTTTTGGGGCTTTTTTAGTAGATCAGACCAAGATCCTTACAGAGGAGGACTGAGAGAGAAATGGCTGACATAGGGGATAGAGGGAATGAGGATCAGTATGATGATTATGGGATGGTATGACACAGTCATGGAGACTTCAGAGTCAGACAGGCATAGCTTTAGTCCTGTCATTTTATACTGTGACACCTGGCAACGTTATCTAATTTATTTGAGACTTAGTATTTTTGTTTATAAAATGGGGCTAATAATAGCTATTTTGAAGCACTGTTGGAATAATTAATTAAGACTTTATTATATAAAGATCCCAGCATATAATATATGTTCAACAAAATGTTTACTGTTTATCTACTAGTAAAGTTGACATAAGCAATATGGTACCTGGAAGTGACTGAATGAGTGGATAGCTAGGTTTAGATCTTTAATTTGTAATTTTTGTTTGGTTCCAATGCTGGTTAGAAACACCACCTTTTATCTTTTCACTTTCAATGGATGTACTGTGCAATTTCCATGGATACACACAGAGGGGCTGTGTACAGTAACCCTTCTGTGGAGAAAAACAATATTTTCTCTCCCAGTTGCCCCTTACAATAAAGATTCTGAGGACTTAAAATCTCCCCATATTCAAACAGTTAAATAGCTGCTATGCACTGATACGATGACTTGAAATCTTCCTGGAAAAGGGTACATATGCGTAAAAGACCTTATTAGTAATCTCCAGTTGTCAGTTGTAAATGTAGCCAGGAACTAAGTAAATGATATGTCCTCATTTCAACACACTGTTGGCTTTGGAATTGGGGCCAAGTTTTCATGACATGTCTCCAGCTGGCATCCCAGTAGCGCTAGTTTTCTGGATGGCAAAACATCCTGTTCAGGATCCCTTATGATCAAAAGAACTCAGCATGGGGATTAACCTTTCAAAGAGATAATGCACTGAATCTTACAGAGAATAGGATTGTGACAAGACCATTACATAACTCTGGGACAGGTTCAATAATTTGAAGTGCATCCATTAATTCTACTTAATTCCTTTAATTATGGTAGATAAGGGAGACTATGTCTATAAGATAGTGCGCCTATTAATTTTCTGTATTTTGGCCAAGTCTATCTTTCAATATACATTTTCATGATGACTTTTAGATATATACACACCTGAATGACAATGGAGTCTCTAAATGAACATCAAAAAGACAGTGACAACACAATGGCAGCAAAAGAACCTGAAACTCAGATCCAGAAGATTTGGGATTCAGATCCATGATTTAAGTATCATGGTAAAGTCATTTCACTACTTTAGACTCCAGGTTCCTTATCTATAAAGTAGAGAATTCTGATATCTACCACCAAAGATGCTGTAAGCATTAAGTGACAAAAAAGAAGTAATGTACTATAGACTCTAAAGGTAAAAGGTAGGCAACAAACGTTTCCTGGGTCAAAGACTTGAAATATTTTTCATGAGGGTGGTCCTCCAAAATAGCAGAAACTTTTATTAATTGAAACCATGTTCAAATATTGACTCAGATGGGAAAAGCTCTGTGTAAACCTTAGGACTCTAGTTTTTCCATTTCCATAGAACGCTTATCAGTCTCTCTGACCAAAAGTGGTTAATGACTGAAACAACAAAAAATATTAAAACTAAAATTTTATTTTTCAAAAATAAATAAATGAAAAATCTAACTAATTAAACATTCAGATGATGTTTTCTGTAGTGTAACATTTATATT
This sequence comes from Mormoops blainvillei, assembly GCA_004026545.1. Taxonomy (NCBI): domain Eukaryota; kingdom Metazoa; phylum Chordata; class Mammalia; order Chiroptera; family Mormoopidae; genus Mormoops; species Mormoops blainvillei. The sequence continues at coordinate 182,271 of PVJD01000763.1, forward strand.
TCTAAGTTAGTTAGTTTAAAATCCCACTAAGACTTTTGGGACGTCGTATGTGTGTGTGTGTGTGTGTGTGTGTGTGTGTGTGTTTGCGTGAAACAAAATTATGTGATTATTGACAGAGACAAGCGTTTTCAAATAATTTGGCATGGCTTCATGAAGTCAAATTGGTTCATGCTCTGGCTACTACAGACATTTTGACATTTAATAAATGTTACCTTGTGAGAATATCAGGTTGTTTTACAAATAACTAGGCTAATACCACAGGAAAGACCCTGTGATAAGGAAAAGACGGAAGCTTAACTAAGGTCAGGTACTGACCCAGTTTTTCTCAGTGGGCAAACACTGCTTCTGAGGAAAGAGCTTGGCATTTTGGAATTGGCCATTAAGTTAGTAAGGCTAATAGGATAGTACTTAGTAATTTATTTTATATGTGTACTAAGCATCTGTGTATCTTGAGTAGGACTCATGGTAGGAGAAAATGGTAATTGAAATAAAGTTCATACTTTTATAATACACAATACTTCTAATTATTTGTGTAATATAAATTTAAATGTTTGATATTTTCAGTTGTAATTTTTTATGTTATTCATATTCACCAATAGTTTTAAAAAAATTCATTTTTGTGAATTAAAAAGTACCCTAAGAAAATTTTTTTTAAAAACACTGTAAAGAAGTATTTGTTACAGACATACCTATATTTAGAGGAAGCTAATGACCTAGCTTGTTGTCCAAGTAGATGTTGGCTAGTCTTCTTTGGGTCTATCTATTATTCCCCTTTACTTAACCATTGAGCTATTAAAAAAAATTTTTTTTTAAATTTTATCTCGGAATGATTGTCTATCAGGTTCTCTTGGCAGCTAAATTTATCTTTCTCTAAGTCTTTTAGAATCTTTTCAATAAAATGCTTTGGGTTTAACGAAAAAAATATTTTGCAATCATAGGCAAAAACAGGAATATAAAAATGTAAATTTTAGGAATCCATTATTGAGAGAAGACAATTGGATCAAAGAAATACCTACTTCTAAAGTGTGGTATGATATATGGTGTTAAGATGACACATCTCGTCCACTGGGAACAAACTCATTTGACCCTTTTCGTGTTGAGCAATCTGGTAACTTGCTTATAAGGATGAATGTGTAAGGATGGATCTGGAAAAATTGTAGTCTCTCTCTGGCTACACAGCATGAGTGCACAAACAACATTAACTGTTGTAGAATTCTGGGATCATGTCTTTCCCATATTCCCATGTAACACATTTTAGACCAATCTGCTTGCTAAGAAATACTTCCTCTGCACATTATAGAGTATGTTTATACACACAAAATCAATTGAGTCTAATTGACTCCATAAGGTGCTACCAGTTTTTAGCAAATGTTCACCAAATAACATCATTTCTATGTTTTGGCTATATTCCTATGAATAATAGTGCAAACATATTTAGCTTAGAGAAAAACAAACATGTGTTATTGTCTTTAGATATAAAAAAGACACTGATTAGGTTTTCCCCCTAGCCTAAGAGAGTCACTGGAAGGGGACTATAGCACTAGAACGAACTTATGAGATATTCTGCAAATTAGTGAAAATGTTTTTTGAAAACTAAAAAGCGTTTTGCTGAAAAAGTTGAAAGTCATTAAAAATATGAAAAGAAAGACAGGAAAACAGAGGTTTCTGAGCACTATGTGAATCACAGCGAGAAAGCAAGCCATTTGCTATCGCCCTTCTTGTTCAGCTATTAGTATGTCTTAAGTAGACTAAAAACACTGAGTCAACTTCCTTTTTCAATCCAGGAGACATAACAGTTGTGCTGACCCACTCACAGTCCTCATTCTTCTTAGAGAATGTGCCTCCCCACTCCCCGCAAGTACTTCTCTTAGTCCATGACAGGAACTTCCCCAGTCAGTCCAGTAATAGCTGATGGGATGGAAGTGGCAACTGATCCAAGTTGGCCAGTCAGGCTCCTCTCTGAGGAATTTAGGTTTGAAGCACAGGGACAGGAGTCAGTGACATGCTTGTGGGGATTTGGTTTGAAAGTTCATGCAGAGTTGGAGCCAAACTTAGCACCACTACTAGCCAAAACTACATGCGAGCCCATAGATCCAGTAAGGCCAGGAACCCACAAACGGGCAGGAAAACTGTTTTGCAGAGGATGGGAAAATGGAATGGACACCATGGAAGGGGTAGAGACAAGAAATAAGGACCCCATGAGAAATGGATTACTTGAGTTGTTTTAAATAAGTTTCTGAATTTGACAACTGGGGGTGGATCCATGTCTTGTGATGCCTAAAACATGTACCATTTAGGGAGACCTTTTCCAGAAGAATTAATAATTACAATAGAAAATTAGCTACAGGGGCCATGAAGCTTAAGTTAAGGGCCCTGAAGGTTAAGCTCAATTACTTCACATTCACCTGTGCTTACAGATTAAGTGCTTTCCGATGAAGACATCCAGAACCATACCAAAGGGGATCTTCTGCAGTAGATTGAAGGGATCAGAACTGAGTTTTAAAGAATCTTTCTAGAAACCCCTAATAAGGGACATTCTGCTGCATCCTTTCTTTTGGCCATTGCATCTTTGGAAGGCTTATGTCCTCCTGGGACTCCAGAGGCAGCATTCTCTAGTTCATTCTCTAACTCCCCACATACCTCACTGGTCCTCCTCCTATTTCAATTTTGCTGTTGGCCCATTTGGAATTTACTTGTGCTTTAAATTACCCTCTAAAGGGATCCCTGATATTTATTTTTTGTATTTGGGGAATTTTGTTAGTTGGTTGCATAGTTAAAACCATCTGCTTTCCCTTGACTCATTATCAAAAAAAAAGAAAATTCATGAGGTACAGGCTGATTCCCTGTTTGGCTAGACTTCTCCATTCTGGTCACATCCTGGAAGGATTTCAAATGCCTTCGTGGACACTCTTCTAATCCAATGAGCCTGGGAATGCTTTAGGACAGCAACTTTCAACCTTTTACATCTCCTGACACATAAGTAATTACTAATATTCTGCAGCACAGCAAAAAATGTATTTTCTGTCAATCTGACAAAAAAATAGGTATAATTCTGATTCATTCACACCAAAAGGCTATTGTGTTGGCTATTGTCATTTTTCATTCAACAACCTAAAGGAAAAGAGATCAGTACCCCTGAATAAATAGTGAGGTATTGCATGTTTTAAAATTCTTGTGGAACACCTGCTGAAAAATCTCTGTTTTATGAGACTAAGTGGCAACACTGTACTTACATTACCATCTGAAAATGTGAGCCGGTATTCTCAGGACTCTTCAGATAAAGCTTCTAATATCATCTACGTCAACACTAATCTCCATGAAATGAACAAAAAATACAACCAAAGAGAAAGCTACTCAGAGTGAGAGGTGATCTCTCTTCTCTCCCTCTTCCTCCACCACAGACACACTTGTACACATACACACTCACGTGTACACACATGGGTTAGCTAACCATAAAGGGCAGACGTGAGCCAGAAATACATGAACTCCAAGACAAAGAAAGGAATAAAGATCATAGGAGTTAAATTCATACACAATGTATGAAATACAATAATGTTTTTGGAGGAACTATATCTGTAATGAATGGATTTTTACAAGGGAAGTGGATACTGCTTTATTAAAATTGAATAAATGTTACTCATTCAATAAATAAGCTGATTCTTTAAAGGGCTCTAACCCTGAAAATTAAAAAAGAAGAAAAAACAATATATACAGGTATGTGCTAATTTTTGGTATTGTACTAAGTGATTTCCACATAGTTCTCAGAACAGCCCTGTCTTATTATTTGCATTATTTTACAGGTGAAGAAGTTGAAGCATAGAGAAACTAAGTAGCCAAACTCACACACTGAGTCCAGATGAAGCCAGGGCTCCAGTCCCTATATGCTAGGGCTCAAAAACAACTTTTTTTCCCTCAAGAAAGACTGAGCCCTTTGTAAAAGTCTGGTTGAAATAACCAGATTGGACAAAAGCATAAACAGGATTGCGGTTCAGATATCTGTTGTGTTGTTACCTTGCAGGTGGAACATCATAGGAAGACAAGATTAGTTAGAGTAAAAATGGGGACAAGAGTGGGAAGTGTCACCATGCTTGTGACACATAGTGTTATGAACCTCGTATCATTTGTATTTGAGTTCTTGTCTCTCCTCTCTCTTTACTGAACCTTAGCTTTTCAGAAAATGGTACTGTTTCCCCTGGGCTGTCCTGTCCAGTATCTACACAGGAAAGAAGGTCAATAATTATGTAATGAAGGAAGACAGGGACAACAAAGCGAAAAAGATCTTTTGATCAATAAGATTATAAAATTATAAACAAAATAACAAACAGGTATTTAAAAATCAGGGATAAGTGAGGGAGGCAGGCATAAAGATATTAAAAAAGGGTACAGAGCTTAAATATTTTAGGAGAAGCAAAGATAAAATAATGGAAGAAATAATGCGTGGTGCAGTCAGTTTGAAAGAAAAGCTGAAAAATGGGGGGAAAAATACAAATTACTTGTTAGCCATATCTACTCATACATTGGAGTAAAGTTAATTAAACAACTTTTGTTACCCATGTTTAAAAAAACTATTATATTTATCAATAGATTTTTAGAATATTATTGATGGGAATTTTTTTACAGGATTTTACATAGTAGGAAAACAATACAGTTAAAAGGAAAATTTTATTATTGTTATAAGACTCTATTATAATAAAATTTTATTATCATAAGAGAGAGCCTTGGAATTTTTTAATGAGAAGTTAACACACTCTTTGAGTATATAAACCTTTTAAATTTATTGGCATAAACATGCTCAACCTGAAGAAAGATGGAAATAAGAGAACAACTTAACATTTTTTTTGAAATCAGTATATACCCAAGTTGAAAAAAAGTATATTGAGAAGTCCTGTGTACCCTGTACCAAGCCCTCCCCGTGGTACCATGGTTACAGTTGACCACTGAACAGTGCAGGGGTCAGGGATGCTGAGCCCCTGCACAGATGAAAAGCTAGTGTAACTTTTGACTCCCCTAAATTAACTAATATAAGAGCCTACTGCAAGCCCTACCTAAAACATAAACAATTAACACATATTTTATATGTTATAGTGTATTACAATAAAGTAAGCTAGAGATAAGAATATTATTTGGGAAATCATAAAAAGAGAAAATATATTTATGGTATTCATTTAAAAAAATCCATATATAAGTAGGTCTGCACATTTCAAACATATTTTTCAAGGGTCAGTTGTATACTAAAATCAAGAAATTGGCATTGGCACAACACAATTTACTAAACTACAGGTCTTACTCAGATTTCACCAGTTTTTATGCTCTATTTATTTATTTAAAAATATATTTGTTTAAAAAATATTTTAAAAAGATTTTATGTATTTATTTTTAGAGAGGGGGAAAGGGAGGAGAAAGAGAAGCAGAGGATCATCACTGTGTGGTTGCCTCTTGCTCACCCCCTGCTGGGGACCTGGCCCACAACTCAGGCCTGTGCCCTGACTGGGAATCCAACTGGCGACCGCTTGATTCACAGGCCGGTGCTCAATCCACTGAGCCACACCAGCCAGAGCTTTACACTCTATTTAAAATGTATATAAAATGATGAAATTTTATTACATGTATAGATTTGTGCTACCAACAACAATCAAAATACAGAACTTTAAAATGAGGGATCAGACAATAGACAGATGTCATATGTAAGAAAAGTTATTCTAGAAAAGACTAGTAAATGAAACATAAGGTCAGAAGATTTAAAAAAAATAAAAAATTAATTATAAAAGGAAAAAAGATAAATATAAAGGCTGAGGAACAAGAATGTAAAATTTATATTTTGAAAGTTACTACCTTCAGAAGACTTGAGAAATATAAATATATATGTGATGTATTGCACAATCAAAAAATGGTCAAACCCAATCAAAATGTACAGGTGTCAGAAAACAGCCTTTCTTTTTGAAAAAAGGGTATGAAGTGAGAAACACAGGAGCATCTGATCTCATTGTTGAAATACAAAATAATTTTCAAAATAAATTTCTATGGACGTAGAGATACAGGTGTTAAGAAAAAATATTATAAATGCGATCATGGCACAAATCAAAACAAATGGATGATACAGATTATGGCTATAACAGGGAATTTTTTAAAAGGTCTCATGGAATTATACATCGTCATAGTTGGTAAAAATGTTTATGCCAATCTGCAAACATTCTTCTACGCTCTTTCCCCCCTCCCACCCCCCACAGTGAAGCCTGCCTCCAGCCATTGAAGTTGAACTTGCTTTGTCAACCGCCTTTGAAGCTGGGACATGGATATACATTCCGATTTAGGTTGATGGAATTTGGAGGACCTTCCATCAGCCAAATGCTAGAGGGCATGCTAGAGTGCATTCTAGGAAATAATTTCTTCATGAATTAAAAACAGAGAGTGAAAAAGTGATTGAGAAAAAGGAAAAAGAGATAGGCAGTCCCCCTTTCCAATCCTCCTATTGATGTTCTGTGAGGACAAGATACTTGGTTCTGCTGCAGCCACTTTACAACCATGAGGTGGGGTAAGGGAGTCTCTGAGAGGCTGAACCACTGTTCTGTCCAGCGAACTAACTTTGGATATGGGACTTCTTATTATGTGATCAGGTAAACTCTATGCTTCTAGTCAAGTTTGACCAGGCCCTTTGATTTGAGGGCAAAGCACCCTGACTGATTCAGTCAGCTAAGAATCATGCAGGAATATAATAGTCACTTACTAAATACCCATCACGCAAAAAGCATGGCACTATTCCCTTTAGTTCACTAGCTCTACCAACAAATTTTCTATGACTACCTGGTACAGAAATGACCAAAAGCCAAGAATAGGTAAAGAATGGCAGTTTTATTTTAGAAATAGAAAAAAAACCCATAAGAAAGTTTTTTTGTGTTTTTACACCAGGGAATTTGTGATTTTGAGGGTATTGGTATTGAAGGCAGTTATGACAAGGGAACTGGAGTAATAAAAAAGAAAAATGTAAATGTGCATTTAAAGACTGTTCTTTTGTAAATATATTCATTGGCTAAATGTATTTATCAACTTCAGAAGCTGGAAATCTTAGAGATTAGCTCTTTCTTGACAAGAGAAAGACCATTTTTTAGCTTCATGATTATGAATAATTCAGTCTGCATGTCATATATATAAGTGTGGGTGAACAAGAGTAGTTCTTTCCAGGAATGCATTCTCTCAGTCTTACCAAAAGTTTGCACTCGTCTGAAGAAAGAAGTTGAGTGTTTATACTGAGAGAGGACAGTTGGAGGCCATTAACATTAGAGTATGCCTTTTGAAGGGGAAGAGTTTAGCCAATGGAAATTACTTTGCTCCACGGCGGTCATGCAGTTAATAAGCAGAGAGGACTTCAGGTGGCCGCCTCCCTTGCAATGCTGCTCTGTGGATATTTTAGTAGAAATATAGAAACAATTTTAAAGCACATATTAGTATCTGAAAACATTTTTGCTATATTTATAAATACATCTTTCAAAGCAAAGGGATATTTGAAAGTTAAATGTCATGGGAAAATTTAGAATAACTTTATTCCATGCATACTCCATATATAGTTCTACTACTATGATTTAGCTCAAATTCTATGTTCTCCAATGATTTCTCACAACCTCTCAAGCCCTTACTATTTGTCCTCCTTTTTGATCCACACCATTTTTCACTTAACTATACTTTGCTTACTGATTGCTGTGGAATGCAAGTTCTACGAGGCAGCATTCTTTGCGCATTTTGTCCTTTTATGTATCCTTTCGTGACTGGTACATGTTAGGTATTCAAATGTTTATTGAATAAATTAATAAAGATATTTTTATTCTCTAATTAAGTTGCAAACCCCTTGAAAGTGGGATCCATGCCATGTAATTCTGCATTTTCTCCTGTAAATAAGGTGGGCTATTGGTAAACAATTGCAGCTCATTGACTGGCAACTCGATGCCACGCACACTGAGCGAATTCCCATTGCTCAGCTCACAAGTCAGTGTTTTGCGTCAGCAAACCACCACTATTTCTTTCTTCCTGGGCTTGTAAATATGCAATAAACACAAATTATTTCCCTGGGAAAATACTCATTTATACTCCTAAGTCATTTAGTTTCATGCTTAATCCAAAAGGCAGAATATCAAGGTCAATATTGAGACCATTGCAAAGGCTTTTCTTGTAAATTAGTTTGGTACTTAAAACCGTTCTTCTTGTAGATGACACCAACATTTGGAGTTTGTACGCAGTCTTTGCCTTGCACAATAGTGTGGGGCTCTGAAAGTAACTGCAGACTGAAACCGTGCATAGTAATTTTAATAATCAGGGGGAAAATTATGATTGACCCATGATCTTTAAAAATTTTTGTTGAAACATTCATAATTCTCTCATTGTCAGTTATAAAGGTACAGGGAATTGAAAAAAGAAGTTAAACAAATATATTTCAAGTACACTATAACTGAAAACCTTAGAAACATTGGGAATTAAAGCGTTTTACTCCTTCGTAAAAGCACATTAATAATTTGAACAGTACCTCCTTCTCTTTGCCATGTAACTCTCTGTTGGGAAAGGCAGTAACACACAGCTTCCTGCCGCCTGCACAGCACGAGAGTGGCCTTGGCAACGAGCAAATTTATCACCTCACAAAGACAACATAGGTAATATCACCATCCTCATCATTATTATTTTGGTGAGAATGCTTAAGATCCATTTAATAAAGTTAAAAAATCATTAATTAATAAAGTGATGTTTCCTTCTCTTTCTCCTTCTCCCTTCCTCTTTCTAAAAGTCAATAAAAAGTAAAAAGAGTGGCCTTGAGACCCCGAACATTTTCTTAGTGGGAGATAAAATGCTGAGCTTATTGGCAGGAGAATCTTTCCCTGATTGGACTCCTTTGTTCTGTTTAAGCACTGTGCCTGGGGGGCTTTCAAGCCCCATCCCCCTTTCTGTATTTCAGAGTCCAAGGGGAGGACTTAGGGTCCTTCTACTCCCTCACAAAGTGTGGTGTGTGCAGCTGCATTGCCGGAGTGAGCTGTGGAGGGGGTCTGTTGGCTACCAGGGAGTGAAGCATTCATTGCATGGGGTAGGTCTTGTGCAATTTCCCACTTCTTGCTGCAAGTAAATGCTATATCACTTGTGCCTGGTGTGTGTGTGTGTGTGTGTTATCAACTCTCAGTGACCTTGAATCATGCATTGGTCTGTTCCCTGGGTGGCACTTACCTGCCTTTTAATCTTGACCACACAGCCTGGCCACCCAGTGAAGGGTGAAATGCAAAGTGGGAGAAGCTTGTTTCGATAGCTTGGAAAATTGTCACACTTCTTTTTAGGCCTGGATTAGCTTCCAACATTTTGTCCTTTATACTCTCATGTCACAGAGTATCTCTGAGAACTCCTTTAAGGTGAGTTACTACTTTGCTGGTATCACTTTCTCTGGCACATCATCCTTTTCATTACTGCCACTTCCCTCTTGTATGTCAACAGGCTCACCCTCATGAAGTTCCTTGGACTGCACATCTAGAGTGTTGAGCGGTGCAGTGTCAACATTTCCACGTCAGCTACTTCTTCCATAAGTCAATTTAAATTTGATTTAAATTTCACCTCCAGCATCATTACTGTTTGTTTCTTTGCTGCATTTTCGTTTTTGTTGGCATTTTCATTTTCACTGTTCATACACATATATAAACAGATATAAACACGCCCATATATTGCTATCATGGATTTTGCAAACTTAGAACTGGCCTACTTTTATTTTTAAATTATTCTTAAGTCATACACTTTCCAACTATGTAAAACCCCCTAAGACATTAAAATCCACACAAGGAAACTTGGAAGCCTTTAAGGGAAGAGGCTCCCCCAACTGATGTCACTGTCAACCACAAACATCGTTGCAATTAAAAAATTCAGCAAGTAAATACATGTCAGGCGGGCTCTGATCTAAACCAAAGTTTCGTATGTGTTGACTTCTCAGAAGAGCTCTTTTTAAAATAGCTTGAAGAAGTTGAGGGGAAAAAGTCAATGATGGAAATGACAGAATCCTTAATAGGGCAGAATCAAAGCTGAAACACCATATGTATACAGCTGTATCTAATAAACACATTTTAAAGTGCTCATTCAAAAATTTAAACACTAAGAGCGTACACTTTCTTCAGTTTATAAGGAACCAAACCCCTCATTTTAGCTTCTTTTGAGAGGTATGGATATAAGTTACAGTGGTTTTGTACAGGATCCCATACTCAACTTCTAGGTTTATTAAATCAGAGTAAACTCAGATATACTGCCAGAGTCATAGCAACCTTTTTATATAAGGTTTTCGGAAGACAGGCCTTCCACTCAAATTTAATTAAACATCTCACCTCTATCGGATGGTGAAATATGCATGGTGAATTTTATATCTCAGTTGGTAGCACTCATTATTTCTACAGTTTAATATGCTCCCGACTCATAAGCCACTTTCAAAGCCTTGTTTTCCATCACAGTGCTTTTTCCCTGCAGTCTAACATTAGCCAAAATGTCACCAGAGTGCCTTTCCGAACTGCATTAGGCCATACAAATATCATCTCCTTGGTGTTATGTCAAAATAACTGAAAATGCTTAGCCAAACTAAATGAAATATTTGAATTCAAACCTTGCCTAACAATATAATGGATGGTGGTATACAAAATTAAGACCTGTATTCTTTTGCTTAAGTTATTTTTTGTATGTATATGTATGCATATGCTGATAGTCAGAAACAAAGATTATTTTTCTTCATTTAAATTGCTATTTGTTTTAATAATTCCTTTTTAAAAACCCAGTATTTTAGTAAAATAATGGTATTAATGTAACTAAGACTTAAGCATTCTCCTAGTTTCTAGTTAATTTTTATCAGCAATTTCATGTTCCATAAAAATAAACTTTGAAATTTTAAATAGCTTTAATTTATCTTGTTTAAAATGCCACATCTGATAAAAAACATTTTGGTCTACCACGGCATAATTTCTTATCTTCCTATCACGAGCATGAACTTACTCTGAATGTTTAATATGGGTGAGGCATAGCGAGAACATAATAATTTGCACTGGGTGAGGTTTGATGCTGTTGCTTTTCTAGTGTGTGATAATTGATGATAAAACAATGGCATTGATGAGTGAGTGCTTATATAGCACTCCTTGTTCTTCTGAATGAAGGAAGAGTATCATTATCCATGGTACAAAATGTCAATATCGAGAGCCATTTGCTCAATGAGGCCAGGGACACTGAAAATGATGATTATGTCTTTTCTTCCACAAGGCCATGTAATTAAAATAGGAAAATTGTGAATCCATAAAAGACACTTCTTATCAGGAATGATAAAATTAATGTACTTGCTCTGATCACCTATGTAATATGGTTTTATGTGTGTATGTGTATATATTTATATATATGTACATACATACATATATACACACAAGTACAGAGTGAGGGAAAAGTAGGTTTACAATTGTCTATAATACAATAATTAATAGTACAAGAATCAACTGTAAACCTACTTTTGTCCCACTCTGTGTGAGTATGTGTGTGTATGTAGGCAAGGCCTGTCCAGAAAAAATCCAGCCATTGTTAGTATACTAAGAACAGTTTGTATGACATTGATGTAACCTGGCAGCCAAGGAGAGTGGACTGGAATGTGCATGTGTGAACAATGATGACTTCACTATACTTGTCGGCGGGGGTGGTGGACCTCCTTGAGTGAGCACATGTACTGTGCGGTCGCTGCATTCAAAACGACTGAGTGAGTAGCGCAATGAATCTGCATCAAATTTTGCCTTAAGTTTAGGCATCTCTCTGCGGAAACTATTTGGGTGATTCAGAAGGCCGTAGCTGTGAGGAACTGGTGATTGGCAGATGATCACGACAACATGCCTGCTCATGCATCACATCTTATGCAGTTTTTCTGTGAAACATCAAATCATGCAGATGACTCGGTCTACCTACAGCCCAGATTTGGTGCCCTGCTACTTCTGGCTTTTCCAAAAACTAAAATCACATTTGAAATGGAAGAGATTTCACAGACCATCAGTGAAATCCAGGAAAATATGATGGGGTAGCTGATGGCGTTTGGGTAGAACTGCGTGAGGTCCCAGGATGCCTACTTTGAAGGGGACTGAGGTGTCATTGTCCTATGTACAATGTTTCTTGTATCTTTTTCAATAAATGTCTTTGTTTTTCATATTACATGGCTGGATGCCTTCTGGACAGACCATACACACACACACACACACACACACACACACACACACATATATTTCTGTTACCAACTTCTGAGTAAGTAATTTAGATATAATTTCTTCATGCTTTGACACTATAAAGCAGTTGAATAGAAAATACAACCCCTCGAAGGACTAAAGTATGAAAAAAAGAGCACTTTAACTTGTATTGAATGATTATTCTCTTCTAAAAATTAATGATAAACATTGTAAACATTTTTGGATTACTCCTAAAAACTATAACAGAATTACAGAGCAATATTGTGTGTCTTTATATATAAACAAACATAGATTAATAGTACAAAGAATCATATCCATCTATTAAAGCTACATAATTTCCTAACAATTTTGCCACCATGGATAATATTCTGGTCATCTCACATTCAGTGTTGTCTCAGTGAAGTGTTATTTCAAGTGTTCTCTATGTAACATTAGTAGGTTAATTTGAAAATTTAATACAACCAGATTATAAAGAGACAGTTCATTGACATTCATATATCTTTCCTCCTCTTTTTCTAAATTTACTAGGTGGGACAAGTTGTAAAGATCCGTATTACGTTTTATTTAATTATATTTTAGAATCCAATTTAAATTTTGAATGGAATGCTGCATGTGGATTTTAGAAAAAATCTCTTTGTATTTCTGTTTATTAGGTCATTGTAATCTCACCATACAGACACTTCACTACAAAGTAGGCATTGAAATGATCTGGTCTGTCATGTTTCTGTTGGAAGAGGTTTACACAAAAAGACAAATTGAATACATCCAGAAAGTGTACAGTAAGTCATAAAAACAGTTTTAGTTTAAGGTTTTAGTGTACATATCAATAATGCAAGTCCACGTTTCCCTGAGCATTTACAAGAAACATGATAATATACTACAAAACAAAAACAAATGAAAACTGAATTGTGAGGGTTTGGAGCATTGTTGAAAAGGGTACTACTGACGAATTACTATAATGAGCTATATGTAGACTTAGAATCCTTACCCTTGCCCAAGGTAGCTCTTTTCAGTGAATGTCAACTCAGCTTTGTTCCTGCTACCAGGCATAGTAGCAAACTGTTCAACCTGGCTGCACATGAGCCAGGCCGCCTTAGGAAAGGGTGCAAAATTATTTGCCAATCTACCCTTGAACTCAATTTGGCAATGTTGCCTAATATCCCACCTGATTTTCAAGTGTAGGAAGAGGACTTAGGATCACAAAATTTCAAAGCACTTTTTATAGATCAAGTATATAATATTGTCCTGTTCTCATTTTCACTAAACTCTATCAGAAAAAAGGATAACTTGATATAAAGAATCAATAGAATTAGATATTAACCCAATAATTTAGTTAGGGTAAGTCAGTGGTCTGCCAGTAAGTGTTGTAACAACTAACTCCTCTTGTGGGGGAGGGGCAATATGTAGGATTTGCTGGTTTCTAAGGTGTAAACACTCCCACAATGGTTACTTTCAAGGTACCAATGTGGTGTCACTAAATGTCAAGCTGTTCAAAGATACGTAGTAGTTCATAATTACATAATGTTCCTTTATATAGATACAATAAATAACTTCCAAGTTTCAAGTATTTATTGATTTTGTTTTAAATGTACTTCATTCTAAATACAAGGTTATAGTAATCAAAAGAGAATAGCACTGGCATAAAAGCAGTCTTATAGATCAATGGAACAGAACAGAGAGTCCAGAAATAAACCCATGTGTATGAGGTCAATTAATCTATGATGAAGCAGATAAGAATATACAGTGGGTACAGACAGCCCCTTCAGTGTTGGAAAAACTGGACAGATACATGCAAAAACATAAAACTGGATCACTTTCTTACACCATATGTCAGAATAAATCCAAAATGGATTAAAGACTTAAATGTAAGACCCCAAACCATAAAAATCCTAAAAGATAACATGAACAGTAAACTCTTTGACATTGCTCTTAGTAATAAATTTTTGGACATGTCTTCTCGAGCAAGGGAAACAAGAAAAAAAAAATGGGACTACATCAAACTAAAGGGTTTTTGCACAGAGAAGGAAACCATCAACAAAATGAAAAGACAGCCTACTGATTGGGAGACATATTCATGAACAATATATCTAATAAGGGGTTATTATCTAAAATATATAAAAAAGTCATACAACTTAACACCCTAAAACCAAACAATCTGATTAAAAAATGGGCAGAGGACCTGAACAGACATTTTGGTAAAGAAGACATACAGATGGCCAACTGGCACGATAAAAGATGCTCAACATCATTAGTCATCAAAGAGAAGCAATTTAAAACCACAGTAACATATCACCTCATACCCATCAGAATGGTTACCATCAACAAATCAAAAAACAAGTGTTGGTGAGAAGGTAGAGAAAAGGAAATCTTCATGCACTGTTGGTGGAGTTCTTTAAAAAAAAATTAAAAATAGAACTACCGTAAGACCCAGTAATTCGACTTCTAGGTATTTAACTGAAGAAATATAAAACACTAATTCGGAAAGGTAAGTGCACCCTTATGTTCATTACAGTATTATTTACAACAGCGAAGATATGGAAACAACCTAAATGCCCATCGATAGGTGAGTGGATAAAGAAGATGTGGTACATATATACAACGGAATATTAGTCATCTATTAAAAATAAAGATGTCTTGCCATTGTGACAACATGGATGGTCCTAGAAGGTATTATGCTAAGTGAAATAAGTTAGACAAAGAGAAATACCATATAATTTCACTAATACATGGAATTAAAAAAAAACAAAAATAAACTCCTAGATACAGGGAACAAATTTACGGTTGCTAGATGGAAGGGAGGACTGAGGGGATTGGTGAAATGGTGAAGAGGTGAAAAAGTACACGTTGCTGGTATAAAAACGGTCATGAGGATGTAAAGTATAGCATAGGGAATATAGTGAATAACAGTAATAACTATGGTGTCAAATGGGTACAGGACTTATGAAGTGATCACTTTGTAAGTTATATAAATATTTAATTACTATGTTGTACACCTGAAATTAGTATAATATTGAATGTCACCTCTAATTGAAAAATGAAAAATAAAGGTACTTTGTTTATAAATTTATATAATTAAAAAATTAATAATGTATGCATTTAACAATTGGATGACAAAATTCCTGAAAATTTTACATTTAGCTCTCACAAGGTGGTATGAAGTATACTACTTCTAGTACACTGCTGAGGTTGGTAGACCTTCATGTTTATGCAAATAGTATAGTGCAGTATGTGTTAGGCTTAAATTATTGTTTGTGTTCTGTTTAATATTGTTACAGAGTGTGCTTTAATTATTATTAGAAAGACCCTAGAGAAATTTGCTGTTTAATAATTATTTTCTAGAAGAAAAGTGAAAAAGTAGTTTATTATTTGTTAATACTGCATACATTTCACCCTTGAACAACACTGATTTTAATTGTGTGGGTCCACGTATATGTGGATTTTTTTCAATAAATACATACTTTACTGTAAATGTATTTTCTCTTCCTTATGATTTTCTTAATAACATTTTCTTTTCTCTAGCTTAGTTTGTAAGAAAATAGCATATAATTCATATAACATACAAAATATATATTAAGTGACTGTTTGTTATTGGTAAGGCTTCCAGTCAACAGTAGGCTAGTTAGTAAAATTTGGGGGGAGTCAAAAGTTATATGTGAATTTGGACTATGGGGAAGTCAGTGCCCCTAATTCCCAAATTGTTGAAGAATCGACTGTGTCTATGTAATGAATTATCTCCATCTTGTTGTATCTTTATTTAAAGTCTATAATCTATTATCTAGATATATAGATTAATATGGTGAGATCCATCTATATTGATCTACATGTAAATAAAAATTATGTTCTGGAAAAAGCTTCTCAATTATTTTAAAAAATAACCACAAAATATAAATTTTACAATGTGTTCTTAACTTTATTAACATGTATAGGTAATTTTAAAAATTATCAATTTTCCCTTAGAGTGCTTACAGAATGATTTAGATTTTATGTAAGCAACTGTATTAGACAGAGAGAAGCTAATGAGACTAAATTGATTGAATATGTATCAAAAAATTAAACAACATGTAATCTACCTTAGATATGATTTTATACGTTGTCATGTATGTGCCAATTTCTTTAGAAAGTGACCTTTTCAGTAAATTTCAAGCAGTGGTAATAATGGTGTAGATATTTTTAAAAAATGGAAATAAAGTTTTACCTAGAAAAGTATGACATGAATTGAAGGACCAGGCTCGTTTAGATCACAGGACCCTCTGTTGGGTTGGCCTCAGATTAACAGCTGGAAATGAGCTCAGTTCCTGGCTGCTAAGTGCTAACTAATGCTGCTAACTTTTGACGCACATTACAAGGAGCACAAGATTGTATTTTTCAAAAAGTGTCATTGAAGTAATAATTTCATATGTATGTTGACAACTTTAAATAATGGAGTTTTTTGGCAACTTACAAAATAAATTTCAAGATGTTCAGCAAGTCTATTAAAAATCTGCATATGAATTGCTCCCTAACATTTGAAGTAGTTGGAAAAGATAACAATATGAGCCTTAATCTCAAAATATATCACTTTAATGTGATAATTTCTTAAATTGATTTGGAATTTGATAGGACTTTAAAAATTAACTTCGCTTATAGGTAAACCAACTTCTAGTCAATCACTTTTGGGCTTTAAACATCTTTGCAAGAATCTTCCTGAACATAAGAATATTTGTTTGTCAAGAAGCAATTTTTTTTAATGTGTAATGAATCAGAAAGATTTGCGGCACTGTACTCAAAAGGAACAAAAAGACTAGAAGACACTTCGTCTATGTAAAAATAATTTGATCATCACAACGTTATCTTCTATTGGGCCACGAATCATGAACTCATGTTAATGAGGCACATCAGCTAGCTCAGAATATCATAGCCCCAGGCAAATAGCAGCAAAGAGAAAAATCTGGCTTGTTAGACAAGCTCCAGCACACTCCGTGGCCTGGAAAGGCGGCATTCTTCCCTGTTTGTATGACACGTTCATCTGAGGATTTCATGTACTTCACAAACACTCACTTTCAATTTTCACAGCATCTCTAGGAACCAAATAGTGTGAAAGACTATTATTCTTACAGGAGAGTTGGGGGCAAGAGTCACATAGAAGATGTATTTGCAAGGAGTCGTGATGAAATTAATGGAGTGCTTTTGCTGTGCATATAGTAGGCTCCCAATAAATAGCGTGTAACAGAGTGAATCGCTGCCTGAGCTAAGTAGCCACAGCTCTGCTTCTCCTCCCTCCCTCCCACTCTCCCAGCCTGCGTTCTTTCCTCCTTTTCTCCCTTACCTTTCTTTCCTTTTTCTTATTTTTACACTACAATATTTAATTTTATTTGCTCAAGGGTTCATATTGCAAGCGTTAAACAAAGTGTTGGCTTTGATTCTGTGAGCACAGATTCACATATTTAGAAAAATAAAAGCGAACTGTGATCTATGTCCTTGGATGACAACTAAAGGCTCACGGTTGGCCACATTGTAGTTTTTAAATTTCTACAGCCTAGAACTCAGAAGTCACAGATCTCCTAGGTCCTTTGGGATGTCCCACAGGACACCCGCGCTTTTCTTAAGTCACACAGTCTTACCATCCTTCAGCTTCTGGATGATGGCTTCTTTACATGGAAATAAGACCTTGAGCAATTTTGAAATAAGTATCATTGTAGATCATGCCGACTGTGAAAATCATCTCAGATAAATACATTATGTTAGATCCAATGAAAGGCCAAACATTGAATCATTTTCCTTTGGACTAAGTAGTGATTCTGTTCCCTGTGGATGGTTAGTACAAGACTGGGGCAGCCTTATATTTTTTACCTGATATAACCTCCCTGGAAATCATAAATGCTTCAAATAAATACTTCTGTTTTTGAGAAAAATACCCTGACATTGTAAGACTTCTTGTGTTTTAAAAAAAAATTGTAATTTTTCGCAAAGGAAACCAGCAAAATTTGTATCTTCAAAAAACACAGTGGACCAATATATTTAGATAAGTAATACGCTTGGTGTTGAAAAATGTTTTTCAATATTAGAGCATTTAAGATTTACTTCTGAATGTTTATTGTAAATTCCAGGACATTGGAGACTCTGAAATGGTTTTTGGATTACTTGAAATAAATCTACCATGGAGTGGGGATGGAAAACGTTCATGAGTGGCGAGTGAAGACATGGTAGGATCCACGGTCCATGGACTCTCCCATCTATCTCCCTACAATGATAGAAGGCTAAATTAAAAGAAGCATGGCTGCACCAGTTAGGTTTAAATTGCTGGAATCTTTCAGCCCTCTCTCTTTGTCTCCTTCTCTCAGAATGTGTTTGGTGGGCATTCAGCAGTAGCCCCCGCCTCACCATCGATTTCTCACATGCCCACATGGAGCCTCATGGCACTAGTTTGTGCCTAGGCTTAAGGGCAGTGCACCTGGAGGAACTGAGAAGTATTTGCCTCATCTCCTTATGCATTTCAACAGCACTGATCCTGGAACATTGCGTTGGTCCTCCTCTGTTCACTTATTTAATGATCGTTTGGGGAACACTTAAATTTAATAATTCACACTGCAAATTCTGTTGGGTATCTAGCTAGTTAAATTGGCCTGCCCCTCTTTTTTCTTTCAATCTATACATAGTTTGCTGTCTTACAGTAGCATTAATTTAGATAAATGTTTAACCTCATCTGTCAGATATGTGAAGGCTAGAGTGGCGTTTTTGTAAGTTGCCTGCTAGTCGTTTTCCTTTTTGAGTTAGACGGACCTTTGGGGATGGGTTAAGAGTTATTCGAGTTACAAAGCCAAGTCAGAAACCTCCTTTCTTCATTCCAAATTGTACAAGAAAACTTTAAATTTCATCTTATTAACTAAGTACATTTGTTATTAATGTATCAGCATTGATCAATATTAACATTTATTCATATTACAGTCTTGTCAATAGTAAACCTTATTAATATCAAAAAGCTGTCCTGAGAATTTTGCATAAAGTTATTACATGAGGAGGCCACTACTGGTCCTTCAAGTACTCAGCAAATACCACAGCCCTAGTATCTTTGCCTTCTCTGGGGCACGAGCGAGACTAGTTTCAGGTATTTCTCTCGAAACTGGATGGTTTTCATTGGGAGCTGTCTTTCCTAACATTTCTGGATAGTAATACGATGTAAGAAATTCAAGGGTTTTTTTTTTGGGGGGGGGGATATTAACTGCTATCTTGCTTACAGCAAGTTTAATTTAAACATTTAAGCTATTAGGTTTTCTTTCTGTAAGGAAAGAGCTGACATTCTGAGGTGCGTGATGGTTTGCAAGTGTCCTTTGATTTATTCTCTGGTGAAAAGAAGTGGGTTCAGAGGGTAGAGGTAGTCCTCCGTGGCTAAGTTAGACTGCTTTTCCTCCTTTAAAAGTTTCTTTGCATTATGTAAATACTAGCAGTTGGTCACATGGCAAACTGCCATTACTTAGTACCCTCCTGACATCCAGCATTGAGCAAAAATTGAGATGCTGAGGGGAGGGAAGAGAGATTTAGGGTGCAATCTCAATGGGAGAGGAAATAAAGGGCGAAAGGCCTAACAGGGGTTCAAAAAACAAAGTTTCTACTTCTAAGTTTTGCCTTAGACCAATTCCCAATTGCTACTAAAAATCCTTTACTCTTCCATTTGTAGTAAATCATTGTTGACAACCTTTCTATCATCGTCATCACCATTGAAAGACTCAATTGGAGGGCAAGTAATTTTTCCTAGGAACCTAAATATTATAATATTCTGTGAAAAATCAGTAGATGTGCTCCTTCATCTCTACCCCGTGCCTTATTTTCTAGTACGAAACAAAATAGGGGAAGGCAGAGGTTTTCACAGTTGGATTTTAAAAGAATGAATCCGATCTGGGGTCTTCTGAATAACTTATTTATCCAAATGAATAGGATCCTCATCAGTTTCCAACTTCATGGACGGTGCCTTTGTGACAATGCCCTTATTACTGACAACAATTTCGGAAATGATTAAAATAAACTGTGACAGATCCCTTTGATACTCAGGCAGTTGGCACATTTTCACCCTTTGAGGGTGGATTTGACTCTTTTAAATGCCAAATATCATTCAGAGCCAATTCTGGTGAGGAAAGTGCATACTCACACCGGATAATGCTCTTTGGTTAAAAAAAAATAGTGGGGCTATGTAACCGTTAGACTAAGTTGTACACATTTGTGGCTTATGAATTGCACTAGTCAATTCCCAAGGATAGCTCCACAATTGTTTTGAGAATTGGTGATGCCATTAGTATAATATGAGAGTGCCCCAGGGGGCCTAGTCTGAACCCATGTATACATATGAAAGCAACGTGGTGTATTTGTTTGAAAACAAGCCTCATTATTCCACCGAGGTATTCTATTGCAGTTTATGTCTTCCTTTATCCAACCAGGAGAGTTTGAACTCTGTCACCCTGGACAAAGTTCTCTAACCCCTCAGTCTCCTCTCTCAGTCTCCTCATCTGAGGAGAATGAGTATAATGTTAGTGTTGTTGGGGAATTCAGTGAGTAAATCCCTGCACTGCCTGATGACCACAGTAAATACTTCACAAATGTCAGCTGTCACAAAAATTTTACTGACAGCCCATTTTGTGACACTCTTGCTGCCAAAATTATTGTTTGTGGATTAAAATGAATCACAGTAAAAATTAATAACTTAAATTCAAGTAAAAATAATAATGGAATAACATCATTTTAATATGCTTATTTATTTAAAATTATAAGGATATAAAGCCCTCTAAAAATATCCACAGAAGATTAATCTAGGTAATTGTATCAGTGACCAAAACATGACTTGTTATGACAATAGTAGCTAGATGACAGTTATTTTAAATTCATATATGCTAATAGTCCTGAAAATTCCTCATTGAAAGCAACTGCTATTTTAATCTGAAAGCTCTTAGCATTTAAACTATAAATTTAGCATATTACCTTCAAATAATAATATTTGAAGTATGAGCTGTATAGATACATTCTGCATAAAAATCTATTACAATTCTTTTGTAAATGCTGCACATTTATGAAGATTAAGTAGGTTTTGGATCAAATTATAAGTGAAGCGATGTTCTATTGATTTCTTCCAGAGATTCTGACAGATGAACTCCCACAGCTAGAATCCACATCTGACCGTGGTTACATAATGCTCTGTTGCAGAGTTCAGTAGGTTAAGCCTGCACGCTTTCTTTTCTATTTACAAAGGACTGATATTTACAGTCATACTTTTCACCTTTATGTGCTTACACATTTACTATATATCTTCTTGGCATATAAACAATGACCCCGAATTTCTCATAAAGTGGGCAGTATCAGAAGTATCCTTCTGTTAAAAAAAAGTATCCTTCTGTTTAAGAGGATGTTGAAGAATAATAAAGCCTTTCCATAAGGTTTTCCAAACAATGGTTTTAGTTTAAGACTGATCCCACCGAAGGTATGATTTCCCAGTTATTTTGGCAGTTGCAATTATAGTTTCTTGGGCTTAAATGCTTAATTAGGAGCCGTTAGAAAGTTTCATGTCAAGCTAAAAATATTTCTAATGTACACTCTCTGCTTACTGGAAGCTGTGTGGAGCTGTAATTTACAAAGGAAACTTGTTTCCTTAATTGTTGTGTCAGTCAGTAAAAGCAAAAGGAGCAGGCACAGAGTAATCTGTTTATATTTAGCTGTGCCAGTGGCCATGAAATGTCACAACCTTCATGTAATTTAGGAAAGGTTAGGGAGGTTATTTGTGTAGAACTGATTGCTTTACTATTTGTTTTACTTTTTAAAATTTGTATTTTGCAGGATTTTTATGTAGAACTTTTTTTTTTTTTTTGCTTTCAGACAATACTTGAAAGTGAAGACTTGAGTAAGATTTATTAGTTGATTCTTTTGCTTTTGTATTACAGTTAATTGTTACAGAAAACTAGATTAATAGAAAATATAAACTAATATGTAGAGTTTGAATTAAGAGGTTTAATTTATCTGAATTCTGTTTTTTAACACTGTTTTCAGCTTTTGAAGAGTATGTTTCACTATGGAATTGATTTAGAGATGAATAAACTGAAGAGAAGCATCCGTTTTCAGGGTGACTCATCTATTTACCAAGTGCGATGAGAGAAAAGGGGAAAAGAAAAAAAGCAAAGAAGCAGGAACAATGCCTTGCATCTCTATAGCACTCTCTGGCTTTTAAAGCATTTTCACATCTATGCCTGCAACCTTTCCAGAGAGTTTACAAGGTGTGTTCTCATTAGATGAGGTCATCCCCCAAAAGTGTATGGGCCTATGTTGTGCAGTGGTTACAAGTTCAAACTTGAGAGTTAGGTGGGTATGGCTTAAGATCCTAGTTCTGCCACTTCCACCAGTGTGAGCTTGGATTAACTCCATATGTCTTTGAGTGTCAAGTTTCTCCTCTGAAAAATGGTGATTATGATAACTGTTTTACAGGTTGTTTGGCCACACAAAAGACGTGGTGTATGCATGCAGTACCCATTGAATGAATCACAGTTGTTAATTCTTCTTGTTACCATTGCTTTTGCTATCTGTCCCTACAGGCAGAGTGAATACTTTCCAACTATTGTATAAAGAGAGGGCCAAGGCAGAATGGACACTGGAGACTTGACAATGGACTTAGAAAGATGTTGCGCTCAATTTCTGGAAATCATTTCAACAGATATCAACATATTGGCATGCTCATTTCTACATCCCATTAACTTCCAAAAGTTATTTCTTAGAGTTGACCCTCCCCCACAAAGGAAACTTTGTGGCCCAATCTCAAATGAACCTTTGCTCTATGAAGTATGGGAATCTCTGGTTAAATGGAACCCTTCGATATTTCTCATTTATTCTAGTTTTGATTAAAATTATTTTTGTACATTATGTGCATTGATCAAAAGGCTATATGATAGCAATTAAGGACCCCTTGACAACCAAGGTCCAAGAAAATTTTCTAAAAGTTATTTAATTTCATCAACTTTTGGTTCATTTGTTTTATGCTATACTTGATTTGAATATCAGTGTTGCTTAAATGTTTCATAATAATTGCAGTAATGTACAGAGGTAATCTGTTACTGGCACAAGTAGACATAAGAGTTCTACATTTTTAAAGAAATAAGAACTGGGTTAATTAGCATTATCTATCTAAGTGAAAGAACGGTATTTTCATGCATATAAGGTTTTTAAGGAATAATCAGGTGTAATATTGGCAGAGAAAGAACGAGGTGAATAAAAACAGCATGTAAAAAATATGGCACTACTGTCTTTAACAATTACAGTTTTGGGAGGAATAAAAATAATAAAGAATGTAGAAATCTAGAGGTACTTCTTTCAATATCCTAAACATTTCACAACAAAGTTCTGCTTGAAGAGTGGCATGATGTATCTGTGGTCAGGTAAGGATGCAGGCATTTTCATAACATAGTAGTAAAAAAGTTGGAAGAATGGAAGAAGGTCTTTGCCTGCTAGATAGAAATTTTGACTCAATTTAAGTAATTCACAATCAAAATAGTGCTTTTATAAAACTAATGAGAATTATGATAGTTTAATTAAAAGTAATTAAGTAGCGATATATCATGTGACAGAAAAGGGGGAATGTGAAGAGGTGTGAACTCTAGGTTGCAAGCTGTGGCAACGACAGGGGCAGTCAGCTGGGTTTAAATTTGATTTTGTTGGTGGTCGTATATGAAGCATCGCCTGGACTACTCGGATAGTGATGAAAAGATTTTCTGTAGTTACTTGAGAGCAGGATTGTTTCTCAGCAGTCTAGGGGCTGTAGGTGGGTGTTTCGGAGAAGGTCGGGATTAGGGACAAGTGAAACATTGCCTTAGATTTTGTATAAAACAGTCACCCACAGGTTTAATGTTATGAGCCTATCAAAGTAACTGTGTGTGCTGTGACAAAAGCATACACTGTCAGGGCTGCTGTACATGGAGGGTGGCAAACTGCCTAACCCTCAAGGGAGATGTTTGACTTCATGAATATATGTGTTATTGCAATATGTTTCTGGCAAATGGCAGGAAAATGTTTTGTTCTGTAAAATCAATACAGGAGTTTCCCCTTCTGGTGTGGAAGAATAAGCTCCCAACAGAACTGCTTGCCCATAACTATAAATTCTGCCCAAAATATATTAAAAACAACAAAAAACGAAAAAACAACCAAGTACGTGAAGACTGGACGGTGAACAAAAGTAGAAAAATTTTGAAGGGGAGTAAAATCTTAGAGGAGCAACTAGCGTGGGTTGAGTTTCAGGTTTTTGCAGTTTTACCCTGAGGGTAGCTGGGGCAACCAGAGAAAGAAGCCACTGGAAAGTCAGGGGAAAATTTCAGAAAGGAAAGGGACTACGAAGGAGAATTCTAAGGTCTGTGTATAAATTCTTCATTCTAGCATACTACACAAGACGTGTAAGAAGCAAAGGAATTATTCAGTGAACAGTGCTGTGCATAGAAAAAGAGTTGGGTATTAGATGGCTGTACCTCCCCTCTTCAGAAAGTTGGTGTCTGAATAAGCTGTGCAAGAGCTATCGGAGGACTTGGTGTTTATGGTATTGATAGCATTATCAGGTTTCTATTTTAGCCACATTAATTCAATCTGTAGTATATTCTCCAAATATTATGGGTAGCAACACATGCATGACATGACTTCCCGGGTTAACTGTCAGGACTGATAATACGAGTGTTTTAGACTGGGAACAGGAAATTGTACAGAAAAGGAAACTCAGCACTACATAATGAGAGGCAAGTTTTTTATTTCTGCCTTTTCTATTTGTTGTTCTTTTCTGTGACTCAGTGGATGGATTGTCATCTTTTTAATGTAATTATTGCTGCATGTCTTCTGTGCAATGAGGTTGAAATGAGGTTCAATACTCATAACTAAGTTACATATTTCTTTGACATTCCATGCAACATCTAGAGTGTTAAATACAGGCTCAGAGATAAGAAACTTAATGTGGGATTAAATATGGATGAGTAACTTGAACTCTGTAAACAATATAGTTTCCTCATCATTTAAATAGGAATAATAATTACAGCAACCTTGTAGTTATTACACATTCTGTATAAGACAGAGGAAGTAAAGTGCATATATTAGAACCTGGAACATAGTAAGTACTAAAAAAATGTAGTTATTAGGTTTATATTTTACCTAATAATTTGAAAAACTCATTGAATAAAAAAACAAATAAATGATGACAATTTTAGTTACTTGAAAATTTTATCTCATAATGATCTCCAAGAGGTGCTAAATTTTTCCTTTGAACCCATATAAAAATTGAATAAAAACACTATTTGGCAATACTAGGTGAGAACAGAAATATGCACATTTTCCACTCAGTTCCACATTCTAACAGACTTCCAGAAATATAATATGTAGCAACATTTATAAAGAGGGCACTTGCTAGGAATCTTAGGACTGGATGAATTCCATAAATATTTATCAGCCTACTAACTGCAATACATTGTGCAAAGACAAAGTGTAGAATAAAGACTAGAAATATAAAGTTAAAAAGACATGGCCCTATTTTCAAAAATTCACAACTTTTGCTTAGAAATTGAAACAGTAGATTATTGTATGGACAGTGGTCCCAGACACTGCAGCTGTCTGATGATTATAAAATAAATCATCAAGCTTATATAAAAACAGGTATGATCTCACCTATAAGTGAAATGTAATCAACCAACAAGTGAGCAAAATAGAACCAGAGATATGGAAATAAAGAACAAACTGATAGTACCAGAGAGGAGGCGGGAGGGAGATAATGGGAGAAAGAAGGGGAAAGGGTCATCAAGGAACATGTATAAAGGACCCATGGACAAAGCTAAAGGGGCGTAGGATTGAGGGTGGGAGGTGGGTTTGGGTGGGGCAGGGGAAAGTGGTGGTGGGAAAATGGAGACAACTGTACTTGAACAATAATAAAAACATTATATTTAAAAATAGGTTTGTCTACCTTACAAAATTGGCAAATCTCCTCTAGTTTTGCTCTATTAAATATAATCTAAACTTAATGTGCTTACCCAAAGGTCACATAATCATCAATTCATACTCAGGCACCCGATTTTCTACTTTTTTGTCATCTAATAAATATTTCTGTTCTTAAAACTCAGGCTTGTCTTGTTAGTAGCATACAGCTTGACTAGAGAATATATGAGGCTCATCATCCTTCTTACTTTGATGGATCAGATGCATCCATCAAAATCTTAACTCACCCCAAATATGTAGCAGTGGGAAATCCAATGGCAAAAAACTACAAAAATGACAAATAAATAAAACTGACAAGACCACCACCACCAATGTAGTCAGTGTTGTGCTGGTCAACATTTAATAATTGGCTCTCAACAAAAGAAAACAAAACTCCGATTCATAGCATTTGCCATTTCTGTGGCATAAATTCTTTATTCATGTCTGACTTTTGCTACTAATGTGATGCCACTGAATGCAGAGTTGGGAAGAAAAGTGAAGTAATAAACTATTATATTCCACCCTAAAGCCACAAGAGATAAAAATAACCTGAGAGTAAGAATAGTAAAGTGCGGTAAATAATTGAGTGATGAACTTAGAGTACTTATTGCCTTTGATTTTAATGTAATTTATTCACTTTGAAGTTTATCTAATTTAATTTTTAATAATGGCCATGTTTAACAATCAGCTTGCAAAATTTCTGAAAATTCAATAGCTGGCACTCGTGAACCAGTACGAGCAGGCTTCAGCACAGCGCTATGTGGTGCGGTGGTTCACGGGCACGGTTCAAGGGTTTGAAACTAGGCTCAGTCACGTTTAGGTATCACTGATCTCTCTGCACCTCAGGGTTCTCAACTATGTAGTTATAGTACCTACTTCAGAGAGTTGTTGCAAAGATAAAATGAGGAAATACATGTATGACACAGCGCACTGTCTGAAACAATAATAATTCACTCAATGTATGGTTATAAATTGTTACTACCACAATACACTGTTGATAAAATTACTTTGCTCATGCTGAAAATCAAAGGTGAAATTCTGTTGATGAGAAAATATATCTTATTTTGCAATCTACATGGAGACAGTCAATTTTGCTTCCTGGACAGTAGATGATGATAATCTACTCCTGGAAACTGAAAGAGGAAAAAGAGTATCAATCAATACGATTGAAGCTATATATTATTATTTGGATCCTAAAGCAGAAAGGGCTTCCAAACATTCTGGAATACACCTGCACTAAGAGGTTTCATTCCATGTATTAAATCTGATCAACTAAACATCAGACTTAAATTGAATGTTGAGAAGGATTCTGAGGCTGCTTCTAGACTGGGCAGGAAAGAACACTTTAATATATAAGCAACAGTCACTGTGGTTAATGATGGGGAGGAAAGAAACCATGATTGGCATTTAAAATTCTTGATCTAGGTTTGAGCCTACAATGTTTGGAGGAAATTTACGTTGTACCCTGCTTGCAAAAAAAAAAAAAATATATATATATATATATATTTCTGAGTTTGGGGAGGTATCACATATTTGGAGTGGAGGTTGACTAAAATATAATGATGAGTTCATTAAAAATTTACCTAAGTAATGGTCAGAGTTAGAGAAAGAAAAAAAAAATGGCCAGTTCAGCAGTTCCTTGGGGGAGGGGCAGGTGGAAAGTAATATAAAGCAAATGCGGCTTGGAATCGAAAGAAAAATCAACATTCCTGGCTATTTTTCCACATTCCATTTGAGAGCCATACAACAAAAATAGCGATGCTGGAATATTATTTGGGATATGTGTTAATGGAAGTTACACATGCCTTTTTAAGAAAAGATTACAGGCCTGGCTTTGGCTTGCTAAGCAGTACAGTAATCCCATTTCCACATAAAAGAGGCAAGGCCTGCAGAATCTTGCAGCAGATGGACAATTCTAAAGCTTCCTTAAGTAAATAGGATGGGATTTAATTGTGGTCTTTATACCAAGAGGCAGTTTATGGGATGATTTTGTGTAAAATCTTTGACAGGTATCATACTATCTACAATCAGGTTTTTCAAATTATAAAACTCAATTCCTAGATTCTCCAAGCATCTTCAGGGTATTCTCTTTAGAACCTCTACACAAAAACCAAAATCATTAATCTTATTTAGGTACGCACTTCAGAGTCATGTGAGTCCCCACAATATTTAATACTGAACCTTACCAGGAATGAAAACAGGCCTTGCTGCGTTGGAGCAGTACGGCTCTTGTCACATTATCCTAATTTAAGGGTAGTTACTTTGTGGTCAATGCAATTCTGTTTTTTTCTACAACTCAAGCCCCATTTAATGAAATACTCTTTCTTTTTTTTTAAGCTTAAAATATACAGAAAAGTATAGAGAAAAATATAACATTCATAAATTTAATATTTTATATAACATTCATATAAAATTCATATTAAAATATAATATATAAATCTAAATTTATAAATGTTCACATTTTTGTCATTTTGCTTCTTATATATTCGTTTGGTTTTATAAAAGGTCTGCAAGGCTGCCTGTTACAGCATGGATGTACCTTGGGATGTTGTGCTGGGTGAGATGGGCCAGTCACAGAACAGGTGTGGAGTGATTCCACTTTTACAGGTATCTGGAGCAGTTAAACTCTTAGAGAGAATGGTGGTTGCTGGGGATGGGGGGTGGAAGGGAGGGTGGAGTATGGGGAGTTGTTGGATGGGTATAGAGTTTCAGTTTTGCAAGATGGGAAGGTTCTGGAGATCTGTTGCACAGCAATGTGAATGTCCTTAATACTATTAAACTGTATACTTAAAAATGGTTAAGATGATAACTTTTGGGTTATTCATATTTTTTGCTTTGGTTTTTTTACCCCAACTAAAAATAAAAAGCATTTAAACAAGTTTATAATGCATCATTTGTTTCTGTCTTCTAAAAGCTGCGAACTTTCTAAAATGCCTGTCTCCCCTTTTTTCTTTGAGAGAGAGAGAGAGAGACAGAAACATCGAATGGTTATCTTCTTGCAGGTGCCCCTACTGGGGATAGCACCCGCTATCTGTATCTGGGTATGAGCCCTGACCTGGAATTGAACTCGTGACCTTTTGGTCTGCAGGATGACAGTCCAACCAACTGAGCCACACCAGCCTGGGGCGAAATGTTTTTAACTGATGCTTTGTTCATTCACTTGACAATTATTCAGCACCACCACATTTGCTAGGTAAAGTGAGAGGCAAGGATAAAGAGATGGGTAGGTGTGGTCATTTTTTATAAAGAGCCGTAAGTCAAGTTGGGGGAAATAAACAAGTGTAAACAAATGACAAAAACCCTGAAACACTTTTGATAAAGTTGAAGTTCCTCTGTTCTTCTTTTTGTATTCCCTGTACCAGAGACAATTACTATCACAAATTAGGTGCAGATCTTTCCAGTCCCCATTTTTAAACCCTTATTACTTACATAACCCATAATCCGTTTACAGTATTGTTTAATATTTCTTATTAAATTTACACAAGAAATATAATTTTACATATTATTTTATAACTTGCTTCTTTCATTCATTCAACTTTATCTTTTTGGAGATATATTGATGTTGACAAATATAGATATAGGTTATTCTTTTAATTGCTATATACACAGCCCATTATATAAATATTCCAAAATTTATTTTATATTTTCCTATGGTTGGACATTGAGGTTTTTCTAAAAGCAATCCTGAAAATAGTACATGAAATTTTGTCATCTTTAAAAATATGCAACTTTTCCAATTTTTAACTTAAAAATTTTATTCCAATGCAGACAACATAGAAACCAACTAAGCAACAAAAATCAATAAAAATCTCTTCCAATCTGTCACCTAGAAAGCTAAATGAATATTAATGCTGTATTAGTAGTTTCAGTACGGGGCTCTCTAAAGACACATCTCCTCACACATTTACAAAAATGAGGTCCAAGGATCCAAGCTACCTGTCCAGGGCTCATGAATATTTTCACTCTTTCACATTTAGTTTTTGTTTTTATTTTCACAGTGAACTAAGTGGGTACCTACTGAGGAAAGTTACAAAACTAAAATGTTATTTCCAAGGGCAGGAACACCAGGAGCCTGAGCAGCGCAGAGCGGGCAGAGCGCAGGCCTGCCTTGGGAATCGCTGCCGCCCCTGGCAGCGGGCGACGCCGCTCAAGGGCCGGCTGCGGCCGCCCCAGCACACAAGCACGATTTCTACTGAGTGTGTGCATCTGTGAATGCCCTGGACAAATATGCCCAAGTGTGTATACTAAGTTGAAAATTCCTTGGAAAAAATGACTGTTTACTTGCTTTTGTGTAAATCATTTGGTCCAAAACTGGCATTCTTATTTGAGTAGTTATTGTTACTATTATTATTATTTTTTAATTGGGGAAAAGTGATGGAAGGGCTGAAGACCTTTGTGGAGAGCTTATTTGCTTCTGAAAGGATTTCTGTTTTTTAATTCTTGTAGGAGATGAGAGCATTTGAGAGACAACATTTGTTATGCTAAACAAGATGTCGCAGGGATTTTCTTTTGGCAAACACAGAGCAGGGTTTCTCAGCCTCTGCACTGCTGACAACCTGAGACAGGTAACTTTATGTGTGTGGGTAGGGGGGCTGTCCTGTGCATGGTAAGATGTTTCCAGGCTTCCCTGGCCTCTACCCATGGGATACTAGGAGCACTGGACCCTCCCCATCTTATACTTTTAACAGCCCCCACCCTTCCCCCGGTTGAGAGCTGCTGGTGTAGAGAGCCACCTAAAACAGGGAGAACAGTAAAACCTAGGGCCTGTCACTAAAATTTGGGTAAAAATAAGATCCTACTCTTAGTTATTCTCTTTGCTATCATTCTTTCAAA
Organism: Mormoops blainvillei; assembly: GCA_004026545.1. Taxonomy (NCBI): domain Eukaryota; kingdom Metazoa; phylum Chordata; class Mammalia; order Chiroptera; family Mormoopidae; genus Mormoops; species Mormoops blainvillei. The sequence goes on from PVJD01000763.1 coordinate 213,248, forward strand.
TATCTCATCCATTGCCAGCCTCCTCAGTTCTCATCTCGGTAGGTGCGGCCCAAATGTGCACCTTCAGCGCACTCTCTCTCAAATCCCAGTCTCCTCTCTCTTGCTCTCTGCTGGATACTTCTCTATGGACAACCTATTATACCTCTAGGAAGTTGAGAATGCCCTCTTCCTGATTTTCCAGTTCCATTAAAGGCCCTGCTATCCTACCAGACATCTGAGATCAACACCTCGGTTACCTTGGACATCTCTTTCTCTGTTACCCCACATTCTTCCATCATAATTGCTTAGCCTCTGCCTGCTTTTGAAATCAGGCCCATATCACCCCACCGAAGTCCCACACCGATCTTCCCCATATCCCAGCTTACCTCTACTAAAGGAGCCCTCTCATCATGTCACTTCTTAAAGACATTCTTAATGGCTCTCCTTATCTATCAGTACACAAATCTAACGTTCCTCAGCTCACACTGGAGATTATTTCTAATCTGTTCACCACGAATCTTAGTCCCACTTTTCCACCACTCTTTTAGAGAAACCTGTTTTGCGTAAGCTGGTGAAGTCACCTTGTCACAAGCACCTATTCGCTCTACCACTTACATGCTTTTTATCATATCTTCCCTTACCCGAGAATTCCTATGCTTTCTCCTCTACTTACAAAACCTCTACTTATATTTAATGGCTTCATTGTTAGTTCAGATGCCACTTCGTCTCTGAATGCTCCCCTGATCCCTTTGGGCCAGAGCATTCTTTCTCCTGGAACTCCTGTGGCATCTGTAGAATGGTCTCAACTATTCATGTGGCAGATTTGTACTGCAGATTTTGGGGTATGCACTATGAGTCTGTAGCCTCTTCCATAGTTCCCAGCACTGTGCCTAGCATGTAACCAGTAAGTATGTATTAAATAAACACATAAAGGAGGAGAGAGAGAAAGAGAGAGATGCCCTTTTAATGCTACTGTAAAAGTCATTTGGAAGTAGAACCGAGAAGACTCCTTCACATGGTATGTGCTACAAAAATGCTTTGAGCCAAAAATATCTCTCATCTATATAATTGCTGCATGAAATTCTACTTTAAAAAATAAATTTCTTTGTTGTCTTGAGGTTTTCGATTTTAGGACTGTACTGAAAGTAGCTAATCGATAAGGGCTTCTCTGTAAGAGGTCCAGCTACAGAATAGAACAAATGTTGGGGCCACGGGAGGGAAGGATATGAGAGTATCTCTGGAGGGCAACAGTGCGCTGAGAGAAGAAATGAACAAGAAGATGCAGGCCAATTGGTCAAACTGACTTACCATGAATATATCATATATGTGCATGTGCGTATGTTTATGTATACAAATATATACATAGTTAAGAATCATACATGCATATATATGTGTGTTCATCCATTGATATACCTATATTTTTTGGGTTTTATTAAAACCAGGGATACTTTAAAAAAAATTTTCAGATCATAGAACAATTAGGAGATAATATTAAACATAAATATGCTTATATTTAAACAGATAGGTCTCCGAGGAAGCTGAAATATGCCATTTTTTTCAATTAGAAACACGACATACTTCTTTCAATTCATTATTTCTTAAGACGTTCTTGAAGCTTCTGAAGTGAAAAGACTGATAAGAGACACTGACTTTCACTATTTCTAATCCACAGAAAAAAATGACTGTTGTTTCTAAATTTAGCTCACTATAATTACCTGGTTTCCCCAAGGCATCTGCAAGGTTAATCAGGGGACCTAATGGCTAATCTCAGAGGAAGGATGACTGGCGACTAAAGTATTTCTAATGTCATGTATGGATATATGTAGCTATCAAAGGTTATAGCAGATTAAACTGGTATCTTTACCCCCAAGCTTGTAGTTTTTCTTTTATTCACCAAATTGGCATGAGTGATGACAGCCTCCAGAGCTGAAGCTCCTGGCCGCGGCTCTGTGGGGGGGTGCTGGGTGAAGGGCCCCCAAGTCAGCGTGGCTCTTCAGCCGGGGAAGTGCCATGGCTTGCTGGCACAACACCTGAGGCTGGTCCCCTAAAGGCAGGTGTGGCTGGACAAATGAGTTAGCCTTCCAGACTCCAGGTGTCTCTCTTTTATGTGCCAATTTTTGCTTGATGGAGGCTTTCTCTGTACAATTAAGAATAAAGCATTTGATAACATTGATCCGCTTTCATAGACAAATAACTGGTTTCATGTATTTATCATTCATTCATTTGTTCATCCATGTATTCCCTTGAAAAATACAGTGCCTCCCACGTGCCAGTGTGGGTAGACAAACAGGAATGACACTAACGATTACGTCCCGGTTGCCAGGGAATGACACACCTGGACTGAGGGCCTTGCTTCGGTTAGGAGCATGAGGACCTGCTCCTAAACTCAGCTTATCCTGGGCCCTCAAGATTCCATATGTTAGACAGCGGGGACCCATACATTCCTGTAAAGGGCAAATACCTGAGGCCAGACAGTTTGTTCTCTAATTGAAGCTGTATTTTTCTTGCTTATAAGAGTATTGTTATCCTCGCCCCTGAAAAGGAGAGGACTCCCACAGTCTAGCAGCTGCTGATGGTTCGTGCCCTAAGTCCCAGTGACTCATACTGGCAATCGATCGGGCCCTTTGCCAGAGTATTCCAGTTGCAGGGGAGATATGGACAAAATAGAGAAAAATTCTTCCCCTTAAAGATCTTACATTTCACTGGGGAAGCCAGACAACAAATACGCTGTGTGAACAAGTGAAATGTGTATGTAGTACATATGAAAGTAATAAGCGTGATGCAAAAAACAAGCCAGAGGGAGTTGGGAGTGGGGGTGGGGGTCGCCTTCTCTGTTCAGAGTAGATTTGGAGGGGTGACGTGGGAGAAGACAGCCTGCTGGCATGGAACATTTGCAGGTGGCAGTGAATGCTACACCAGGGAGAAGGGGAAAGGGCATCAGGGAACACTGGAGGCGCACCAGGCCACCATGATTTTGTTTACTGTTGACACTATTACAGATGCCCCCCCATCTTCCCTCCCTTGACCCCTTTCCCCTAGACCCGTCCACCCCCCTGGCCTTCACCACATTCAGACCAACTTCACCACATTCAGACCAACTTTCTTTCTTTCTTTCTTTCTTTTTTTTTTTTTGCTTTTTTCCTCCCCATGCTGCTCTTAGAGCAAAGTTCATATGGCAATTACAGATGAAAAGATTGCCAGGAGGCTCTTGCAGACCAATTAAGCTTGAAGAAGCCTCTTCATGTACCGAAATGGGAATATTACTGCCTTTTCTGCTCACCTCTCAGGGTAGTTGGGATGATCAAAGGAGAGACTAACTATAAAGGTGCTTTAAAACAATGAAAGCTTTCCACTCTGGTAAGGCATTATTATTGCAGAATTGAGTTAGGAATAAGTGAGGTGACTATTCTTGTATCCAAACATCACTAAGTGGAGAATAAAGATGAGAGAGGGAGAGATTATATAGGCTCGGCTCATAAACATACACTGGTATATTGAGCTGTTGACTGGCTCTGTTCTAGGGAAGTGACTTCCCTCCTCACCTGCGAGTCATTGCTGTTGGCTATCACATCTTTGTTCTTCTGAGGTAATTTTGCTCTTTACCATTAGACTGCAAAACGCATGCCCAATTCTAGAGTAGAAATACTGACTTTACCCTAAAAAGTAAATGTATAAATTGAAAGGCAAGCTAATTACTCAGGCAATAGAAAATAACAATAATTGCCAAGCAGAAAAGGAGAAACCGATGAGAAAAATATGTCTTTTAAGAACACATAACAAATGTCAAAGTTAATGAATATTTTGAAAACAAGAAATAAAACTAACAATTTCTTAATTTAGTTAACACTTTTGCTCTCCTTTTAAAAAAACAAATTTTTTCTTCTTTATTTCACAGACCCTCTAAATTTACTAGACTGAGAATTGATAACGGTCATTTGTATTGGTCAATTATTTCTAAAACAGGTGGGGGAGCTTGCAATGAGTTGATGGTGATAGTCTTCAAATGTTAGTAATTATTTAAAGAGAAATATTTTCTGAAACAAACCTCTAATGTTTAATTTTTGTCTGCTTGGAATACAGTGCTTCTGTTTTAAATAAGAACTACAGGAAAAAACATTCAAAATGTTACTTATTATTAGAAAGAATTTGGAGAAATTAAAATGACTCAAGAAAAATACATGAAAGTATGCTACATATTGTATACTATAAGGAAAATTGATCATAGACAAATGTGGTGGATGAAATAGATCAAACTAATTGATTTAAAGTTGGCTGGACTTCACCATATGAAACGTATTTGAATGTGTTGCCCTGACAATCCACAGTCCACCCATGTGTGTTTGGTTTCCTGAGTTAATTAAAATTTTTTTCATTCCAGTATTCTCTATTTTTGAGTCCTTGAGCTGGCACAGAGTTGGGCCTGCAGCGCGCAAGCTTGGTCGTGTGGCAAAAACAGGACATGCAGGGAAGCGTCTGGCAGGCTCAGAAGGCTTGGGTCAGGGGCTGGAGGAGCCCAGCGCCCGCCAACGACGTGCCAGGTTCCCCTCTGCAGCTGTCACTGGCTCATGGGGTGTTACAGGGAAAAATGTTTGTGTCCAAATGCAAATACTGGAAAAAAATCATAGGCAGAGCGAGAAAAAGTGTCACTGGGAGAATTTTTCAGAAATTTGACATCCTCTTACAGTTGAAAATTCTAGGAGACTCCTCTCAGTACTTGTATGGAATGGCCTCTGGCATTTTTTAGAACTTATTCATTTTTAATGGCCCATTACTGTGGATATGTATGTATTAGATGTAGGTATCAACAATAATTTGATATGGAGTCATCATGGTATGTTAGGAATATGTGATAAATATTCTTCCATAAACAAAGCAGAACATTATGCTCTATTGATCATTAAACACCTGCTTGTTGGGGTCTTAAAATAAAACAACTTCCTTCTCTTCATCCAATATTAATGTTTATTTTCAATTCAGTATGTGAAAGGTATTATATACAGGACCCTATTGACAACTCAGTAGAGTGGGGTAGGCAGGTTAGTGCTCCCTCAAAGCATCCATGTCCTAAACTTTGGAACCTGTGACTATGCTACCTTACATGCAAAAGGACTTTGGAGATGTGATTAAGTTAAGGATTTTAAGGGGGGAGATTATCCTGAATGGTCAGAGTGGGCCCAACATAATCACAAGGGTCCTTATGTGAGGGAGACAGGAGGGTCGGAGTCAGAGAAGAGATATGGCAGCAGAGGTCTGAGTCATGATATGGGGTCATGAGCCAAGGAGTGCAGGTGGCCCCTGGCATCTGGAAAAGAGAAGGAAATGGATTTTCCCCAGAGCCTCTAGAAGAGAATGCAGCTCTGCTGACACCTCGATTTAGCCCAGATCCACTTTGGACTCCTGACGTTCAAAAGTGTAAAATGATTAAATTCATGTTGTTTCATGCCACTAATATTGTGGCTGCTTTTTTTTTTTTCTGTAGCAGTAGGAAACGAATACATAGAGTCTATAAATTGATTTGTTTTCCCATTTTCCAGTAAATGTGAGAGGTTTAGTACAAAGAGATGAGAACTAAAAATTACTTAAGAAAAACTCCAGAGAAATTGAAGTACCTGCAAGTTCCCAACGCACAGCTTGAGAAGCATGCTTTACGGAAGCATCTGTGGATGTCTCTCTCATTGCCATGCTGCGTGCTTTGACCCTGGCTACCGTGGCATAGACCACTCTTTTGAACAAAGCTCAGCAGACGCCACACAGAGGAAGGGGAATAGAGAAAGTTCTATGGAAAACATGGCACGTTGTTCTCTGACTTTATCAAGTGGTAAATCCCTAAGTATTTATTACCAACATCCTTTGTGGCTAGTATAGAGTGTGCGGAAATGCAGTCGCTCACAAATGACCGCACACAGGGGCAGCAGCTGACCGGAGGCTACCGACTGAATGTTTATGTCCCCTGTGTGATGGTATTTGTTCATGGGTCCTGTGGGAGGTAATTAGGGTTAGATGAGGTCAGGAGGGTGAGGCCCCCATAATGGGATTAGTATCCTTTTACGAAGAGGAAGAGGGATCACAGTTCTCTGTCTCTGTGCCATGTGAACACTTTGTAAAGTATATGATTATCTAACCACTATGCCGTACGCCTGAAACTGATACAAAATAATATTCAATGTTAACTGTATTTGAAAAATAAAAAAAAAGACAGCAAAAAGGCAGTGATTTGCAAGACAGAAACAGAGATCTCAGCAGGAACGAAACCTGCCAGCACCTTGATCTCGGACTTCCCAGCCTCCAGAGCTGTGAGAAATGAATGGCTGTTGTTCAAGCCACCGAGTCTTGGGTGTTTTGTTAGAGAAGCCTGAGCTGCCTAAGACACTGGGCCATAACAACGTTTCATATGGGGAAAGTTCAAATTAGCATTGTAGGGGAGACCTGGGAAGCTGAGTCCTTAGTAAGTCATTTCAGGAAATTTGATAGTTTCCCCAAGTTGGTCAGGAAAGAGTATATGCAGAAGATAGACTTCCCAAGACTCCAAGAAGGAAAAAGGACTGTAGTTTAGAGCATGCTATGAACCTAGGTCCTTGGGGATAAGAATGAACAGGAAATTAATAACAGACAGGAGGCATATGGGATGCAATGGGGCAGTTCAAGGGGTGTGATGAGAGACTGAATGCAGAGACGGAAATCCTTGGTCCTGGTTTATTAGTCAACAACAACTATTGCAAGAGGTTTTGAGAGAAAAACTAGAACCCATTAAACAGAGTTCTGTGAGGGCAGCATTCGCGGCAACACTAAGGTGCTTCATTAAGATGGTACTAGGGTCCCAGGCACCAAGAAGCACAATAAGAGAAAGGTATGATAGTCCAGGTAGAAAATAACTGGTTTTAAATAAAAGTAGAAAAAAAAGGATATGGAGAGATGATTCAAGAGAAGATTAATGTCAGAAATTACCAGGTGATTGTAGATATAGAGAAAACTATAATACATATATTTTTAAATCCCTTGAAACTTCATGAGTGGACGCTCTGCAAAAAAAAAAAAAAAAAAAAAAAATTGGAAGGAGAGATAAATGGCTGTGGCATTTCAGTTGTAATAGAATATTTAGCTCCAAATGTCTTCCACAATGACAGGACATAATATATGAAATTCAATGAAAGGCAATTTGGGAGGAAGACAAGTAAATTTGTCTCTCATGTATATGCATGCTGCAGTTGAGCTCAAGGAAAAGGATAATGTCTGTAAGGGTCCAAATGTTAGAGAGAAGAGAATTAGAACCCAGGACCAACCTCTGGTATTCCTTCCTTGGAATGGCTTTAATTGGAGGTGGCATGGCTGGAAGGCGTGGGCAACAGGAATTTTAATAGTAGAGAGTACATTCTGAATGGCTTACTAATATTAGGTAACTGTGGAATATTCTGCCACCATTTACAAAATACAGTCACAACCCTGCCACATCTTTAACATCGGACCCACACCGGTATTAGAAGTCTTATCAGTCTGTCTCAACACCCCCACATTATCTTCACTGTTACCTCAGGGTTTAAACCCACACAATCCTTGATGGTACCTGTCACTTTTCTTTCTTTGTCCTTCCATTCCTGTCAAAACATGCATATTCATTGTCTGTATATCAGCTTCTCTTCCCCAGAAGACCAGCTAAAAGCCCAGTGGGATAATTTTATGCAGCTCCTCCACAATTATAGATGTACTCATAAGATAGTCTAGCAATCACAAGATAAATGCATAAGACACTATGTGGAAAATGGTAATTCTTATAATAATACTTGATAAAACCCTAAGTTCATATGTGTGTAGTTCTAAGGCTCAGAGGCAGGTCCTCATTTCAGAGGGAGATGATGCATCTCATTGATATCTCCAGGGCTGCCCACGTCTTTTTGTGAATCTGTCTTTGATTTGGTGCCAGAGAGAGTGAAAAAACTGCCACTTTTTTCCTGAACTTTTCCCCCAGGCCTATTCTGTCTTGCTGGTTAATGCATTTTATTCTCCCTGCTATAGAAAAATGAGATATTTAAATACACTCTATTAAAGAACACACGAACTTTTTGGAATTTACATATGAACTCCTACCTTATTAAATCCACTTACAGAAAAGAAATAAGGGCCTGCTGGTGACCGGTCATGGGCCAGTCGATCTGTTAGCAGTCTCAATACCCCACCCTCCGCTGACCCTCGCGTCATCAAGGCAGGTGTTAAGAACATGCCCTTGGGCATTCTGGGCTCTTTCGGTTGGAATTCCAGCTCTATGTCTCACCAGCTGGGTGGCCTGTCCAAGCGACTTAACCTCATTTTGCCTCACTTCTCCCATTTACCCAATAGCATTTTGGCTCTCAAATGGAAACCACAAAGCCTTCCATTTGGTCAACCTGAACTTCTACACACTATGACAAGAAGACTTGATACGTGCTCCCACAGAAAACTATGGACTAAAGCACAATTACTATGGCAGAGAGTGGAAATATCTGAGCCTAATGAGTCAACATAGCTATAAGGAAGAAGAACTCCAAGGCCCTAGATATGGAGAGTGAAGAAAGTGGAGAAGCAGTGCAATGCCTGCTGGAGCAGCCTCTGTTATGGGGATCAGTAAAGCACCGAGGAGAGGAAGCCGTGGGAGTAGAGGAGACCAGAGAGGACGCAGAGAAAGGGTTCAAGTGTGGGACTCTCGAGTCAACAGGCTGCCCAGGAAGTGAAAATCAGGTGCTACTGCAGCAGGCAGGCAAATAGGAAGCTTAGGTTACCTGCAGAGAAGCTCAAGAGGCCCTGGACAAAGCTGAGCTGGCAAAATGTGACAGGCGAGAAGTTGCTTAACTGAGCAAGACATGCCAAACAGGCATAATGGCTCAGCTCAGCTGACTAACCATGAAGACCCATGGCACTAGGCTGGACAGTCTAGTCTAGTCTAGACTAGAGGGAGGGAACAGTCTTTCCTGGAAGAAGGGACCCAATCATCAGGGCCCTAGAAAACTTACTGAGTGTTCATCTTTGATACTCCTCACTTGGGCTACTTTTGGAATATTAGAGAGTTCTTATTTTTGAATGCTCTTAAGGGACACACCGAACAGTTTTGATTTTAGTAGTGATTTTGTATTAAAAAAATTCAAATTATGAAGAAATATGAAACAAATTATGTGATGTCATGATTTCATGTTAACTTCTTGGTGTTACAATTCACAGATTTACTGTCGATTTAGTAACTTTATTACTGGATAAATGTTAATTCTCTGTATCTACTGTAGATGTTACTAAGTTCTCAAGTTTTTAAATCATGAAATAATAGACATCAATAGTAGTAGAGCTTTTTACTCCATGATGAATGACTATGTGGACATTAACTCTTTTCAGAGAGTCATGTCTAACAAAGCTTGTGCCTGTATCCACCTGAAATATTACTTTAAAATAGGAAACTATGCAAGTTAACTAATTCTGTTATTAAAAATTCCAAAATTTCTCTAAAATAACTTTTAAAACTCTTGACATAAAGGTCAAAAGAATCACCCATATGGTATAATATTTATACTTCTGTAAAATACAAGTCAAATATAAAACATTCATCTTTTTAATAATTAAGGCTTTATATATTTATTATACTGAAGCAAGGTAGACAGTAAGGATGATATATTTCTATAAAGTTACTACATAATAAAAGTTTCAACTTATCATAAAGATATGTCTAAACCTGTACAACACATCCATTTATATAATGCATAGATTTTAGTTAAATATTAATGGAAGTGTTTATGTAAATTCCAAATTAGCTGATTTTAGCTTTCATAAAACCAATAATCAAAAAAGTGACATGTGCAGTATAAACACAAAATATATAGCACTCAGAAAAAGACCCTTTCTTGCTCTTTTCTCCAGCAATATGCTTATTTTGTGTAATAAACAAAAACAGATTTTTAAAATTATACAACAATCCAGTCTGTATTAATTAGTGCTAATAACATTTATTGAATTTGGAAATTTATGGCTTTAATAAATGGAGGAAGCAAGCAGATTTTTTTAAACCATATTGAAATTAACATGTAACTTCTCAATGAAATTTTTTTATTAATCAGTATTTCTTCAAACAAGCTTAAATAAGTATCTGTGAATGCTAATTTTCTTACTTGAATGATGTTAAAGTTTTATTGCTTACAAGTTAAGCCACATTCAAACTGAGCTTAGATATTTTTTAAAAATTAACTTACAAGTTAATTGCTTATAAGTTAAACCACATTCAAATTGAGCTTAGATATTTTTTAAAAATTAACTGATGAATGTACAAATATAAAATCTGTCATAGTTTAATGTGCCATACTGATTTATTAAACGTATTTTGCTTGATTTATCTGTAAGTACTAATTTAATGGATTTTTTAGATACCTTGGCCCTGTTTCCTCAATTCTAAAACCAGGAGACCATCAGGAGGAAGCTCCAAGGTCGCATCCAACTTTAATTCTGGATCCATGATTGTGCTGAGTGGTTCCTTCTTAATCTGGTGCTCAATTTTAATGCACTTTCTGAAATATTATACCTACTTTTAGCTGCCTTTGTACTTGTACAGTAGCAACACCTTTGTTTCATATTTTTAGAATCTAATTTTGAGCCATGTACACCTCAAATAAATATCTGATTTTTTTTGTTTTAGATATTTAAAATGAACATGCTATGATCATTTTTCTCATATAATTGAATCATTGTAAAACCAAGATAAATCATACCTTATTTCCACCATTTGCTGATTAGACATATTACAGCAAGTATGAAGGGTATGTTTTCACCACTTCTATTATGCTGATAATAATATTAATAATAATAATCACGTTAATTTTAACATTTAAGAGTGATTTTATTTTTAAGATGGAGTCATCTATCCTTTCTTGGTTGGAAAGTAGGCAAGTCTTCATTATACCTTTCTCAAAATTTTACTCTGAAGAAATTCCTATGTGGCATTGGCAGTAGATGCATTCTAGCAGCCTCTGGATAATTCCCCCTGTATATTTTTGCATTTCTTAGGTCAATGAAATACTTGTACTGACTCTTGTCTTTCATGTGCATGGCAGGTTTTAGGAACTTTCTCCCTACTCATTGCTGGGTGCACTACTTAGTCTGGCTTCCTTTTCCATCTTGAGGAAATCTCTTGTGAAGAGATTCCTCAGTCTATCTCTCTGCTATTACTAAGACAATGTAGTGGAAGGACAACGGTAATTGAGAGATAAGGTAATTCATCCATGGGAAGACAAGTCACATCCATGGGCAAACACATGGCTGAATCATGAAATGGGTCATCCCACCACTGGGATTCTCCTCATGGCCAGCTCTGAGCTGTTCAGACCACATCAATTGTTATAATGATCTATATGCATAATGTGGATCTCATAGAATTGGAGCATATTGATTATGGTCTTTTCCCATATGTTACCACTTTAATATCTTCTATCATTTAATATTAATTAGAAAATTACTCCTCATGGTATACTGGGGTCTTTCTTCCAGTTTATAGGCCTGTTGCAATCTCATTCTCACAAAGTTCTCTTTATTTTTTTAAATACTCATCTGAGGATACTTTTTCATTGTATTTTTAGAGACAGAGGAATGGTAAGAGAGAGTCAGAGAGAGAGAAAGAGAGAGACATATGAGAATGAAACCCTGATTGATTGGTTGCCTTCTCATATACAATCCTACCAGGGATCAAACTTGTAACCTGGATATGCGACCTGACTGGGAATCGAACCCATGACCTTTGGGTCTACAGAATGACACTCCAACCAGCTGAGCCATGTCAGCCAGGGCACTTACAAAGTTATTTTAATTTTACTATTGTTCTCTTAACTGCCAAGCTAAGTTGGTGACTTTCAAGGGAATAGTAGAATTAAGATAAATCTAAGATCTCCTTTCATTACCAAACATCCTGAACAAAATCTTGCTCATTGATTCTATCGCACTTTCTTACCACACATCCCCTCCTTGATCTTTCATAGCATCCCTTTGGCCCTCACTACTTTTCTGCTCTCACAGATGGTCACCAATTTCCTCTTAGTCACCAAATTCAGCATCTCTTTTCAGGTTCCGTATTTATTGCAACAATAAAATTCTTGTCTTTTTTTTTTAAAGACTTTATTTATTTATTTATTAGAGAAAGGGGAAGGGAGGGGGAGATAGAGAGAAAGAGAGAGAGAAACATCAATGTGTGGTTGCCTCTTGCATGCTCCCAACTGGGGACCTGGCTTGCAACCCAGGCATGTGTTGTGAGTGGGAATTGAACCAGCAACCCTTTGGTTCACAGGCTGATGCGCAATCCACTGAGCCACACCAGCCAGGGTCTTGTCTGTTCTTTTACTTCTCACACTTTCTCCCTCTATGACTTCCTCAACACTTCAAGGTATTCATTTCATTGCTCTGGCATTCCTTCTTTGTGTGTTCTTGCTCTGTAAATGTGGGTATTCCTTAAGGATGTATCCTCCATCTTCTGTTCTTAGGCCTTTCTCACTTGATAATTAATTTCAAGGCTTCAATTATCTTCTGCATGTGAATGATCTCTCCACTGAAAATCTCTCTCATGAGTTCCAGTTTTGAACATCCTGCCAGCACCTTCAACTTAATATGACCTCAGTAAAACTCATCATCTCTCCTGTCAAGCCAGCTCTTCTTTTTGCCCTGCCTGGTTCTGCTAATGATATCATTATCTGTCACTAAGAGGCTCAGAATGAGTCATCTCAATTTTAACTTCTAAGTGCTTCTGGTACTGGTCTTGTCCCCATTGCCAGAGAGTTCTACTCTCATCTCCATTGTATTCATCATTGGAAATTTACTAATCCATTTTAATGATACATCCTCCTGAAGCTGAACTCTGACCGCGTTCTAATGTCTTCCACGGGTCCTCAACTGATTAGAGAATTAAGCCTAACTTTCCAAGCCTAACTTTCAAGGTCCTGATAGGTCCGGAGCCCATCTATTTTTCAACCTCATTTCCCACCACTTCCCTTAGTGAAACTAAACTACTCTCAGTTACTCCTGCTCCCTAAATCTTCTAACCTCCCTGCCTTTGCTCATGTGCTCTCTGCATGTAAAGCCACAAATCCTGCACATGAGTGAAGCCCTGGCTCGAATGCTTGCCCGGCCACACCTTTCTCCCATCTCTCTACAGAATTTTAAATCTCTCTTAGGGTACTTATAAAATTTTGTTTTTAATCTTTTGCTATATATTTCTCATTTTACTGTGTTCTAGGAATAAAAAGTGAGCAATTCTTACTTCGTATTTGCCAGGTATCTGTTAGGTTCTAGGGATGTAAAGTTCCCATGTACATGTTACATGCTGCCTACCTGACTCTATAAACTTCTTGTGATTAAAAAGCACGTCTGATTCTTTTTCAGTGTCTTCTGAAATGCTGAACATATATAATTTAACATGGATGAACAAAAATGGAATCCCAAACTTGCTCACCGATGTCCACCCCTTCAACCCTTTCCCGGGTGCGCGCGCTTCTGCTTGTCAGTTGCTCTTTGTTTTCTGAATTCGTCTAACGAGGTTCCATGTGAAAATTCCTGCAAAATCATGAGTATTACACCAAGTGTCTTCCTCCTCAAAACTCTAAACAAGCATTCTATTTTGCTTTAAAAGAAATTCACACAAAGACAGCCAAGGAAGAGTTACGCTTCTTATTGTCTCTGTGGCCTGGATTAGTAGTTATCCCCATGACTTTTTCAGTTAACAAGATAAAAAAAAAAAAAAAAGACCAGGACTGTGTACCTCCACTCTCTTGTATTCCATATGAGTAAACCTCTGGGTTTAAATTTTAAAATTAATTTACTCCAAAGAACTTGATAAGGAGACAAAAGACTTACAAATACAGTTGGTGGAAGAAAACCATACAGAAACTAAAGAGTTTAATTAGTATTCCCTTAGAGTTGCAACAAACAATACAATGCAAAAACACTTAACTCCCAGTGCCAGCTGTTGCTCTTTACGGGGGCAAATCGGACTATTTTTATATTAGGTAAGTAATCTTCACCGGGATGTATGAGACAGATAATGATTTTATAACTTTTACTTTACAGACGAAGAAACAGGGACAAAAAGAGCTTGAGTCATCTCACTCAGGAGGCACAATTAGCAAGCAGCAGAGTGGGGATTTGAAGCCAGGCAGCAGAGAGGAGGCTGAGGAGAGAACTGCTACATCACACTGCAGCAGAGGGTACAATGAAACAGAGCGAACTCACTCTAGTCACAGAGGTCCACCTGCCTCACAGGCGCGCTTTCTGGGAGGCGTCAGTGCTCGGTCATTCTTCACTGAGCACCCGTCCCTTTTCTGCTCCCTTTTCTGTGCCGTTCTTTGTGTCCACCCCTTTGCACCTTCCTTCCATTCTGTTCCTGGCCCCCAAGTGTTGTTCCTCAGCGGCCTTGGGGCTGGCACCATGCTGTGCTGTGCTCCAGTTCTGGAAGCTACCCTGCCTGATCTCTTTCCTGCTCTTATCCCGTCTGGCTCCCTAGGCTCCGGATGAGGGAGGCATGAGCCAGCTCAGTGCAGTCAGCAAGCCCGTTTTGACAGCCTAGTGACTGCTAAACGCCCGGTCCAAAGGGTACAATAAGGTAATTTAAATGAAAGCTTTCACTTTGAAAGGTGGTACACGAGTTGGTAGTGAGCTAAAGTAATGTCTATGAATTGTGGGAAGTGTAGGAAGAGGCTTGTTTGGAGAGTGTTATTTCTCTATTCCCATATGTGCCGAATGCTAATAAACCACTGAAAAATCTTGTAAACTCATATTACAGTTACCCAACAATAAGTTGGATCTAAGTAGGCTTCAGAAGTGACTGTTTTTCCAGTTGGCTAACATATGCTCGGGGTGAGACCTTCACACTAGGAGAATCCTGGAAACAAGCCCCTAAAAAGAAGGTTATTTTAAAAGTTCTGTTTAGTTTCAATGTATTTCTCAGACTGTTCACTTTAGTCCTAGGTAGCTGACAAAAGCCAAATACAGTACAATGAACTGCAAAAATCAAGTAGATGAAACACCATAGTTCTTCCCTGGTGAATAAATAGCATCTCTAAGTAAGAAATTAAAAAGAAAAACCCAAACAGAACAAAACAATGCTAGATTTCACCCAAAAAGCAATCCCATTTGGAATGTTTTCAAACAGTATATATTGTAGCACTATCTTTTGAATAAATCACCTAGGGAAATGTGCATTTTAGTCCATGTAAATAAAAAACATTTCCAATTAAATCCCTCCCACGATTCAGTAATTCCCATGACAGTAGGTACCGAGGTAAACCCTGGTTTGCTGCTTATTTCATAACTTGCTCTCACTTGTTCCTAAAACCTCTGCGATGTCTCCTTACAGTGAGAAATGAAGCTTGAGCATTCTAAATGTGCTGCTAACTTGGCTTCTCAATGGATCTCACTTTCGAAGCCTTTCCAATCAGCTTAGCTCCGTTCTATGCAGTGCTAATAAGACTCCCCACCTCCATTCCTGACCAGCACTGATATTTTTATACGAAGTGGTTCTTTAGCTCTTTCTCACTAATTTTTATCATGAAAGTTCCAAGTTACTCTGCGTACACAATTTTAGCAGTCAGTCCACGACAGAGTACACAGGGGTTTTGTCATTAAATTGGTTCTGACAACTGATGCTTTTCAGTGTAGTATAAATGCTATTCCCTGTGGGCTTCCTGTTCACTAGGATTTCATTTAACCAATGAAATTTCAGTACCTGCTATGGGTAAAGTGCTGGCCTATATGCCTTATAGGAGGAGTGGGCCTCCACATCCTTGGGGTGGGTTCCAGGGACGAGTGGGCCTTGGAACTTAGCACCCCCTGGCTCATAATCCCGTGGCTGAAAGGATCATCCTTGAATAAGTCTGATACACGCCGACCATGAGCCATGCTGTTACTTCTACAGAGCTGTGGGAGTGCAGAAGATTCATTCTGAGAAGAACCTGTCTTAAGCGAGCTGCTGGTGGGATAGAATGTCCCTTTTTAGTAGGCAAGAGGCACTTGCATATATCATTTATAGTGTGTTTATCCACAAACACAGGAAAAATAAATTATGATCTTTTCCTAAGAGAGGATGCATAGAACCTGACTAGCTGATGATATTCAAGTGAGCCTTCATGCCATTGTCTAGAATTTGAAATTTATTAAGCTTCCTCGAATTCAGGAAGCATACATAAGTAAACAATTCTTCTAGGGAGAGGCGGAAAGAAAAAAGTCTCCCTCTAGGATTCTTCCTTTCTATCAAAGTGTGCTTTTCGGAACTGTCAACAGAATTTTCCTCTGCTTCAAGCTTAGCACAGGGAATTATTATGGAAGTTCAGTGCCAACTGTGGCTGCTTATTTTACACACAGGCTCCGACCCTGGCAACCCTCTGCTCGCCCTGCATTTTTAGGCCACCTGGCGAGGTCTGCGCCTGAGCCACGTGCGATGATGCCGTTTCTGAGCTTTAGGCAAGAGAACATTTTCCTGACCTTATGTAAACACTTGGAAATGCACCGCATCAGTTTATAAAAGTGAATATTCTGTACCAAGGAGGACCAGACACAAGGTATTCTTAGCACCTCCAGGATAGTCAGCATGAAAATGTTCCCATGTTGTGCTAGATGAAAAGATACTAACTCTTCATAGTTGTAGCTGTGGGAAATAATGTTAACTCTATATGTCAGAATGAAAAACACATGTTTATGTTTCAGATATTTTCCCCTGTATTCATTTTTAACCCCAAAGTAATGACTAAGCATGCCCAAAGAGGCCCTTTATTTTTATAGCCATGCTTACCGAAAGCCAAAATGGCACCTGAATGACTTTTCTCTTCTAATTGCTTACGGTCATAATTTTTAGCACTAACAGTAGAGTAGCTGGAACTGTTTTCAACAGCAAGCTCTTCCTTTTTCATTTTCAAGCACAGCAGAAGATACAGAACGGTTCCCTGCAGGACTCGAGGGTGAGAAAGTTTGATACTCTCACTACTCCTATGATGGGAAAGGAAAACAGATTTCTACTCTGGTCAAATACCAGAAATCCTGGTTCTCCGATCCCCAGAGGAAAGCTACTCCTAGCACAGCCAGAGCGTCATAGTGTATCCATCCATTCTGTGTGATAAAATGTCATACCAACTCTAATGTTTAGATCCATGTACTGTGTGTTTTTTACCTCCTACTTCTTTGATAAGGATTCCTTTACTGAACAGGTCAAAAAATATTCATGGGAACAGAGATAGTCTCCTAGAATAAGTGACAGAGCTTACCAAAAGATTCAGGAAGCTAACTAAAATGCTTTGCCAAGGAAGCATGCACAAATGACACAGCATCATTGTTAAGGGGCATTTAGCTGCAGGAACCCAAAAGGAATGATTTTGTTATTTCAGACATAGGGAAATGGCAAACATGGTCAAGGGAGTAACAGTTATGCTCTGGGAACTTATTTAACTGGAACATGGTTTAATGACATGTTAGCATGAGCCTAAAGTATAGTAAACATTTACTGCCCATAGCACATAATGAAGCAGTGGAGTAATGCCTTTCATCAGAGGCTGTTTCTTAATCATTCAGGGCCCATTAACAGTCACAACAGAGGTAAACAGAAACTGTGACATGTGCCTCTAAAAATACTGCTTATTGGCAACCACTCTCTGGAAGAGGTATTTTGTGTTCATTGGAACCATTAGTGTGTGAGTGAAATTTTCCAGCAGTTCACAAAAATACCCAGACCACATCAAGGGCACATCTGTGAACTTTAGAAAAAAGTGAAAGTAAGAGGAAGCATTAGAAAGCAGTATATCTCTGTTATCTGGGCAGATTAACTGCCGCTAAATGCCCCTTTGTCTTGACATTATTAAGATTAATTAATGAGGAAGTGTTCTATGTGAAAATTTCCATCCAGTATGGTCAGCATAAGGATTATTATTTTTACATGTGTTCTTCTGTGTGCAAAGTTTTGTCTAGTCAACACGGATGTGACTCAAAAAATGTGGTGTCACTTTTACAGTCATTCTTATTCACCACCTGTCTTGGGAAAGGCTCCTTGTCAGTTCCAAGGCATAAGACATAAAAATAACAAATAAAAATGGCTTTTTGTTTTTCTAGCTTTGAACCAATTTATTTCAATTTGATATGGTTCATCAGATGACTAACAAACACAAGAAATAGAGGCAGAGTTATAGCTAATCAAAAGAAAGTGTAACACAGCTTTGATGGTGGTTACACCTCAAGCACTGAAATAGAGACTTAATAGATATTTTATTTGGTTGATGTAGGTGCCTTGACTGAATATTCCAGTCCAGACAACAAGAAACCAACTTAGGTGCAACTTCTTCATGTCGCACCTCTCCACTTTTCCCACTCCCACGATAGATGCTCTTCCTATATCCTGACTTAACTGTGCATTGTCATTTGAAGTAGAAAATTCAAAATCATACTCAACAACTTCTTCCTTAGATATTCTTAAGAATCTCTCAAATCATTCCACTTCTCTCCCTTTTCTTTGCCACTAGCCTGGATAAGGCCACCATCGATTGACTCTCTCCTCCAATTTCTGTCCCCAATTATCTGTTTGTATTGTGCCGGAAGAGGGTTCTTTATAAAACAAGCTTTTGATCACATCTAGTTCCTGCTAACTCTTCTTCGGCAACTTATTACTCTCAGGATAGAACCCAAATATTAACACTACTTCCTTCCTCCTTCCTTCCCTACTTCCTTTTCTACACAATGGCCATCTGGAACTTCTTCCAGTTGCCCCTAAAGTCCACGTTCTCTTTTTCTAGGTCTTTGCACTTATAACTTCCTCTACCTGGAACACCCTCTTGCATCCTATCTCTGCCTCCCGCAGAGCGCAACTCCTTCTTCTTCTTCAGGTCTTATCTCAGATGTCACCTCTCCCAGGGGGTTGGTTTGGGTGGGGGTCAAAAAGCAGGCATGTTGAACACATGCCTTACTAGCCCATATAGGAGTATTAAACAATAATTATTTACCCTTGTGGTTTGTAAGTTCTAGGGAGCCCCGTGATTGCCTGAGCCCCACTATTCAAGGGGCTTGCAGTGTATCCTGGACACCCACTTGACAAACTCCTTCAGGCGACTGCGGTGCACTCCAAGCTTTGAGAGCCTGGGCTTCAGCTCAAAATTAATCAGGATAGGCAATGATAAGTAAAGTAGAGAAGTAATTTCAAAGTACAAAATTATTCAATTATTTTAGATAATAATTTAATTTATAATTTAATAGCTTTTACCTTCCCTTGAGAGAAAAGATGACTATTGCATAAATCAATTATACCTTTGAAACATCTGTTCTATTGTTATACATATAGTAAATACTAAATAGATGTGATGAGGTAAAAATAAAAATTGATTGAGTACTTACTATGAACCAAGTTTTATGGCATGAGTGTTATTTTATGTATAGGTAAGGGGTAGCTGGTACTTAAACCCAGATATTCTGATATCAATAATTGCACTGTGGCAAAAATACTTTGTTGACTGATTTAAATAATCCATCTGTAGGATCTGCAGACATCAAAAACAAACACATATAGCAAGAATGTGGAGAAGAGGGAGCCCTAGTGCGCTGCCGATGAGAATGCAGGCTGGTGCAACCCCTGTGATAAACAGCATGGAAGGTCCTCAAAAAAAAAATTAAAAGGAAAACTGTCTTACTTTCTTATGACCCAGCAATTCCACTTCTGAGTATATATCCCAAGAAACGCAAATCACTGATTTGAAGAATATATGCAGCCCCATATTCACTGCAGCATTATTTACAAATAGCCCAAATATGGAAGCAACCCAAGTGCCCATCAATAGGTGAACAGATAAAGAAGAAGTGGTACACACACACACACACACACACACACACACACACACACAATGGAATACTACTCAGCCATAAAAAGAATGAAATCTTATCATTTGTGACAGCATGGATGGGCCTACAGAATATTATGCTAAGTGAAATAAATTGTCAGAGAAAGACAAATATCATATGATTTCACTTACATGTGGAATTTAAAGAACAAAATAAATGAGCAAACAAAATAGAAACATAGATTCAGAGATCAGACTGATGGTTACCAGAGGGGAGAGGGGTTGAGGGAACTGGTGAGAAAGGTGAAGGGATTAAAAAGTACAAATTGGTACGTACAAAATGGCTACAGGGATGTAAAGTACAACATAGTAAACATGGTCAATAATATCGTAATAACAATGTATGGGGGTCCTGGAAGTACTTTGTAAGGCATATGACTATCTAACCAGTATGGTGTACACCTGAAACTAATACAAAATAATACTGAATATAAACTATATTAAAAGAGAAACACTCAAATAATAAATAACTATGGAATAAAGCACTTTACCACACAGAGAGAATTCTCACTGAAAAATCTTCATGACAAACGAGATACACTTATAATAAATAATGAGAGAGACAAGACTGCTTATAGTACTGAATGCTTATCATGTACATAAAAGAGATTTTCAAGCCATCTACAGATTTTATTCCCATACGATGGAATAAATAAAACTAAAAATTAACAAGTACCATTAAAAAGGAGAAAGTGATTAATCCTCAAAAAGATAAGGTAAGGAATTAGTTCGACAAAAGCCCCGAGGACCAACACTGGAGAGAAAAAAGAGCAGCAGATAAAGTAAGGCGGTAAGTATGACGAATAATGTCGAGGCAGCCTCAAGAGGTCGTCTGGAGGTGGTCTGCACATGAGATGAAATTTTGTCTGAAAATTCAAGGTGCCAAGATGTTTAAGTAACATATCTATAACTAGGAACTAAGTGTCATACTGAGATATAAATCCCATACTCTTGGAAAAGAAATATTTGTTAACCAATCAATTGATCAATCAATTTATTTATTATCAACTTTATAGGAAATAAATCCCGTATTGTTGTTTTGGCCTGCAAGTTTATAACTGGTTTCCCACGCTCATTTCCTCAAGCCAGCCCCAGTTTTGCACTATAAACTACTGGTCTGGAGCTCACGAAGCCCTCCTCCAAGCCCAGGTTAGCAGCTATGGATGAATATAAAAGGGAAAAAAAGGACACATATTTTGTCCTGCTCTTTAAGACCCTTAGAAAAGCCATACAGCCATTAAGAAGAAATAAACAAATGATAAAAGAGAGCTATTTTTCATTAGTCTGTGTTGAATTCTTTTAGATTCTGAGTGCTTAGATCTGTGAATATAATGATATAATTCACTGATGATAATCAGTGGTACCTGGCAATTAAGTGCTTCTTTTAATAATATTAACATTTCCATATTTAATATTATGTCACTCAGAAAGGGCACGCCAGATCAGTTTCACATTACCAAAGCGCTCTGACGTAAATTCTCTTTTTCAAAATTACATTTATGTTAGTACTTGAAAACTTACCCCCAGTCTGCTACACAGGCGGCCCTGGTCATTAAGACTACGGTAGAAGGAGTGGTGAAAGTGTAAATTATAAATTGCTACAACTGTTTGGCAAATCAACTTTATTATATGTGTGCGCCAGCAATTTCACTTCTAGAAATCTATCCCAGGGAAATAACCTGAGATACACACGTACATATGCACACACAGAGTGGTTTTTGTAGAAAGGTGTTTAGCACTGTAGAATTCGTAATAGTGACAAACTGGAAATAAATGTGAATCGATAGGGAAATTCTATATGGTGAATTTTTACCAAACCATTGAAATAAGTTTTGTGAAGCATTTCCAAGAAAATGGATAAATGATTATATTACAAAGTTAGATGAATATGAGCAGAAATATATATTATGACCAAAAATGGTCAAAATGCATACATTCCAAAAAGTTCGGAAGGAAATATAGCAACATATTAGAAGCAGTGGTACTCAAATACTGAAATTACTAGAAAACTTTGTTCTTTCTATTTTTCTTAGTTTTTCTAATTTTACCCAATAAATGTATATTACTTTTACAACCAGTAAGATAAGATAAAGGAACAAACATATTTTTAAGGGCATTAGTCAGATGGTGACTAACCCTTTCCTTATGAGGTGTGGGTTTTGTCACCTTTTGCGCTTTTGCCTGGTCTTGTTACTTATGCCAACTGGCTCTGTCAATATTGTTGGGAACGATGCCTCTATCCCTTTTAATATAGCTAAGAATTAGCATTATTTGGCAAGGAGCTCAATTAATGTCAAATAAAAGAGAAAATACTTTTGCAAGGTTCAGTTTCTGTCTAGGCACATGGAACTTGTTTAGCATCATGAAAGGAAAAAAAGAGAGAGAGAGAGAGAACTGCGTCAGGTCAAAAAAGAAAGAGAAGTCAAAGTCCAAGATATTTCTGGGCTCCACTTCCATGCTCCCTCTTTCTTCAGTTCTCAGTTGCCAGTTGCCTCTCAGTAGATTCTAGGCACCAGGAAGAAGTAACGTATACTATGAAGTATCTCAAAAATGCAGAGCAGTGAAATGGAAGGTCACATAAATGTGACTTATAAATGCTTTTGCTTATATTCAAGAGTCTAAGTTTTATAACATGTTATACTTTACTCCTCTCCTAATGTATCTATTTATATCGCTACTAAAGTTATCAAGAAAAATTATTGGGTTTATATTTCTCCAAGAATAAAGAAGAATCCTTCTTAAGAGATATCTGAAGAAAGCACTTTGGGAAAATACAAAGATGAGAAAGATTGTGGAATTAGCATGTAGTCGAATAATCAAGTAAAAAGTCTCTGATGACAGCGAGTAGGATCAGTATGTCTTGGTGACTATAGTTTGTGAACATATTAAGAGCATGTTTTCTTTTTAGCAAGCATGTATAACATTGAAAGCATTAACACAATAGTCAAAGCTCTAGAATTTTGAGGAAAAAATCAGGTATGAGACTAATTTACAGGACAGATCCAATGCCTGTGGAGATATTCAGGTGTGGACACACTGGGCAGGCATAGATATAGAGACAGCAAGCTCTGTGTTCGGAAGCTGAAACCATTAAGCATAAACTCCTGGAAAAGCTCATGAGAGCTAAGATCCTTAGAGAAATGTATATTAACTGGCACTTATCTTGCCAAACTTAGAGATGCATGGTTTTTAGGACTCAACGAGCAGGCAGTGCAGTGACTTTTTCCCCATTAAGTGTCTCTTCCTGGCCCAGATTTTATCTTGAGTCTGTTGTACAGATTTGTATTTCCAAAAATTAAAATGTGAAGAATGAACCTGTACGTCGGACTATTCCACATCCCCACCCCACTACTCCCAAAATGCAGTTTCTTTTGAAATGACGATGGAGGAGAGTATAACAATAGGAACAAAGATTATGTCCAAGACAAATATTGACCATGACTGGTCTGAGACTGGACTCCATGGTTGCCTCAAAAATAAGATCAGGTATTGCTGTTAGACACCAGAAAAAGTTTCCTGGTGCAGTCTTTGAAAACAGCTCCCTAATTGTCTCCGGAAACTTTGATGCTGGTGCAGCCCAGGGGTGGATAGATAGTGCTGTGGAGGAACCATGAGAACATGGGATCATTCACTATAGTACAGTGATCATGTTATAATTCCTTGCATTCAACACAGAGATGCATGTTTATATGAAGAAAGAGTTTACAAGGAAAAATGAGTTTTATGAGACTGAGCTCTAATAAGACCAGAATTTGCAGCGTTATAGACGGGAGGCATTTGGAGTAGGGGTTGGGTCTGATTTCTGGTCTTTGCTCTATTTTTAACAAGCTGTAAGACATGAGCTCTTGGGCCTTTAAGAGAATTACTCCACATGGATGTGAAGGCTCTTTCTAAACCAAATGCTTTGATTAAAAAATATACAAAAAGCCCATCTTTAGAAATGTGCCTTATATTGATCTTTGTTACTGAAATGAGACTACAGCTAACGCAAATAGAATTCTTTGCAAGTTAAAACAATGATATGAAGTCAAGTTCTGCTTTGCCTGCATGAGGGACCAGAACTGAGTCAGCAGTTAATTTCATCAGCAGATTAAGTACGAAAAGAATTGTTTATTTCATTGTATAAAATGCTTGAGTAATTTAAAATTGCTACCACTGTTTTGCTGCATAAAGGACAAGAGGTTAAATAAGGCTTTCTTAAAATGTATGTGGCTTTACTCCTTGAAACTCAAACTGAAACTTAGGGAGTGTGGCATGCAGGTGGGAATAAAGGTAGGCTTTCTCTTGTAATTATTTATTAGGCTGGTTATTTAGATTATGTGATTTAAAGCACTCAATTATAAGGTGCTAATAATCAGGGTAAATTGCTTCCCTCTCCCCCCGTTTTAATCTGAATTATTCTAAATGTAGTAATTAAGAAGTTTTGATGTAATAAGGATAATTAAATAAAATTAGTAACATTTTTTTCCAAGCTGACTTGATGCTTCTTCAGTATCACCTGGAAGGCCACATATCTAAGTTTCTGTTACATGGTCTGAAAGAGTTTTATGAAGATGCTGTGAGAGCAAAGGGCATGAGAAGCTCTCATCTGGCACTTTGAGACGCGCTCAGTGAGGGCCGGCTCTCATTTACATTCAAGAACAGGGTTCTGGGGCAGCCCCAGAGCTAAGGGCGACGATGCTAATCGCCAGTTGCAGTGCCTTGCTCATACTCATTTCCCATTCCAGTTCTGGAGCTTGCATGTTTGATCGCAAAGAAAATGTCACTAGACTGGGCTATTGAGAATACTGACTCTGTTTTCTTCATGAGTTGAAGTGAGGAATACAAGTGAATTCTCCTGTTGAAGTTATGCATATACATTTAAGTTAATAAAGTTACTTAATGGGACAAGAGACATCTTAAGCAGAAAGGATTCCAGAAGCCATGTATGATGGCTAGTTTTATGTGTCAACTTGGCTATGCTACGGTTCTCAAGCACTAACATAGGTGTTACAGTGAAGGTCTTCTGTAGATGTATTTTGACCTTTATAATCAGTTGACTTTATAATCAGGAGATTACTTTGATAATGTGAGTAGACCTCATCTAAACAGTTAAAAGGCCAAAAGAGGAAATCTGAGGTTTCCCTCAGAAAGAAGAAATTTTGCCTTAATTCTGCAGCATCAGGGGGACTTCTGGCCAAGAAGGAGGCATAGGTAGATATACGCTGTCTCCTCACACAACCAAAAGGTGGACAACGACAAATTTAAAAACAAAAAATAACCAGAACTGACAGAAAATCAAACTGTATGGAAGTCTGACAACCAAGAAGTTAAAGAAGAAATATTCATTCTGACTTGTAGCAGGGTGGTGACCAGCAGCTGGGGCAGAGGACATGCGGCATGGTAGTAGCTGGCTGGCAGACCTGGCAGTCATACATTTGTGTGCGGATAAACCAGGAGGAACAACTCGGGAGTGAGACAGACTGCACCACCCAGGGTTCCCGTGCAGGAAAAGAAAGCCTCAAAACCTCTACTGGTAAAAATCGGTGGGGGTTGTGGCGGCAGAAGAAACTCCAAGACTAAAAGGAGAGTTCATTCAAGAGACCCACAGGGTTTGAGAACATACACAAAACCATCCACCCGGGAATCAGCACCAGAAAGCCCTAATTTGCTTGTAGATAGCAGAGGAAGTGACTGAAAACAGGGCGAGAACTGAGCAAGTGGCATTGTTCCCTCTTAGACCCCTCCCCCACATACAGTGCCACAAGGCAGTGTGGTGGGCTGCCCTGCCCTGGCGAATGCCTAAGGCTCTGCCCCCTCTCAACGTAATAGGCTTCTGAGACCACCACCACCACCACCAACAACAACAACAACAAAAGAAAAAGGCCCAAATGAAAGAACAGATCAAAGCTCCAAAATTAGGACTAAGCAATGATGACATAGACAACCTAACACATGCAGAGTTCAAAACACTGGTAATCTGGATGCTCACAGAAATGGTTGAGTATGGTCACAAAATGGACCACACTCAATGGAGAAAAAAGTAAAGGCTATGCAACATGAAATAAAGCAAAATAATACAAGGAACTAACAGTGAAGAGAAGAAAACCGGCACTCAAATCAACAATTTAGAGTAGAAATAAGAATAAACATTTGACCAGAACAGAAAGAAGGAACATGAATTCTAAAAGATGAGGAGAGGTTTAGGAACTTCTGGGACAACTTTAAATGTTCCAACATCCAAATCATAGGGGTGCCAGAAGGAGAAGAGGAAGAGCAAGACATTGAAAACTTACTTGAAAAAATAATGGAGAACTTCCCTGCTCTGGCAAAGTAAATAGACTTCCAGGAAGTCCAAGAAGCTCAGAGAGCCCCAAAGAAGTTGGACCCAAGGAAACACATACCAAGGCACATCATAATTACATTACCCAAGATTAAAGATAAGGAGAGAATCTTCAAAGCAGCAAGAGAAAAGGAGACAGTTACTTACAAAGGAGTTCCCATGAGACTATCAGCTGCTTTCTCAAAAGAAATCTTATAGGCAAGGAGGGGCTGGAAAGAAGTATTCAAAGTCATGAAAGGCAAGGACCTACGTCCAAGATTATTCTATCCAGCAAATTATCATTTAGAATGGAAGGGCAGGTAAAGCGCTTCCCAGATAAAATAAAGTTAAAGGAGTTCATCATTACCAAGTTCTTATTATATGAAATGTTAAAGGGACTTATCTAAGAAAAAGAAGATGATCAAAACTATGAACAGTAAAATGACAATAAACTCACAACTATCCACAACTGAACCTAAAAAAACAAAAACAAATACAAGCTAGGCAAACAACTGGAACAGGAACAGAATCACAGAAATGGAAGGGTTATCGGTGGGGTAGGGGGTGGAGAATGGCGGAAAAGGTACGGGGAATAGGAAGCATAAATGGTAGATACAAATTAGTACAGGAAAGGGGGAGGTTAAGAATAGTAGCATGATCAATAAAATATATTTTAAAAAACCAAAAGACTGTAGCATCAGTTCTTGTCTGTTCTCAGCCTGCTGGTGTGCCCTGCAGATTTTAGCCTTGCTAGTCCTCACAACTGTGTGAGCCAGTTCCTGGGAACCAATCTCTCTCCCCCACACCCACCTTCTCTTTCTCTCAGTTAGTATCATAATATCCTATGTTTCTCTGGAGAAACCTGATTAATACACCATGTTTGTCCATCACGTAAATAACTATTTGTAAATTTAAAAACATATCCTGCACCGTATATACTGAAGAAAGGAGATAAACTAAACAAATACAATTTAAAAAATTAAATATTATATAAAAAGAAAGGTAGTCTTTGGGCTAGTAATGTCAGTGTATCATGAACTCAGGGTTTGCTCCATCCCATTCTGTGCCCTCACCTGAGAATATTCTTATTTACAGTTTACATTATGTATTGTAATGTGTCTTAATGAAACCTCATGCCTGAAACTAAAATATTAGCTTAAAAGATACTTTTTAAAATGCAGGGTGATTGCAGCAAAAATATTGAGATAAGATGTATCTTAGCTTGAAAGATACTTTTTAAAATGCAGGGTGATTGCAGCAAAAATATTGAGATAAGATGTATCTGAACATACTTGTGAACTTTCAACACATCCCACTACTATGAATTATATTCATCTCTCAAGACCTAGTTCAGTTCCCATGATAGTCTTACTCTGTTTTTCAATTATTAGGAGCATAAACTCTCCAAATCACACATTAGGTCATGTAGAGTGTTTTACACTGTTATTTATTTTAAGTATTTTTTGTCTTGTATCCTATCTAGGCTGTAAATTCCTTAAGAAGATCTATGATCTTTACATTTATTTGTTTCCCCATAGTGACTGGTTTAATGTCTTATGTATGGTAACATTCTTATTTTAGGCACTCAAAAATTGATTAATGGTTACTAATAATGAAGACAGAAGGTATAATTCTAATAAAAATTAATGAAGTTTTAAAAACTGTAAGATCCTAATAACTTAATATGTTGATTTTTTCTGTCAAAAATTCTAGCCCAAATTGGATTTTTATTTATTATTTATTCACACCATAAGTCTCTTGTAGCTAAGTCACTATTCTATAAAAGTCTAATAAAATGTATCCATTCACAAAATTAAAATATATCATTAATTTAACTGGCTGAGTTCTAATAGCATATTGTGGTTCTTGCCCCTGCAACAGTAACAAACAGTATTTATGCTGAAGATTTCAATAAAACAATGACAAGTCAAAGTCATAGTGAGTTTTTATTTGATATGCTATTCTGACTAGAAGATTTAATAAATAGTTGGCACAGGTAAATTTAGGGTTAAATATAAATTTAGTTACTTCCATGAAGCTTTGCTGAGATTCTATGAAAAATGTTTCTGTTTTTCCCAAAGAAATTGGGATGAAAGTATATTGAAAAAAACACAAAAAGGGAGTGAGTTCATGGAAGTTGCAACATTACATGTCTGTTTTGTATAGCTCATTTTCTTGTTTAAGCTGAGGGCTCATCTGCCTGAGAATAATCTCATTATAGTCAATGAACAGATTCACCATTAGCTCTTCTTGCCCTTTAATCCTATTACAGTATCTATTTGTATTTCAATTTTTGACCTTTGGAAATTTTTAAATCAGTATTTCCTGCAAAATTTAATATTACTGTCTTTAATATGACAAAGACATTTAATTAAGTTGAAACCTTAAATAAACTTTCATGGGTCAGCAAAAATCAATTTGATACCTTTCCCATAGTTTTATGACTCCCATTTATGATGTAAATGCCTCTGGAATGAAGAGTCTGGCTGCTAGCACAAGGTAGCATGCTCCGTAGTCGTGCTTATGGGGCTGGAGAATGTTCTGCCTTACTCTATCCATATCTTTCAAGTGAGACACCCTTTAATGACAAGAACGGTGCTTCGGTGTGTGGCTTCGGATCCAGGGTGTTGCAGGCACTCCCGGAGATCAGATCCCCCACCCAGACCTCCTCATCACCAGCTCTAACGAATGGAAATAAGCGCTTGCAGACATAAAATGGGTGCCTTTGGTTCTCTGTGGTCCCGGCTCACTTTAAAATGACACTTATTGCACATCATCGTCGATGTTGAGAGAATTTGCCCATTTAGGTTTTGTTGTGCATTTCTTTTAAAGGTGTATGTTTTCTGAAGTGAACACATATACATTTACGAAATAATTTCCGCTAGCAAAAAGGGCATACTAATTGTTCTTATCTGCAATAATTAGGAGAAATGGGGATCAGAGGAAGCAAGATATAAAGAATAAAAAAATCAGAATTACTTTTCAATATATATGTTTGACTGAGTAACAATTTACTGTAATGATAAAAACTTTAGAAATGAAAATAGGTCTGGGAAAGGAAAAAGATGAGACTTGTTGTTTAAATTATATGTAAACTTTTGTAATAACCCCTGTATCCTGCTTTAGGAGCCATTCCTAAAATACACTGAATGCTTTCATAAAATTCTGATTCATATTTTATATTACTCCACTTAAGTATTTTTCACTGCTGTAAGATAACCAGCTCTTGCAATTAGCAAGACTCAATTTTTGAGTGAATTCTCAAAAATTACTTAAATTGATGGTTTTCATCTGCATAATTTACAAAGTCTCTTTCAGTTCTAAAATTCTGTCATTCCTTAACTATGCATTCTTACATCTCAAGAAGAGGATGAATAAAATTAGGATTTATGTAACTGTAATATATGTGAAACAGACTTTTCTTAATATCCAGCTGTTCCCCTGGGTTGGACCACCAGCAGTTGGAGGATATAGAAACTCATCTCCTCCAATCTCAGTGCATTTGGCTCAGGTTCTGATGGAGCTGACATCCCTTCTCCATGAAGGCACATGACTTTGGCCTGGCCAATCAGCATCATCCATTCATCCCCGGCCCACAGTATTTGCTTCATGACATGTGACTGAAATTGGTTCAATAAGGCACAGTCCAGCACTTATTTATTTATTCACATTTTTGGAAAAAGGAAGTTTCACTCTGCTTGGATAAGGATGATTTAAGCATGGTGTTTCTGTCAACTAACATGTCAAAATGTCTACTCTCTACAGTGAAACCAATTCAAAGAGAGCACAGCAGAGTCAAGAAATAGTAGAAGGGAGAGACAGTCACCAATCTAATAATAAAGCCTGAGTCCCAGCTAACCCTGAAGCAAGTAATACCTTTGGAATTTCAGTTAAGTGAGCCAGCACATTCTCATTTTGCTTAAAACAGTTTTATTTGGGTTTCTACGACTCGCAACAAAGGAAACCTAAGAAAGAGTGGTTTGAAGAGATTGATTCTGGTTATCTTCAAATTTTTCAGCACAGGGACCCTCTGTCCCACAGTCGGCCCCTCCTATGTTGGTTGTCTTTATTCGTTTATAAGGTATATTCTCATCAGTCAAAATCAAGCTGCACTGATCATTGTTCTCATTAAATACCTCTAGCCTTCCCTGGGCAAAAAGAAAACAATCTGTCACTTATTCAAAATTATAATATGTTTAAATTGACTTCTTTGAAATGTTATACTATATAGTAAAATTATCTTCTTAAAAATGCCTAGGCAACATCTATGTATCAGAAAGTTCCTCTTTTGTCAGTCTTTAAAAACTTTAATCAACCAAAAAAGAAGGATTAGTACTGAATTCTGATGAAGTGTGTTTCTCATATAGTACTTTTTGAAAATAATTTTGTGTCAGATTTATAATAGCCGTATCTCTCTGTCTTCGGTTTTCTTTTCTTTTCTTTCTTTCTTTCTTTTTTTTTTTTTTTTGGTTCACTTTAGAAATGTAAATTATTTTCTACTTTCTAAATGCCTGAGATTTGGCTTAGTGGTGATTCTGCTTTTGAAACAACTCCATAGCTAAAAATGGATATAAACATATGTGTAGCATTTCAGTGTTCATTTATCACTTACGGATGTGTCCTGAAAGCTATAAATAAGAAGCACGAGTGCCCCAACGTGCACTGACGTCAGTTCATGGGCAGCTACTATGACAGTTTTTCAAATTTCATGATAATACTTCTTTGTGAAAATTTCATTAGCTACCCTAAATCAGGCTCTGAGACTGTCACTTATTTAATAGAACTTTAAAATAATTTTAACGTTCCAGTAATGTCAAGAATATTCATCTACTCATTTCCGCTCAATCTCTGCTCTCCAAACGTCAACCCGACAGCTCCGAATGTGGCACTCCGGGGCCCAGACATTCGAGGCACACGTGGCATTTCTCAGTGTTTCGCACACAAATGAGATCATGCATTTTCAGGGCTGGGCACAGGGCCTGACATACAGGAGGAGCTGAAATCAGGGCCAATTCTTCATACCCTTTTCCTGCCTTTGCACTAAAATGCACACATGTGCACACACGTACAGCATCCCCTCTCCCCTTGGAGGAGTGATATATTTTAGAAGAATTGCCCGTAACTGTAGCTCACCTAACTATTTAAAAATATAATTATTTTATAATGCTCCTCTAATATCCTGAAATGAAATTTATAAATAAAATAATTTGCCTAAACACACAATTCCTCTGTAATATAAAGGAAATGTAAGGAAAGTAATTCATAGTAAAAATGTACTTTACTGGGTAAATGTTTGGGCATGATACACTTGATTAGAAGATGTAATTAAATTGTTGGACAATGGCACTTAAACACAGAATCCTTGAGATTGCAACTGCTGCAAATTTATAATGATACAGGCATGTTTTATTGGCAGCTCAAATACCGCAAGCTGGGCTTGCCATCAATGGCATGATTTTTTTCTAATGGGGACCAACTCTTTGTAAAGTTCCAAATAAAGCTAACTACAGTTGCCTCTTGACTTACACAGTAGGTGCATTCCTGCCAAATTTGGCGAGTATTAAAATCATGCAAAAGTAGTTTGTGTTTATTTGCAAAATGGAATTGGGCTTTAGTTCAGATGACGTTAACAGGTTTTTTAGCTACATAAATGCCCAGCAGGATTTGAAAGTGCAACAGCCCTGTGCATTGCAGACAGAAATTCAGCATTTCTAACCCCTGCCCCAACATTTCGACAACCTGAAAACATCTCACTCATTTTAAAAACTCTCCCTGGGTTGGGGGGCGGGGGAAGGGTTGATTCTATCACCACTGAGACTTTTTAGAGTTACAGGTTTTTATAATTATATCACATTTTTAGTTACAATAAAATATTTGCAACGCATGATAAGGTATTTCATATTCTTCCCCAAATGCCTCTGGCGTTGCTGTTCACTGCAATGAATATATCACCAGTGCTCCTATGCATCCCTAAATGTGTATGGAGAGTCTCTGGGTTTTGAATTTGCTGAAATAGCCTTGAAATAGAGACATTAATTGCATGCTTAGTGGGAGACAATGTAATAAATTTCCTTTGCCAGAGTAATTGGAACCCTGCAGCTATGCTCTCCTACTTATTATACACGGTGGCAACAGGTTTTAAGGCATATAAAACATGAGAAGTAGGTTGAGTTGTAATAGTTGCTCAAAGTCAGTTGAAAACAAATCTAAATTAAGATAAAAAATACAGGACCCATCATTGAAATGCTGTGATTAATGACTTTGTGATGACCAGAATACAGCCATTTTAAGAGCTGTGTTTATTTAAAGATCTATTTCATTCAAGAGCCAATTTAGTTGTAAGACACCTAAAAAGGCATTGATTCTTAAATGCTGGTCCAAGAGGATATCTCTAATGTTTATTTTATTGTGTCCCAAAAGTCAAAGGAATGACATGGTAAGATCTTCCCCTAGCAAAGCAAAAACAACAATAACATGAAGCTTGAATTTAAAATGAGATTTTGCAAGTTTTGTAACAGTGTTTTTGAGAAATAAATGGACGTGGTAAAATGGGAAGGCTATGAGGTGAGACACTGAATAAAGAACAGAAGAAACAAATATTTAAACATTTGGAATGTCAAAAACTAGCTTTCTCCATAGAGTTACAAATAAATTCAATGGATTGACTTACCAGCATGACTAAGAAATGAAGGTCAGAACAGGGTTTTACACTCACGGCATCCAAAGAAGTTTATTTTCTGGGAGTCTCAATTTAGATAGCGTATTATATGAGCTTTCTTCCCATAAAAAATGTAGAAGCCTTCTTTGCTGATGGTTTCCAAATAGTTGAATTTATAAAAACTAGCTACCACCCAAGCATAGGCAGAAGTCAATTGCATGACATTCTGGACTAGAGATCAAGATGCCCCTTTCTGGAAGTCAATATTTGAAATCTCTCCCAAATTACACCTGCTTGACATAGTGGGAAGACATGGGGATAGGAGAGAAAGGAGTTTGAACACCTCAAAGTAGATCAAGGGAATTTTTCCATCCTAAATTTCCACCCTAATGTCTGGATACTCGTCTATCTGATGTTGGACTTTGTCATCATTTATGACTGTTTGCTCTGGCCTCCTTTTTATTCCTCTCCCATGCAAAGCTGTTTTTCAGCCATTTACATAAACCGAACCCTCTGCCTCACATGCTTTCCCCTTAACTCATCCTGTGGCTGGCCCTGGGCCTTTAGATCTCACTGCAAATATCACCTCTTCAAAGGAGCCCTCCCTGACTTTCTATGAAAGGTGCCATTCTCACCCACCACCAGTCACTTTCTAAGTCCGCACCCTGTGCATTTCCTTCAGAGGCACCTACCAAGTCTCAATGATCTTGTTTATTGGCCTTCTTACTTTGTACTGGTGGGTTCCCTCCACTAGAATACAAGCCTCTGGAAGGCGAGGTCCTTGTCTGTATTGTTTGCCATCCTTACTTCCAGACCTAGAACAGTGTCTGATGCATAGAAGTTACTAAAAAAACAAACAAACATTAAACACTGTTCTTTGGACCTAAAAATTCTGTTACAGTGATACCTCAGTACTCATCAGCTTCAGAACTCATTAAACCTGGTACTCGTGCATTTTGCTGAGAAAAAAAAATGCTTTGGCACTTGGCACCTGCTCACCACTAGTTGCACTTGCTAGAACTTGTATAAGTCACGATGCTACCTCGCAAGAGAAAATGCTTCATCAATCGCCGCTTGCTTGTCACTCATCGCAATGATTTAATGATGAGGTATCACTCATCTTTTTCATACCATCACCAAGGTAACACTGTATCTTGATATTTAATATTTTGTGCTTTATTCTTTTAATTTCCTCAACTTTCAAAACCACTTTAGTTTTTCCAAATAGGTTTTAACCTGTACAGAAATATTTGTGTGATATTTTTCTATATTTAATCTGTAGCTCAAGTTGATGTGAAATTGTGTTGGCCCCTACATTCACCTTCTCTGCATTCCAGGTCAGACGATGCTACTGTGGTTTCCCTGGGCTTCGCTGGCCTTTCCATTTTCACGTAGGAACTGTCGCTGCTTTGGAAGCCTTTCTTGTGATCACTTTTATTTTATACAGACCAAAAGATCTGGATTTCAAGGGAGAATAAAGGAAAACTTGTGAGCACAAGTTTTAAAGAACTAAAAGTATTACTTGAAGAAACTGTTAATGTTTAAATTAACATTTTAATGCATTCTGGAGAAAAGTTATGTCAGATGTTTATCGTGACAAGTTGAGTCTAGTTCTGATTCTATTTGGTCATTACAAGATCCCCCCATCTCAATACTATTCTTCTACTCCCTTGCATTGGGACCCATCCAAGTTATTATAAAATGACCCTTTGTGACACATATGTACATTCTGCTCACTACTTTTATGCAATGGGACCTTTCTACCTAGCCCTCCCAAAACAGAATGGCACCCTCCACATGAAATTTATCAGAGAAATAGCTTTAGAACATCTTCCTGAGATGTCTTAGATGATTTTTAACTGTTGGGTATAGCCTATAAGATTTACAAGTTTACCTTTCAAGTATCTTTCTCTAGTTCTTCAAACAAAGAGAATTTTGCCATGAGTTAATTAAATTATTACCAAATCAACTGAGATAATAATGTCTGAAGGAAAAAATATCAGAAAAGATGATGAATCATACAAATATAAGATTCTATTTTTAGGGATGAAAAAGAAAGACAGAACTGTGTCCTGTGATGTGCGTTCATTTCCTGACTTTGCCACTCACTGGTTATGTGGCCCTAATGCAAGTCTATTGAACTCTTTGGGCATCAATTTCCTCATTTTTAAAGTGGAAATGGTAATATCCACCTCACAAAAAAGCTCTAATGATGAAAGATCGCCATATCTAATACATAAAATGTGCTAAACTGAATTTTAAAGAATGAATTGAAAATTAATACTTTAAGCTTTCTATCATTGATATCCTCTTTATATCCACACATTTAAATTAATTTAAGCAATATTCTACATAGCAAAGTTCCTGTATGCAACAAGGAAACTGTGCATACTAAATTTCTAGGCTTAGGATGAGCTTGGAACATTTGTTTGGAGGTGGGAAAACTGGGTTCAGTTCCAGTTCAGCTAAGGGGCATTGGGCAAATCATTTAACCTCTGGATTTCATTTCCCCTCATATATTAAACATGGGGGTGGGATAGATTATGGCTGACAACTTTGGCTGCACATTGGTATCATCTGGAAGATTGAAAGCAGATGACTCCCTCTGGCTCCAGCATCAGAGATTCTGATCTGGAGTGGGGTGGGCTTTGGAATTTTAAGTTATCTCCTCGGGTGATTATTATATGAAGCCTGCATCAGGAGCTTTAGATTCTTTATAATGTTATGACTATTCTGGGGCCAATGAATAGGAAAGCACAACACTTTTAAGGATAGACATCTTTTCCCTAAGTATCTGTATATAAAATATGAGATATGAGTTCAAATGAAGCAATTTTCCATTTCAAAACATTAAGAAGCCTTTGAAAGATTGTTATGTAAAAAGGGACAGGCCTTACAAAGTGAATAGGTTTATGTGATGCTTATATTATGGGGAAAAATCTATTGTTATTGCTATGATATTGAACCATAAGGTCAAATATAAGATTTTGGGATCTAAAATTATTTGAAAATTTTTAGTATAAATATCTGTTAAAAAATACATGGTTTTTAAAATCAAGTCATCTTTAATATCATTGCTATCAGCTGCATAATTTAATCAGTAACACTGCAAACTAGAACTATAAACAATTCAGGTGCAAAAAGATGCCTCAGCCATGCAGAAGGAAGAAGGAGGAAACTTTCTATTAAGAAATGCTCGTGGGTTCAGCACTATGCTCGGTAGTGCTGTATTTGATGAGTCTTCCTCACACAATTCTGTAAAGTGTTACTCTCCCCGTCTTACAAATATCCTAAATCTTTGACTTGAAGATGTGAAGTGATCTTCTTGTGCTGCTTTCCAGGGAAAGTAGCAAAGCCAGGGTTTGAATCTGATTTCGAATTTGATATTAAACTCACTCTACCCAAAACACATAGTCTGCAAAATGCCTATGTATTTTTTTCTAACTTTGCTTCCATACTGACATTTCATTCATTCATTCATTCGCTTACTCAGTCAACTACCAACAAACCTATCACCAAACACTTTAGTGACACGCCAAGCTGGGGACTCACAGATACCCAAGGAAAGTAACAACTAGAATGTAAATTGCCTAAGGTACAGGCATTGAGGCAACCAAAAAATAATTAAAAAAAAAAAAAAAGGAAGTCCTGGCTGGTGTGGCTCAGTGGATTGAGTGCTGGCCTGTGAACCAAAGGGCTGCCAGTTCCATTCCCAGTCAGAGCACATGCCTAGGTTGTGGGTCACGTCTCCAGTAGTGGGTGTGTGAGAAGCAGCCACACACTGATGTTTCTCTCCCTCTCTTTCTCTCTCCCTTACCCTCTCTCTAAAAGTAAACAAAAGAAATCTTTAAGAAAATGTTTTTAGAAAAAGGAAAATCAGATTCCTTTTGAGAAAGCAGCTCACACATAGTGGATCTGAAGAGAAATAAACAAAATCACGTTAGTGACAGAACGGCTCCCAGGCTGATAAGGGCGGATTAACTGGTGAGTGCACAGGAAGAACACGACGATCAGCAGGAGCTGGTTAAGTTTGGAAGTGGAGGAACGTCACAGTCATGGAGGTGACAAGGTGAATACTGGCAGGTCCAGATGAGCCCTGAGTTAGAAGAATGTGCCCTGGCATGCTGACTTCAGGGGCCTGGACGCTGATGGGCCTGGATTGATTGAAGATGGATACTCAAGTTGCTTTCCTGACTGGAGCCTGAGTTCTCCACACAATCTTCTGGTTATTTTGGCTTCTTATGTAGACTGGCTACAGCATTAGAATCGAAAAAGATTTCTTTAATATCAGTGACAAACTGAGGAGGAGAGCGCAGACAGAACCCTAGTCCTTAGCGACATTGTAGAGGCTTAACTTCTTCCAGATTTCTTGTTGTGTGAGAAAGATAAATCCTGACCTCATTGAGCCACGGTTAGTCCAATTTCTATTACCTGCAGTGAATATAATCTTAACTAATATAGAACTATTATTTATAACAACGTCCCAATTAAAGTCTTTTTTGCCTCCCAGGAAATCTCTCAGTGACTGTGCCTCTCTTCCATCTTCCACCCAATGGTCTTGTTCCCGTTGCTCTCTCTCTCCTCTCTCCTCCCTATCAGGTCTTGCTCATCAGACTCAGAATTTTCAGGAAAGGTTGCATAAAGAAGCACAGCCCCTGGAACCACACTGGTGGTTTAGAACCATGGTTAGCAATACGCGGTCAGTCCCTTTGCCCCAACTCCTTCCCTTGACATCTTGGTAATGCTCTGCCCAAGCAAAGGAGTTCTATCAGGGCACTTTGCTCAGGGCTGCGTGTTAAGCGACTTGGCCATAAAGAGCCAGGACTGGAAGGAGGATGAAATCGCCACCAGGGGTATAGAAGCAGACAGGTAGGAGTGGCCACTCCCCATGTTGGCATGCTCATCTTATTTCCATAT
Organism: Mormoops blainvillei; assembly: GCA_004026545.1. Taxonomy (NCBI): domain Eukaryota; kingdom Metazoa; phylum Chordata; class Mammalia; order Chiroptera; family Mormoopidae; genus Mormoops; species Mormoops blainvillei. The sequence goes on from PVJD01000763.1 coordinate 250,950, forward strand.
AATCTGGTGAGCCTTCGGGCACAGGGGACATACTTCAGATAATAATGGGTGACACAGGATTTTGTGTTTTGTGGTAAACCCACACAGGCCTTGCCATCCAGCAATGTCATCGGGCTCTAGTTAGAAAAGCATTCCTCCCCACAGATAAGAAAAAAGAAGCCTCCAATCCAAAAACAGCCAAGTCAACAAATGAAAATTGAAAAGATGCCCAGACAACAGCACAGAGACATATTAATTTAGAAAAGGAAAGTGTCTTTTTCCCTTCAAGATATTTACTTGAAACTTTTTAGTGTAACTAGGTGACACTGGGTAATGTTAATATAGCTACAGTTCTCTACTTTTCTTTAAACATAGTGATACGCTCTGCTTTCTTTCTAGAATTTCTCCATCTGGAAATACACACCTAGGATATTTTGGGTGGAATAAGGCTCTCTTGTTTCCTACACAAAGCCATGTGGGATCGGATTTGGAAAGGACAGGCAAAGGCGCATCCCAGAGCCAGGTAATGTTACCTGAATATTTGCTTGACTGTGTTTCGCATACTTGAACTTAGTTGTTTTATTTCAGAGTCTAAATTTCCCCCCCCAACAATGTTATTGCACTGCATACAATGGCTAGCTTATAATGTCAGTCTCCATGGAGTGTATACCTAAACATAGGATTTCAAACTGCATATTTTGTTGTAAAGTTCCTGGAAGTGGTACTTGGGAATTCAGTAACTTGTTTTTTTACTGTTATTTTTGATTTTAAGAGCCTGATTTACTTGTCACATTTTATTGGCAAGTTTTGGAATTGTTCAGCTTCCATACACCCTACCACCCCTTTATACACCTGCCCAAAGGACATAACTTTAGGAACTGCCCTTTTGTCCCATCGCCGTTTTGTGTCTGATCTCCAGATGCCTCCCTCTTTTGTCTCTGCAGATTGTTAAGACAACCCTTTTCTAAGATCACCTAGCATTTTGCCCCAGGTCTCTAATAAACCCCTGCTTCTACTCCTCTGCTGAAGAACCTCTGTTTCCAATCACTTCTAGCTTCTATCACGGCTTCTTTCTCTCAATCCTCACACCTGTGGTTCCTGGGCTATCTACTCTGCATGCACTGATTCATTCATTGAACAAACATTTGGTTAGCAACAGGCACAGCTCTAGGCTCTTTAGGTCACATAGTGAGTAAGGGTTTGCTAGTCTGGACAAACAGAAAATAAATCAATGAGTAAATTAATACATAAAACTCAGCTAAGTGTTATGATAAAATAAAATGCAGATCACATGACAGAGGGCTGAGGGATTTCTATTAAAACGAGATAGGGCAGCTAAATCTAAACGCCTAGAACTTCCTTACTCCTGACCCTAAGGCTTGTATCCTGTCTCCTAATATAACTAAGTCATCAAAACAACAACCATAAAAACCTTGCAGGAGTGACTTTTAAGAGGAAAGTGGCACTGGCTTTGATAACAGTGTATATTTGTTTCTGGAGAATAGAATAGTAGTCATTTACCTCCTTAATCACACACAACTTGTAATAGCCTTGCTCGCTGGAAAGCATGAAATGAATTACATTGTCTGGGACCAGGGAAGCACGGGGAGAGAAGGCGCTCCAGGCAGAACTGCTTGAGTCACCAAGCCTCCTTCTTTACCGTCAGGTTGTACCGCAAGCTCTTGTGGGGGTGGGGCGGCGTGTGCACACGCATGCTAGGTGTCTCTGTGACTGAGGAGTCTGAGTAGGCAGCCCCAGAAAATCTCAAATATATTCATGTACGGCTTTTCTCTTGAAAAAAAATGAGTGGTAAACGAAACCAAGCCCACAGCATTTGTGACGTAGGTAACAAATGTGAATATAAGTGACATGTCAACAAGAAAATAGTTTGCAGAGAAAAGAGTAAAAGATGTAGGGTTAAACTTAAATCAATGCCACTGTATTGGTAGAAATTAAAATGATTTTAACTCCTTTTTGTTACATAGGAGTTACATGTCAATTTGATCTGGCTAGCTCTAAAATCCTACAACTGATGCTGTGGAGAGTTGGGGTTTCAAATGAGATGTGAAAAGACTCCCTTTGTGCTTGATTGCTTATATTACTTATCATGTGCTTTGCAAACAGCTCCTGATATTTCTGGTCTTGAATAAGAGCAGACTCTGTCAACTCTCGGGTCAGTACAAAAGTCAAGCCTAAAGCAGGCTTGAGTGCTATTTTTATACCTTTTTCATGCACAGAGGTAGGTGTTCGGGTTATAAAATAAGTCTTAACTTCATGTTACTGACAGGCTAGGGTAAAAGAGACTTCTGTTTTTGGAACCTGAAATATTTGAAGAATGGTAACAATATGAAGGTGAAAGCAAGAGTTGCCCCAGGGAATCCAAATGAGGTTAGTCTATGGGGCAAATGGCAGTGAAATGCAATCAAGGTAGCAGCCTCATGAGATCATCAATCATGAATGATGTTTCCTTTAAAAACTATGCATTTATTTATCTGCAATTATAGACACATGAGAATATAACCCTGAGTAGGAATTTAATGTGAGTAAAGAAAGATGTATTAATTTCTGAGGGCTGATGTAACAAATTATCACAAACTTTTTGGCTTAAAACAGCAGAAATTTAATCTCTAATAGCCTGGAAGCTAAAAGTGTGCAAGTAAGGTGTCAGCAGGGCTATGCTCACTCTGAAGGGTCTGGGGACAAATTTTTCCTTTCTTTTTTCTAGCTCCTGCTGGGTCCTTGCAGTCCCTGGCCTTTCCTGGTTTACAGTTGCATCATTTCAATTTCTTCCTTATTTTCATATTCTTCTCAGTGGGTTCTCTCTTCCTCTTGCCAGAACACCAGTCGTTGGATTTAGGGCCCACGCTAACTCAGTATGATGTCATCTTAAAAACGAATTACATCTGCAAAGACCCTATTTCTAAATAAGATCACATTCTGATGTTTTGATTCAATGTGAATTTTAGGGGAACACTATTGAACACACTACAGGTGTTATGAGATCTATGTTTAGATATAAAAGCAAAACTACAACAAGAATAACAGCAACAACAACGAATGTCAAGAACACTGGCCTCACCCTGGAACCTGGGACTGATTCTTACGCTTCTTTAGCTCCACGGCTGTGGCGTTAGGCCCGGTCCCTTCAGCAGCTTTTAGCTGAGACCATTGCAATAGGATTGTGACCAAGATCTCTGCCTTAACCGGTATGCCTGTATTCAAATTCTGATTCTGCCACTTTTCGGCTTGAAGACCTTGGGAAAGTTGCTTAAACCATCAGTGTCTTATTTTCCTCATCTGCAAAATGGGAATAGTTGTACTTCCCTTGCAGAGGTTCTATGACGGTTAAATCATTGAATCTGTATAAGTCACTTACATAGTGCCTGACCCAGAGTAAGTGACAGCTTATAATTTTAATAATTGTCAGTCTCCCCGTTGTATAATCCACCCTGCTTCTTGCTGACAGGGTCATGTTTCTAAAACTCAAACCTGATGCCATTCTCTTCTTTAAAACCTTATTATGGGATCCAGCTGACTACCAGGTAAAGTAAATTCTAGATGGACGCAATGCCCTCAATATCTAGTCCCATCTCCAGTCTAACCCTCACACCCCTCACCCAACAGCCACTCTATCTATCTATCTATCTATCTATCTATCTATCTATCTATCTATCTATCTATCATCTCCATCCTAGGTTCACTGAGCAAAAGCGTGATGCCTTCATAGGCTTCTTTGCTTTTGCACATACAGCTCCTGAGTCTGCTAGGTTTGTGACTCCTTGTTCACCTGATGAGTACTGACTCCAATCTGCTAAGTGCTCGGGTGTCAGCTCCCGAACAAGGTTTCCTTAAAGCTCAAAGGGATGGGCTCCTCTTCTTTGCTCTCTGAACATATTAACCCCTCACATTTACTTGTGATTATTTATTGACGTATCTTCTTTTGTGGGTTGGAAATTCCCTGAGGCCAGACAAAAATGTTGTGTTAATTCTTAAAGCTCTAACTCCTTGAGAGGAAATAGAGCATATGGGCCAAGAACATATAGTTTGGAATTGGACAGACTGTGCCCTGCCTTATCACCAGCTGTGGAGAAGTCACTTAACCTATAAATTGGGGTAATATACATAGCTGCTGGAATTGAGATAAAGTTTACCATGCATAATGCCAAGAACATATTAAGGGATATTTAATATATTTTAAAAATCCTATTAGTTGAGGACAACTGAAAAAAATCATACAAGCTTGCAGATTGTTGCTGTCAAACACTGTCTCCCACTCTTAGCTTCAATTTAATCTTATTTTATCCTCAGTAATTCCCTTGCCTATACTACTTAGTCTTCATCCGAACCCTCGCTGCTTCCTAAAACTTTGTGTAACTTCCTCATTCTCAGCAAATGATTCTAGTCGAAATCTTTAAGCATGATCTTCACCTCCCTGCTGTCCCACCACCTTCCCTGGGAGACACACATACGTGCACACCCTTATCAACTTGTACACATATTCATGGATGCTGGCTCTCTTCCTGCCTGGGTCTGAGAAGAAAATATTCCTTCGACGGTTGAATGTCAGCCCCTTCTCTGCACGTCCTTCACCCGGCCTCCCCTGCCCCCTCCAGAACCCCGCCTCATTGCGCCTCTCTCATCAACGTCTGCTTCGTAGTTGGCATCTGTCCTTGCAACCTGTGAATATGTTAACATCTCATTCCAAATAAAACAGATGACAACAAAAGGGTTTCCCTTGGCTCTGCCTCTATAGATTTTTTCCCTGTCTTTCTTCTTTCAATTTCACACATACTGTTAAAGAATCATCTAGAAAAACAGTCTCCACTCATTCATTGCCTACATGCTCATCAACTCATCTCACTGCAATTCAGGACAATCACTCCAATGACATTGCTCTCACTAAGGTCACCTATGACCTCCTCATCACCAAATTAATGGGTGTTTTGAGGTGCTGTTCTTAGTGGCTCTTCTTCTATATTCTATGCCATTGAGCAAACTCTCTTGAAAACTATATAAATTTCTATGCTCTGGGATACAAATCTCTTCCAGTTTTCCTGGTTGATTTCTGACTATCTTTTTGAAGCTTTTAGAGAAGACTTTTCTCTATTTCAGATGCTGGTGGTTTTATGACTTGCATCTTTGGCCTGCTGTTCCTTCCACTGCTCTTGTTTGATCCCAGAGGTCTGCTTGAGAAATGGCAATCGCTCGCGTGATACTTTATTGACACAACCTATGACTATCACGTTGGTATGTGTTCCTAGGGTTTCAGAGTTCATTATCCTACTGCCTTTTGAAGGTTTCTAACTGAATATTCTACAGACATTTTAAATTTAGCTTGTTTAAAGCTGAACTCAATATCTTTCCTCCTGACCCTTTTCCCATAATCTCTCTTATTGGTAGCAAAATCGTTCAGTCAACAAAGCCCAACATGGGGATGCATCGGGGAAGAGATTCAAGGTCGTGCCTGTTTTGGAGTACGGATGTAAACATTTAGGGCAGGCTCTCTGTAGCCCACCAGAGAAGGTAAAAGCCTTAGAAGCAGATCCTCATCAGACTCTCTGCAGAGAATCACCTCCGCGATGTCTCTTGATTATGTGAATATAGGGCAAGAAGGTGCCTTTTATCCCAGGAAAAGAGTTCTGTTTTTGTTGTTGTTTATTTTCTCTTGAATTCTTATCTCAAAATATTTCACGCGCTGGCACTCAGAGCGGCTTCCTGGCTTGGAGGTAGACACATGGCTAAATGGGGCCCAGGGCTTATGTGTGCTCCTTGCGATCTGAAGTCCCAAAGACCTGCAGTGCAGACTAGGGCCCAGGTCAAGGCTTCTGGGCCAGCACCTTCATCTACCCACCCCACTCGCCCCACCCCATCTAATTGTCACCAATTATTTTTCTTAAATATTTCTGGAATATACCTCTTTCTCTCCGTATTTACCACCAGCTTCCTAAACCAGCCTTTTCCCCTCGGTCTCTTGCATACTGCAGTGACCTCTCTGACAGAGTTCCCAGTAATGGGTCATGTCCTTCTTGGATCTATCCACAAAAATCATCTGAGTGTCCTAACTAAAATTCAGAACCTTTTCATGACTTTCCATCTTACGGGATAAAGACTCAGCTCATTAAATGGCACAAAATCCTCTCCGTGATCTAGCATCTTCAGTGTCACTATCGCTGCTCCCTGCTTGGACTGCTCCATACAACAGCAGACTACCTAGCTCCCTGCACGACACTTTACTCCACCTATCTTTTGCCACTGGCTCATGTGATCAGCCTTGCTTGGAATATCCAGTCCCAGTCCCCTCACCTACATAAATTCTGCCTGTCTTACAAAGTCTCAAGTGATATCTAGTGTGTCAAGTGATCTGCTCCTTCATTTTCATGGCACCCTGAGCTCATGTCTACTGGTTCGCTTCCACATTGCACTGTACCATCCATTCATTTGCCTGCCTCTCTCCATGCCTGCCACCTTCTCCTGAGGGACAAAGTCCCACTCATTTTTATATCTCTAGCACATATCGTAGTGCTCGAAACATAATAAATACTCAGTAAATGCTTGTTCAAATGAACAAATGAATTCCAGCTCTGCCACCAATTTATTATGACCCTGGGCAAGTCCCAAACTCTCTGGCACTCAGTTATTTCATATAAAGTTAAAGAACTGAACTAATCTTTTAAATGCCCCTTTCAGTTCCAACATTCTATGATGCTTCTATTATATTTGTTGAAAGAGTGTAATGGAGTGAAAATTTATTTTTAATGACCTGTAATTACTAACAAAAACATTTCCTATTTCATCACTCAGCTCTTTTGCATGAAGCTTCATATATAAAGAGTTTAACTTAAAATATCTCTGAGTTAAGTTATAGTGCATAAAGCTCTCACCATAATGTATCAAAGTAAACAAAAGTAATTCACATTTTCAAAGTTTAATCATTAGAAATGCATTTAAACTTGTAGAGGAAGCTAAAAATAATTACTGCATTTAAACTAGTTCTTGGGTTATGAAAATAGTCTTTGTTTCCTGCTCTTGCATTTTCTTATTGTTAATAACTTGATTCTGTAAGGTACGTTTCCTAGTTTACACTTATTATGTGGGTTATTTTTCTTAACACTTTTTATTTTGTAATTATTTTAGATTTACAGAAAAGTTGTAACAATAGTACAGAGAGTTCCAGTACACTCTGCACCAAACTTCCCCTACTGTTGACACCTTACGTTAGTAGAGTATATATATGTGCATGTGTATGCATGTACACATGTATATATACATATATACACACATATATATCATAATAAAGTAGATTTACCATACTTTACTCAGATTTCCTTAGTTTTTACCTAGTATCCTTTTTCTGCTGATGTTCCAGGATCTCATCAAAAATACTATATCATATTTAGATGATATATAACCTTAGGCTCTTCTTGGCTCTGACACTCTTGGGCTTTCTTTGTTTTTGATGACCTTGACAGTTTTTAGGACTGCTTGGTAAGCTATTTTGTGAAATGTCTCTCCATTTGGGCTTGTCTGACTTTTTTTTTCATACTTAGAGTGGAGTTGTGGGTTTTGGAGGAAGACCATGGAGGCAAAATATCATTCTTATCACATCATATTAAGGGTACATACTATCAATATGGCTTATCAGTGATGATGGTGACCTTGAGGTAGTGTTGTCAGGTTTTACACTGTAAAGTTACTCTTCCCTCCTATACATGCTGTACTCTTTGGAAAGAAGCTACTATGTTGAGACTACCCTTAAGTGGGAGAGTATATTGTTCCTTCTTGAGGGCAGAGTGTCTACACAAATTATTTGAATTCTTCTATGTGGGAGATTTGTCTCTTCTCTCCCATATATGAACTTACTCAATCTTATCAGTATGGCATATGGATTGTGAGTTATATTTGGAACATCAAATTTACAAATTTAGAAGTAAAAGAAGAACAAAATAAAAATGAGGCAGAAAAGGGGGTGGAGGGTCAGGAACCATTACCCTCATTTATTCTGATGCTAATCTAATCCTTTTGAACTGAGTTAAGCCCCTGTAGAGTAAACTACAGCAGAATACAATGTACATGAAACAGTGCACTTACATGCTCATCTCAATGAATTTTCACAAACTGAAGAAACCTGGGAAACCAGTACCTAGTTCGAGAAACAGAATCTTACAGCCCTCCACCCCAGGGAGCCCTCAACATGCTTGTTTCCTTTGGCTATTATGTCCTCCCACCTCAGTGTCACCATGATCCTAAATTCTAACAGCATAGATAACTTTTGTTTGTTTTTGAACTTCATACAAATAAAATCACATTATGTGCATTTATTTGTGTCTGGTTCCTTTCATTCAATTTTTTTTTTTTTGGAGATTCATCCATATTATTGCATGTTGTTGTAGATTATTTTTATTGCTATGTAGTGCAACTGTGTATATTATGTGGACATACCACATTGTATTTCTCTGTGTGCAGTTGTAGATCTTTCTCAATGCTCTATAGTATTTATAGTGTGAATATATCACATGTTATTTATGTTCTTCTGTTGATGTGAATTGTGACAATTATGGACAGTGCCACTATGGACACTTAGGTACATGTCTTTTAGTAAACATATGGACATATTTATGTTGATTTTACACCAACGAATGGAATTGTTGGATTAAAGAATATACCTATAATCACCTCAATACAGTTTTCCTAAGGTATTATACCTCTTTACATTCTCACTAGCAGCATGAGAATTCCATTTGTTCTACATCCTGATGATACTGAGAATTTTCCACCTGAGCCCACTTTTCATTTGTGCATACATAGTAGTATGTTATTGAAGTTTTATTTTTCATTTCCTTGATAACTCATGAGGCTGAGAAGCTTTCATATGCTTATTGGTAAACTGGATATTATCTTTTATGGAATTTCTTCTATAAAACTTTCACTCAAGAATTTCTTTTCTTTTTTCTAATGAGTTGTCTCTCTTTTAAAAAAATTTATCTGTAGGGTGTGTGCGTATATGTGTGTATTCTGAATATGAATCCAGAAGGTTCCGGGGTGGTGCAATAATATTCTATTTCTTGAACTAGGAACTGGCTTCTTAGGTTTGTTCAGTTTGTGAAAATAAATTAAGATGTACATAGGTATTTTGAATATTTTTTCTACTGTCTGGGCTGCTTTTTCACAATCTGAACAGTATTTTTGATGAACAGATTGAAAAATTTTAATGTAATCTAATTCATCAAATTTTAAATTTTGGTTACCAGCTTTTGTATTCAGTTTAAGAAATCTTTGCATACTCCAGGGTCAGAAGGATGTTCTAGAACAGGGACTGGAAAAATTTAGCCCACAGGCCAAATCCAACCTTCTGTCTATTTTTATACATATAAAAATAAACTTTTACTGGAGTAGAGACAGGCTCATTTACTTACATGTCATCTATGATTGTTTTTGCTACAATGGTAGGGAATTGAACAATTGCAACAGAGATGGTATGATCTATAAGCCTAAAATAATTTATTATCTGGCTCTTTAAGAAGACTTTGCCAACCCATATTCTAGAAGCTTTGCTTTTTTTTTTAACCTTTATACAAAGATTTGCTATTCATCTAGAATTGATTTTTGTGTGTGTTGTGAAAAGGGGTCAAGATTCATTTTCCCCCGTAATGCTATCCAATTGACCTTGCAGCTCTTATTGAAAAATAAATTTTTTTTCCACTGCACCACAGCGTTTATCTTGGGTATAAATCTGTATGTGTGGGTCTGTTTCTGGACTCCCCATTTTGCATTGATTTATTGCTGTTCTTCCTCAAACCAATGCTGCACTATCTTAAATGCTATTGTTCTATAATAGGCCTCATATTTTGTAACGCAGATCCACCAGACGATCTCAGCTCTTCTTGGTTCTGTGTATGTCCATATGGTTTTGCAAAGTTCGATACTGATTTTTGCCAAAAATTTTTATTGTTAAGTAGAAAAACTTTTCTCGTTTAAAAACATATAATTTTCAGATATAAATTTGAAAGTTAAAAATATTAAGACTAGTGAATAGTCTCTATACATTATACTTTTGTTTATTGATATATTCAATAATATGTATATTTAAAAGCGCACATTGATAAGCTAAAATCTAGGTTACCTGCAACATTGAAATAAAAGATGTTCTTGGCAATTTAGTTCAATGTTTAACTTTTCTGTTTGATACCTTAGAGTAACCATCACAATTCAGGTCTGGTGGGTGGATGTACAAACATTATCTTTCCTGTAAAGACAACTTTTTTGGTAGCTTCAGAGCTTTTAGGAAAATACTCTCCCCCAAATTTCTGTTTTGAATTGGGGGGAATGCATTGCTATTTTTTTCAAAATGTTACAGTTCAATGAAATCTGTTTTAAAAGAAATGTCTTCTTGCCCAACAAGCGACAATTAATAGGCCATAAATTTTCACTTCTAGGAAACCTATTTATTTTACTAAAATAAAAAAGTTTTACTACTTAGTATATAAAACTGCTTAATAATTTACAATGAACTATGGACAAATGTTATAAACTGTTGTCCAGTTTCTAAAATTTGTCAATTTTTAAAAAAGATTTCATTTATTTATTTTTAGAGAGAGTGGAAAGGAGGAAGAAAGAGAGGGAGAGAAACATCAATGTGTGGTTGTCTCTCAACCCCCTACTGGGGACCTGGTCTGCAACCTAGGCATGTGCCCTGATGGGGAATCAAACTGGCCACACTTTGGTTCACAGGCTGGCACTCAATACCCATACCAGCTGGGGTAAAATTTGTCAATTTTTATCCTTTTCAAAAATCAGCCGTAAGATTCTGCTCATTGCACTTTGTAACAGGTATGCTATTGCCATGGCTGCTGATAGATTCCAGCCTACACTGTGATTTTGTATATGATCTTTTACAACAATGTGTTTTTTGCAGTGACTACTCTAAAATATATATAAGATTTTTTAAAAACGTAAGTGTATCAGAGATAAAATATCTCAAGACCTAAATTAGGGTCAAATTTCATAGTGTAAGATTTTTCAAAAATTCAGAATAAGAAGAATGCTGAATTAGAGAAAAGTCTATCGTATGTAAAATAAATTTGTATTTTAAGGCAAGAGATATTTATCTTTTAGGAGTTATAAATCATTTGAGAATTTGTTGAACACTGCAGACTACCTCCCCAGAAAACAAACACACACACACACAGTCGTTTTGCACATAACAGTTCAGGGATTCCCAAAGTTCTTGTTCCCTCTTCCTAAATTTCCTGTCTACAGATCCATCCTCTATTCCATTGTACCTACCTCCCCAGCTTCTCATCTCTCAGGATCTATTAAATAAATCTTCTATCAAAACCCCAGAAGTTCCATTTTAATGAAGTTTAAAAAGATAGTTTCTATTTACTAATCACATTACTATCAACAACCATTTTTAAATTATTGGAAAACAATTTGTTTTCCCAATGGGTTATACATCCCATTCTTTGATCTTTTTATTTAAAAAAGTAAGTTCAATTCAATCAAAAGTATGTAACTTGTTATTTTCTTGAGTTAGAGTTAAAGAATATAACCCCATCTTGTCTGAGGCTTTAATGTCTACTCGCCTTTTGAGACGGCTCTTGTCACTGTTACCCCAGTAACCTCTACTTCCTGGTCACACATTAACCTGGAGGCAAAGCTTTTTCTCTTTCATCTCCTGCTCATCTTCCTAGGAAGGTCACATACTCCTTTGTCTGCTCTTCCTCTAGGTGTGCAAGAACCTCTTTCAGCACATCTGATGCGTTGCCTTTCTTTGATTATAATCCCTCTACTCTCTCCTACAAATCCTTCATACAGTGCTTGGCACATTAGTAAACAACAGAAGTTTATGGATAAATAAATGAATGAAATACTTTCTGTAGTAGTACATTTATGTAAAAATATTTTTAGTGTGGTAAGAACACAACCTGAAATCTAGTTCCTCAAGTTTTTACATCAAAATATAGTATTGGTAACTATTAGAACAAAGTTCCTTTGGGGGTGACTACTACTAATTTATTGAGTATATGCACGAAAATGTCCCAAAGTACATACTTTCAGTCCAGTTTTTTCTGATATTCATATGTAAGTACTAACTAAATCTCAGTAACAGACAAGAATTGTAATATCTAAGTCCACATGCATTAGAGTACACTAAAAGTACAGAAAATGAAATTGACCCACATTTATGAATGATGGTTCCTTTCTCCTTGAAATAGCTATTGATTTCATAATGAATGTTCTTGATTTTAAAATAATTCAGGTCATCTTAGAGGCTTTGAAAACTAAACTGATTGCTCTACAGATTATATTTTGTGTAGTTGTATTTTATTTCTTTCAAAGATTACAGTATTTAGTTTTATCATATTTCATTCCTTTTAAAGCCCTGAAATAAATCTACTTCTTTTTCCTCAGACATTAAGTCATCATGAAAACATCTCACAATCATCTACTGATTTTTTAATGTCTTTAATACAAAACCAGAAGAGTAGGTGAGAAGTTCCCTAATGTCTTTGGAGGTATTACCTGCCAGGCATCTCCAGAACTAGACCGACCTGTCCTTCCCTCTTTTCTCTCTTCCCACTGCTTCTGTTTTTGAGTTATTGATGATAGAATGATTTCACCTAATAAAACTACCATTTTCTTGAATTTATTCTGAAAATAAATTTCAATCAAATGAGCCACTAAAATTCATTTTTTAAACAATATATCCTACTAAACCTTCCTCAACTGTTGCTTAGAATAGTATTGAGAAGGTTTCCATGCTGTTGCCTCTGTTTACAGCTTTACAGGACTCTGTTTATTTTATTAAGTATAGTTTTAAAAGTCATATCTACTCCAGGAAGGTGTGATAGAAGGTATCACCTGTCAGCACAGTACCTAAGAATTGTTCTTAAACAGTCACGCTGACTTCTCACTTCAACTGAATTAACCGTTGAGTTGTGTGAATTTTCTAAGGCTGTTGAACTTTTTATTGTATTTCCCCAGCTTAAAACAAAGGAAGAAAAAGCCCATCAAAGCTATGAAATTAGACATTTCTGAGGGTGTAGATTTGCATTTTAGTGTTTTTTTCCTTCCATATTTCAGTAGTAGGCAGTTTGCAATGATCAGAATACCAGTTCCTGGTATAGTTCTAGCTTTTCTCAAGACCTTCTCAATGATCGGCCCAAAGTTTCTCAACTCTGGATGCATATGGAATCACCTAGAGAATTTTTTTTTTTAAATGATGCTTAGATCGCCCTCCAATGATTCTGATTTAAATGACCTGAGGTGAAATTTAGACATTGTTATTTTCTTTCAAAACCTCCCCAGATGATTCTAAAGATTAAAAAAATACATATAGCTTTTGTCAGGTTGGCCAAAAAGTCGATATGGTTTTTTCTGTAAAATAAAAAGCGCATTTTTCATTTTCATCAATAACTTTATTGATTTGGATATTTTGAGTATGCCAGCTATCTCGCATATGGTATAGTGTTGATTGTTCTCAATTAGTGTCTCAATTTGATCCCTATCAACTTCAACTTGTCTACCTGACTGCGGAGCATCGTCCAGCGAGAAATCTCCAGCATGAAACTTCACAAAGTACTTCTGACACGTTTGAGCAGTCACAGAACTTTCTCCATACACTGCACAAATCTTTTATTTTTGCATTTCAGTTGCACTTTTTCCTTCCTTGAAATAATAAAGCATAATATGCTGAAATGTTGTGCATTTTCTTCCATCTTTAATATTAAAATAGCTACACAAAAATTCAGCAATTTGGTAAGTATTTCCTAAATGCACACTGATAGGATGGCAGTTGTCACAATGCAGTCTAACAAAACTGTTTTTAATGAAGTTAGAGACAAGTGCTACTAGAGCCATGTAACAGGAAAAAAACCAAATGAACTTTTTGGTCAACTCAATACATTTTGTGATGTATCTATGATTTTGCATTTGATTATGATTAGATTTACTTAGTACTTTGTAATTTTATGAAACAACCCAGAACATAACTGTTACCTTAGAGCTTGTATTTTTATTATGTATATAACATTAAACATTATATCATTGACTTTATCTTTCAAAAATCAAAAATCAGTTTTGAAGAGATGAACAAAATTAAAAATATATGTATTTGTTCTCTACCCATACGTTGGCATGCCACAATACTTCTGTTTTACTTTTAAATTATGCTACTCTGCTCTGCCCTTTTACTGGTAGTTTATCCTTCTCTGGTCACTCTATGAGTAGAAGTAGGAAAAGTATTTGTGGAAGACAAATGTTTGGGGTGTTCCTGGCTAGTACCGGGGACAGGGGACTGGCTATTTGAGGAGTAATTCGCTTCCAGATGATGAAATGCTTTCCTCTCCTCCTCCACTGCAAAAATTGCCCAATACATAGCTCCAACAGTGAAGCAGACAATGAAGTATGTATAAATGTAAACCAACCATGTGGGATAGTCCTGGATTGAAACACGATGAAAGGAAACCGAAAGAAATTTCACACACACACACACACACACACGCACACACAATGTTTTTACAAATGAGGTAGCTCTAAAAAAAGCCCACAAATCTCAGGAACTGGATTTATATGATAATTAGCATCACTCATTTGTACCCATTCTATGTTTTCCTTCCAATTATGGTGGATAAAGGCTCCCAGCTCCTATTCGGGGTTCATTCCGTTTTCAACTAGGTGATGGGTTCCATCTTCTCTCAGAAGCTTTGCTTTGGTAATTATCCACTATCCCCCCCTTGTAGCATCAATTTCTCCTTCTGTACTAGAACAATTATATCAAAGGACAAAACTTCTCTAAAACAAAAGAAAATAAAACAAAAAACTAAAACAAGTCATTCTACCTTAACCCAGTTCCCATTCCATCTGTTTACTCACTTTCTAAGCAAAATTTCTTGAACAAGCCATAAGTAGTTACCTTCCCTTCCTCACCTCATCTTTTCTTTTCCATCCATTCCAGTTGATCATTCCCCCTTCTAAAAACCCACTATTCTCAGCTCCTGTGAAAATGTATTTCACTAATTCCTCTTCAGGCCCGCCGTTTTGCTGGTCTGCCTTCTTGCTTTCAATTAACTTTTTGTAACATAAGATATAGTTTACATACCATATATTCACTCATTTCAAGTGTATAATGCAATGGTTTTTAATATGTTCAGTGTTGTGCAAGTGTCACTACAATCAATTTAAAAACTTTTCATCACCTTAGAGAACATATTTTTTAGTATTCATTTTCCATTTCCTTTAAAAAAATTTTTATTGTATTTTTTCCATTCCTCACCAGCTCTAGGCAATCACTGATCCACTTTCATGAATGTGTGTTGGATTTTGTCAAATGCTTTTTCTGCATCTTTTGATACAATCATCTGACTGTTCTCATTTGGTCTGTTGATGTAAAGGATTATATTAATTGATTTTTAAAAATTCTCATCTGAGAACATGCTTATTGATCCTAGAAAAAGCGAAGGGAGAAAGAAAGAGAGGAACAGAAACATAAATGTGAGAGAGAAACATTGATTGGTTGCCTTTCATTGGAGCCCTGACCTGGACCCAACCTGCAACCCAGGCATGTGCCTGACTGGGAATCAAACCCCCAAGTCTGCCCGTTTGCAGCATAACACTTTACCCACTGAGCCACATAGGCCAGGGCCATGAATTGATTTTTGAATGCTGAAGCAGCCTTACATTCCTGGGATAAATTTCACTTGGTTGTGGTGTATAATTCTTTTTACCCATTGGAAGATTCAATTT
The DNA here is from genome assembly GCA_004026545.1 of Mormoops blainvillei. Classification (NCBI taxonomy): domain Eukaryota; kingdom Metazoa; phylum Chordata; class Mammalia; order Chiroptera; family Mormoopidae; genus Mormoops; species Mormoops blainvillei. The sequence goes on from PVJD01000763.1 coordinate 266,673, forward strand.
GCTACTATTTTGTTGAGAAAGTTTGTATCTATGTTCATGAGTGATAACGATCTATCATTCTCTTGTAACACCTTTGTCTGGTTTAGGGATTAGGGTAATGTTGGTCTCAAAGTAAGTTAGGAAGTATTCCTTTTGCTTCTGTTCTGTGAGGGAGATTGGAGATAATGCATATAATTTCTTTTTGAAATGTCTGGAATTTACCGATGAATCCATCTGTGCTTAGAACTTTATGTTTGGAAGGTTTCATTATTAATTCATTATTATTTCTATTTATATTATTTCATTATTAATTCTATTTCTTTAATAGATATGGGCCATTTAGATTGTCTGCTTCTTCTTGTGTGAGTTTTGAGGCTTACTGATTTTGATTGTTTAAATAACCAACTTTGGTTTCATTGATTTTTTTCTGCTAATTTCTTGTTTTCAATTTCATTGATTTTTGGCTCTAGGTCTTATTATTTATTTTCTTTACCAGTCTACATTCTGTCTGTATAAATTTGCCTATTCTGAATATTTTATATAAATAGACATACAATATGCTATCTTTTGTGATGTAATACTCTTTTCAAGTTTTATTCAAATTGTGGCATGTATTAGTACTTCACCCCTTTTAATTTCTGCATTATATCAATTTTGCACATTCATTAGTTGGTGAACATTTGTGTTATAGGGTTATTATGAGTAATTCTGTGATGATCATTCACAATCTTTTTTGCATGGACATATATTTTTATTTTTATTGGGCGTAATCGCTGTGTTATATGGTAACTCTATGTTAAACCCTTTCAGGAGCTGCCAGACTGTTTTCCAAAGTGTTTGTACCATTTTATATTTCCACCAGCAATGCATGACAGTTCTAACTTTTCCATATCCTTCCTAACTCTTATTATTTACCTTTTCTTTTAAATTATAGCTATCACACTCGAATTGAGGTGGTATTTTGTTGTTGGGTTTGCATTTCCCTGATTGCTAATGGTGTTAAACATCTTTTCATGTACTTATTAGTCATTTTATATCCTCTTTGGAAAAATGTTTTTGAGATCCTTTATCTATTTTAAAAATTGAGTTATTTGTCCTTTTACTATTGAGTTGTAAGAGTTCTTTATGTAATCTGGGTACCAGACCTTTATCAGGTACACAAGTTGCAAATATTTTCTCCCATTTTGTGGGTTATCTTTTTTACTTTCTTGATGATGTCTTTTGAAACACAGTTTTTAATTTTGATAAAGTCCAATTTATATATTTTTTCTTCTGTTTCTCATGCATTTGGTGTCATATTTGTGAATTTGTCCTTTGCCAAATTCAAGGTCATGATGATTTACACTTAAGTTCTCTTCTAAGAACTTTATAGTTTTGAATCTTACAGTTAGGTATTGATCCATTTTGAATTATTTTTGTATATAGTATGATGTAAGGGTTCAACATAATTCTTTTTTTCATGTGGCTATTAAGTTGTCCTAGCACCATTTGCTGATATCACCACTTCCTGGTGTTAAAACCTAATGCATATTAACAAGTTCCTCTGCATAGTAACAAGTTCCTTTGCATGTCTAATAAGCATCTCAAATGTAATATGCCAGAAGACAACTTTGATTCCTTCCCTAAAAATGTATTGCTGCTCCTTCCCTGGTCTTCCTCAATTCATTGAACGTGACCATTATACATTCAGTTATTTAAGCCAATGATTTATCCTTGTTACCTTCCTCTAATTCATTAGCAAATTCTCTTATCTCTATCTTCAAAAGACATATTAATTTCATTCTCTTCATTTTTTCTTCTCTCTTCTACCTACCTTCACTTTTTAGGTGATTTCACCTAGTTCCATAGCTTAAACACTATCCGCATTCTATATGCCGGGATAACACAAATTTATAACTCTAGTTTCAGATCTTACTCTGAATTTATCTATCCAACTACTTGCTAGACAATTCCACTTTGATACTTAATTGGCATCTCAAACTTAACATGTTTAAAAGCAAGCACTTGGTTCCCACTCCTTCCATTTCATATTTTCCCATTCCCATCTCCAGCAAATTCACCTAATTAATTCTTGATAAAAGCCTTGGCATTTTCTTAGCTTCTTACTGTCACATCCAATACCCAATGATTCAGCAAGTCTAGCAGACCCTACCTTCAACGTATATCCTGAAAATGGGCACTTCTCACCACTCATACCCCTGCCAGCCCAACCAAGCTACCATTATCTCTTGCTGGTTTTACTCCACCAGTTTCCAAATAGGTGCTTCTGCTTCTTTTCCACTACTCCGCACACATTGTCTTTTTTCAAACAGTAGCCAGAGTAATTCGTTTTTTTTTTTAACTCAAGAATATTACTCATTTTATTTTGTATTATTTTATACTCTTTTTTTGCTCTTTCATAGTTTTTTCTCCCATAAATCTGACACATATCCCATTTAGTGCCTTGGATATTTTATATGGTTGGTTGTTATCACAGATTATAGTTCTTTCCCCCCACTTTTTCCTTTTTATTGAATTTATTGGGGTGACACTGGTTAACAAAATTGTATAGTTTTCAGGCGCACAATTCCACAACACATCATCTGTACACTGTATTGTGTGTTCACCACCCCAAGTCACGTCTCCTTCTACATGTTGGTTTCAGAATCATATGGCTTTTAAAAAATAATAGATTTCTGGGGGGAGCAGGTTTAGGTTTATAGAAAAATTGAGCAGGAAGTACAGAGAGCTTCAATATACCCCGCTACCCTCAAGAGTAATTTTTTTAAAATATAAAATCTGCCCTGGCTGGTGTGAATCAGTTGGTTGGAGCGTTGTCCCATACACTACAAGGTTTGGGGTTTGATCTCAGATCAGGACACGTATCTAGGTTGTGGGTTTGATCCCCTGTTGCGGTGTGTATGGAAGGCAACAAATCGATGTTTCTCTCTCACACCAATGTTTCTCTCCCTCTCTCTCTTCTTCCTGCCTCTCTCTCTAAACTCGATAAACATATTAAAATTTTTATTTAAATTAAGTAAAATATAAAATCTTTCTCCAAAGCCTTTCAAGGTCTTTCATAAAATTTGAAACAAAATCTAAATCCCTTACCATGGTCTGCCTCGCCTTGCATGACCTCGCCCTAGCTAGCCTCCAGGCCTCAAACTTTCCATTTGCCGCATACCCAGCTGTGCTCCAGCCACACTGTTGTTAAAACTCTCCAAGCACATTCCCCTTCTAGGGTCTTCTTGCTAACCCTGTGCCTCCCTTCTCCAGGCAACTTCAGTGCTCGCTCCCTCACTTCATTTATGTCTGATCAGGAGTTTTCCCTGACCAGTTTATCTAAAATAGTCCCACCGCTCCTCATTCCCCCTGATTATTTATATCTTCCACGAAATATAAACTACATGAGGGCAGGTTCTGTGTTTTGACCCTTGCTTCATGCCCAATGCCTAGAACACGATTTGGCACATAGCTGGCCATCAGCAAGTATTGTTGAATAAATGAATAAATGTCTCTATTACTACTATCCTAGTTTAGGCTACTATGATCTCCTGTTTAACAACTCAGTAATCTCCTGAGGAGTCTCTCAGCTTCCACTTTTGCCTCCTATAGTCTAATCTCCACAGAGCAGATAGCATTATGTTTTATAAAGGCTAACAGATCAAGTCAGTCTCTGCTTAAACTTCCCAGTAGTGACTCATCATGCAATCTAATCCAAATAGGTCCCGACGTACACAATACAATCCAAATCCCTCACTTGTGGTAAAGAAAGGGAGATAACAGCTGTCTTCTGCCTATCTCTCCTTATCTTAGTCTACACGTCCACCTTGAGCAGTACACTCTAAGTCATATTGACCCTAAAGCACCTCTAGCTCACTCCTATATTTTAGGGCCTTTTTTTACACTCGTACCCCAGTGTTCACAGGGTTGGTTTATTTTTGGTCACATAGACTTCAGCCTAAATATCACTACATGATAAGAAACTTTCCTGACTACTTAGTGTCAAGTAGACTCCAGTCACTCTCATTGCTCTGTTTTATTTTTCTGCATAGTCCTTATCTTGACCTGATATTCACTTATTTATTGATGATTGATTGTCTGCCTTCCCCTTCCCTCCTCAACTAGAATATAAACTTCAAGATATGAGGCATTGTGCTTGCTTTGTTCAACACAGAATCCTTAGCATGTAGTATAGTAGTTTGTACATACTAGATGCTTAATATTTATTTGTTGCATTGAATAGTTTATATTTTCCCATTATACCTGAAACCAAATACCAGTATCTAGTTAGAGAGATATATTCTGTAAAGTCTCTTACAGCTCTTTTACTTTTATTTTTGTCCTTTAAAATGAGTGGAATTTTGAATTGGGAAAACTTTTCCAATTAACCTAGTGGAGTGTTTCCTCATGATTAGAAGTCACAAATTCATAATAATTGCTTAGTGTTCTGAGTATGACCTTAGCAAATGCAGCCTTTTTAGTGACTTCACTTACTTAGATTTTCTTTTCTTCTTCTAGGTAGCTTATCAAAATAATGATCATTATTAGGTCTTTTAGTTGTATAGTAACTTAGAGTTTAGAGAGTCATTTTACAAAAGCAAGCTCTTGATCTGCACTCTTGCATTCAGTAGCATTGTGTACTGAGACGGACACTAAAGTGCACAGAGGTAAATGATTTTTCCAGGGATACAAGACAAGGAGACAGCAGGGCCAGAACTCAGTTCAGGTTTCTTTTTTCTCCCGAGTGTTTTGTTCTTTCTCACAACAGCCCATGATGGCCCCTCAGGGGACTACTTGGAAACATGAAAGATAGAAAATGTTCTTCCACACATCGTCCTCCTCTTGTGGCTTTCTCTCTCCTTACTTTGTCAGACCTTAACTATGGAATTCAGAGAACACATTAGCTGCAGGCTTCCTTTTGTGACAGGAATTATAATAGAAGTCTCAGAAATGAAATGAACACCTGTCCTCTGATAACATAATTTCTTCTGCTACTAAAGTATTATAATTGTAAGAATTTATATTTTAAGTAGTCAGATATGAAAAACCTTGACACAAGATAATAAAGGGCACCAAGCATGACTTGTTATTGATGCTTTATACATTTATTTAAGGGAAGGATTTATTGAGAAACACTGGAATTTGCAAACTTTAGGGAAAGAATATGACAGGAGATGAGTATATGTGTGGGAGAAAGACGAAAAATAGGTTCTTGGACCTGTAATTTAAACTCCCACACTGTTTCTTTCAAATGTCTACACAGATAGTTCTTATAATAAATAACTCATCCCTTTAAGGCCAACATGTCCTGCCTGTGGGTTTATTAGGCCTGTTTAAAAAATAATTAATGTAAGGTTTGTTAATATTGTTCAATGTACTGTGGACATGACACATTGAGGGCCCAGGGCACTAACACTTTTTCAGAAAAATAAATAAGAAGATATGGCTTCATTTGAAGGGGAATTTTTATGTTTATAATAAAAAAGTGATATATTACATTGCTCATAGGTAACTAAAATCTACCATCTATGAAACAAATTTATTATTGTCATATAAAAACAGATCTGATTCTGGATAAAAGCTTATTAATGTGATTGTGTAGGGTGCTGTGTGTGTGCGTGTGTGTTTACTATAAGCATCACTAAAATGGTTCAGTGCAGCCCAATTAGCTTTATGTCTTGGGAACATGAGATTAAATGTTTAAATCAGATTCAAATGACAATAATTGGCTACTGCAGCAGAAAGCATAAAAATAAAATTTAACTAAAAATGGATGAACATAATATACTTCCTTAATTGATTCTTGCGATACAGCAGTGAATGTAACTTATTCAAAAAGCAGCAATGTGTAATATTAGTTACTTATTTAATCACAACACAGTGACATTCTCCTCTTATTGGTATAATAGATTGTATTTATTCTAGAGTCTAGGAAAAACTGCCAAACTTGGATATTAATCTAAATTAGCTTTTTCATAGATTCCAAGAGTATTACATTTTTGGCCACACTACACTGTCTTTTGTTCCTGATATTTTCAAAATTCTGCAACGTCAAGCATTGCCTGGCCATTTATGAATGCTGATGTCTGATTAAAATGATAAATAATAAATACAAGGTGGGGCAAAACTAAGTCACATGGAAAATAATATAAAGTAATTAATAAACAATAATAAACTCCTCGTTTTGTATCTCACAACTGTAAACATACCTTTGCCCCACCCTATATCATATCACTAAATGTTGTTTTCAGTCAAAAGATGTGGAGCATCCAAATTAAAAACATTAAAAAAACTAACATCCCCAGGTTATCCAGCTGGTTAGTGGCAAAGTTGTGTTTAAACACAGGCCTATGCTTTTTACATTGCATTTCTCCTTACCTCCCAGTGCTTTCTTACAAAATTAAAACCATGTACTAATGCTTTTAAATCTGTGAAGTTACCAAAACAAACAAACAAACAAACAGCCCTCAGCACTCTTTCTAGATTGTGATACCCTATTCTTCATATCCCCCTTGCCCAAACATTTAGTGTGATTTTATGAATTCATCATATACAGAATGGTAACAGATACTTTTGATTAGCTGTGTCTTTCTAAAGGGTTCTCTCTGACTAACAGTGATTATCTTCTGTAGATAAGGCTGGGAAGGAGGACGGTGTTTCCTGGACATGCCCAGGGCCAGCTCTAATGATGAATAGGGGTGTGTGTGGGACCCACAGATTCCTAGGCACAGGTCTCTTGCCCACTGTGACAGGGGAGGAAAACCAGACCTTTTCAGCAGCCTTGGACATTTCCAGATACTATCTAGGGATCTTGGTGACTTCTGCTTATCAAAGGTTTGTTGATAACACTACAATAGCTAGCACTGCTATTGAGGATAAGAATATTCTAAAATGTAACTTCACCATATATTTGGAAATGGTGAGCTGAAATATTTTCAGTTATTGCATCACCTCCTCAATCCTTATCTAAAGATATAAATACTAGACAAGAAAACATGCATATTGCAGTAACTGAAAAGACATCTTTTAGAACTATAGATCAAATGACATTGACCAGATAAGGAAATGAAATGACATGTGCCAAATATGTATATTGTTTAATAATAATGAAAGGAAAATTATGACTTTATAAACTTTTATGTTTATATTTGTGATAGATGAAATCTGATATACATGGACATGTTTTGGTAGGTTATTTAGACTCATATGTGCACGTAAACTATTATTTACAATGTGGTTTGGAAAAAAATATATTATTAGAAAGAAGGCTCAAGGAAGAAAGAGTAAAATCAAAGAATGAAGCCATATAATTTTTTAAATGACTATCAATTAGTATTAAATTATTAAATTTTTATTCAAGCTCATGTGGAAAATATCTTTATAATTTTACTGTACCCTTGCTTTATGTAATCTTTAGTAATATTTAAGTTCATCTTATCTCAGGATCTGTAAAATGATAGTTTACCACTATTTTGTCAAAAATCTTTTCCCAAAGGTGTTAAAATTCGAAGAGAAAAGAGACCAATAGTTTGATTATTCTTGGCTCTTAATGTTTTTGATATTTATACCTTCCATCTGAAAGTGAAGAAAATGACATTCATTCCCACGGGCTAAATTCACAAAGTCAAAATCTAGGCTACCTTATATCCTTTAAATTCTTTGTTCCTCAGAATTAACAAATACATTTAAGAAAGGCCCCCCCCCCCAACCAATGAAAAAATGCATATGACGGTGACTATGATCACAAATAAATACATGAGAGAAATAATATAATAAAATCTGGCAAGGACCATGGACTCAAACTAGGAATTAGAAACCAGTAACAAAAACTAAAAGCATAAACACAGCATGTGGAACAGGATGGCCTATGTTTCTCTTTTTTCTGTTAAACTTTCCTTGTGAAAATTTTCTATTAAGTACAGTCATTGATGTACTTTTTTTTCTCTTTAGATAAGTATTCCAGATAAGCAGGTGCCTTTAGGGTTTCATTCATCCTTTTTGACAATAGATACAGCCCTACATTGTGAAGAAGAATGATATGTTAATAGGCAACAGTTATTCAACCAATAACTGGTGGAAAACAGTACCCGCCCCTTCTAGCCCAAAGGGTTTCCATGGGAATCCTGTCTATATTAGCTTTGGCAATGATGTGTGGTTATTTTTAGAGAATCTGAAAGCGACTAAGAATGCCTTTCACTTTTATTCCAAAGCTGATCTGGTATCTATGATTACAAACCCTCTCACCCCATGCACATACATGCCCCCCCCCACACACACTCCTGAAAAAACAATTGTATTCAGCTTTAACTTGGGTGCAGCTCAAAACCAAAAGCCAAGTCACTGGTTCTCTTTTTCCACTTGTTCAGGTGCTGACAAGCCTGTCTTTTTAATTAGCTCTAATTGCTCTTAAAACTTTACCCAAGAGACCTTGCTACATTGTCTATTAGACCCAAATCTGGAAGTTAATGCTGCACGTCCAACAAGGGCCCTTCTTGGTACAGCATGATTTACTGGACTTGGTTTGTTAATAAAAGTTACCAAGTATAGACAAAGTTCAATAGGAGTACACTCTCACTGTGAAGAGGACGCCTGTGATCTGGAAAGAGGTTCCTTTCCCTTCTCGTGAAATTATCGGCTCAAAAGGGTGTTGTGTCACTCTGGGACAGGGATGCTCAGGGTTACAGTCCGCTCTGGTCAGGGACAGCAGTGCTTCTCCTTGTCCTCTCACCCTTTGTAAGGGTTTTCTCATTTGCATGTCTTACCTTCTCTCTTCCCTTTGCTAATTATGCAGATTTCTCAGTCTCACAGGCACTTCAATTTGGAAAAAGACAAGAGTGTGTGAATCTTTATCTCCTTCCTTACATTGTGCTTTATTTACTTTAGCTCTTTTAACATGACAATAGAATGTCAGAAGTTTACTTTTCGGTGATATTTAATATGATATAGCTGCGTGTATATTTAGCTAGCAGTTTCCCCTCTGAGAAGAACTATCTTGAGAGGAGTGGCTCATTAGCAGGATGACCTGTGGTTTTATGTTTTCATCCAAACCATATTTTGAGAACGAAAGGAGGATGAACTGGGACTGTACCAGATAAGCTACCTACCCTTAAAGAAACAGGCCTCCATTCATGTGCAGGTAAGACCCAGGCAATGCCCGTACTAGAAATAATTATTCCAAAATGCTCAGCTGAATGATCATTCTTCTATTGGGGAACAAAATAAAAATGGAAGAGACCAATTATTATCATATGATGCTAACTTAGATATGTTTCTCCTTTAACCCTTAGCCAGGATCAGCTTGAACTAATCATTCATTTTTCTACCATAATTATGTTTTTGTTTATAAATGAACTGGAAAAGAGACTGAAACTTGGAGAAAACAAAATTTGTTTGGTAAGATTTATGTCTTTTGACTTCAGACTTACAGCTCCAAAATTCATAGATCAGTTTTTGGACTTAGACGCCATCTCTTTGCATTTCCAGAGAGGAATCAGGCAGTCATTTATCGCACAAAGTTCTGGATTTTACATAACTCTGGTTGCTTCTCAGTGGCACTTCTGTTCTGGAGAAGAGCCAGGTTCATCTGAAACAAGAGGCATCACATGATGCCTTTAACTTTTCGCTTTAGATGTTTTGGCCAATAGGACGTTCTTGAAAGCTAAATATACCTTTCCCCACTTAATAAACCCTTAGTTTCAACAAATTCTCTCGCATAATTATTCATGCTGAAATTTCTGGCCCTGCTGGGTGGAGTTTGTAATCTTTCTTCCTGGCATGTTTTCAGGCCTTTGGTTGTATCTTTAAGTCAACCAAATAGGTAAGAACTCTGGACAGGGCCTAGCTCTGACATACCTCCTACTTACAGATGCATAACTCACTATTTTTTTTATAATGGTAAACTAATGAAAATATTAAACAATAAATAAGCAACACATGGTGTACAATCTAAATAAGTTAGCACATTCAAAGATGATTATAAGCCCTGACGAAATATATTACAATGGTCCTAAACTCATTTCTATTCCTTTACTCATTTGTAAACTTCTTATACTTTTCCTAATTGGCAGCTGGTAGTGTTAAAGGCTTCCTGCTTTATCCTGGCTCTCAGTTCGGGTTTCAGCTCTCTACTCTGCCTTTAATTCTGGTTTGACCAAAGTGCTTTGTAGTTAGTTAACTGTAGAAGACCCAGAGAAAATTTACCTGTTCCATTGAACCTTCCCCTGGGTTATCTGTGGCTACAGATTTGGTAAAGTTATGTTTTTTCAAACAAAGTACTAAAATCTTCTCCTAAAAATGTCTTGAAATCCTAAAAAAATATATATAAAACAGAGGCACGAAAGAAAACAATAATAGTTTTAAAGGGCATTCATATGAGTAACAAGATGGGCAGGCAATTACTAAAGGAAGAAATGAGGGCTCAGGAGCCATGACTGAGTTGCAGGTGGAATTCTATGTTCTTAAAGAAAAGAAGAAAAGGCCATTTTTTAACCTATAATCTTATGAACAGTATCATGGAACTGAGGAGAAGGAATTCTTTCTACTCCTGTCACCGTGGCCCTCCATGGTCTCCATCCTCCTGTTCTCTTTCCCTCGGCTGAACGGGAAACCCCCGGGTGCCCAGAATCCTGTGCTCGCCTCTTTGGGGCTCTTACACTGGTGGCTGTTTCATCGCCTTTGTGGTGCTGAGTTTTCCTAATCCCCTTCCCAGACTGGGAGCTGCTAGAGAACAGAGACTATGCTATCACTGCTGCTGAAGTACCAGGTCTGTGCCTGGCAACTAAATATTTCTTGAATTACTTTAGATTCACATGCTCAACTCCTCCAACTCCCAAAGGAGCGAATTGATATAGCTCGTAACTTCATAATTAACTTTGTTAATTTTCTTCTCTTCTTAGAAATGGATTTAAATCATGATAATTTCCTAATTATATTAATTTTTCCATAGTGGACAATTCTAACAAATAAAATAATGAAGACCCATACACAAAGAATGTATATATTTTTCTTAAAAGATGCCTTAAAGTCACACTGATTAGGCAGTGTTAGGTGAACAGCATTTTCCTAGGGTGCCTTACTTGGCAAACTCTGCTTTGTCACTCACTGCTCCTATGACTCGATCTCATTTGCAGTTCTTTTAAGAGCCAACGTTATGAATGCTACATGAAATTTGAATGCTCTCTTACAGGCCAGTGTCTTTTTATAGTAATCCACATATAATGTTAAATTTCCTCACAACACTTCATCTCAGCATAAATGAGGGTGAAATTATTTTATGGATATTAACATTATTCCTTATATTTGAATTGCTATCTTATATTCTATACTTCTAAAAGGCAGCTGTCAATAGGCAGAAGCTGGCCTTAATTATTATTTAATAATAGATACTGATCATAAAAGAATCCTGACTTTTTTTGCATGCAGTCCAGATTCAAAAGAATTAAAACTAATTATTGTTTTCAAATGAATTTATTTTACTTTTATCAAGTGTATTTAAATTATTTGAGTACATATGAACAGGGAATGACAAATATGTTGCAGAAATGAGCCCACTATTAATTTTATGTATAAAATTTATAGGAATTAAAACAAATAAGAAGGGGAAAAATGGACAAAACCGTCCTGGAACAACAATAAAAAAAGACAAAAAAAAAACAAATAAGAAGTAATAAATAGGAATTTAAGCACATCACATGGTTAATCTCATTGCATGCCATCACCTCCAAATACCTTCCAACCTTGAGTCATGGAACTTATAGCACTTTCACAATTACTGCTTTTTGTAAAATGATTTAATGCCTATGTAGAAATAGACCCTTTGAAGTCATGATGAATAAATCTCTAAAATAAAAAACTCCACAAGGAATTAGTAGGTGACACATATTCTCCTGAATAACAACGAAGATAGTATAAGGTACTATTCAGAGCAATAGAGGCTCTATTCTAAAATACATGTAAAATGGAGTTTTGAAATGTTAGAGCCATTTCAGACCCAAATTGGCTAGCACTTGTCTTTAAGAGGTGTAGGGGGAGGTTCGCTTTGACAGAGAGGTAGAGAATGTAGAAAAATACAGAAGAGCCTTGCTCTCTCTATCAATGAACAAGAGCCAGATGGTATACAAAATTACAACTTTCCTTGAGCCTTTTACAGAGCTGAGGTGCAAAGTAACCAAATAAATGAAATTCCAAAGAGTGGCAAGCCCCTCCAAGAGGGACATAGATATTTTATCTTTGACCAAGTATGGAAGAAAAAGGGGACTCTCTACAAAGGGGTAAGAAGAAATTAGCTAATATTCTAATAAAACTATAAAGGACAGCATGGACTAATATGTCAGTTGAAATTGCTAGAAATTCCTGACATGGGGAGTTCACACTTACTCATAAATTCTTGCCCATGGGTGTCCAGCAGGTGCTCATGAGAAAGCTTGGGAGCAGGAAATAGAGAGAGAGAGAGAGGTAGACAGACAGTCAGACAGATAGACACAGACCTGCTGTGGCAGAGACTTGTAGGAGGTGACCACCTGCTTCTGGAAAATAGGCATGAAGCCAACAAAACCATGGTATAAGAAAAGTTAAAGGAAGTTCTTCAGACAGAATGCACATGATACCAGATGGAAATATGGAGCTATATAAAGAAATAAGCAGTACTGGAAGTGGTAAAAATAGAGGTACAAATAAAAGATTTTTTTCTCACTTTTAATCACTTTTAAGGATAATTTACTGCCAAAGGAATAACAAGGTCTACTAACATATATAGAAGTAAAATGAATGATAACAGCACAAAGGATGGGAAAGAGTACATGGAATGTGTGTGATAAGGTTCTTATATTATAGGTGAAAATGTCTAGAATTACTTGAATATAGATTGTGATATGTTAAAAACATATATTGTAAACTCTAGAAAAATTACTGAAAAATTTAAAAAAGAGGAATGACTAACAGACCAACAATAGAGATAAAATAGAACCATTAAAATATTTAAGTAACCCAAAGTAAGGAAAAAAAGAAAAAAGAATAAAGAACACATGCAACTAATAGAAAATAACTAGCAATGTGGTAGATTTAAATCTATCATATCAATAATCACGTTATATGGAAATGCTTTAAACACATTAATTAAAAGACAGAAGTTGTCATCTTGAATTAGAAAGAGTCCCTATACGCTGTGTAGAAAAATGCACTTTAAGTATAGAGACGTATGAGGTCTGTCTGAAAAAAGTTCAGCCATTATTAATATGAGAACGGTTTGCATGACATCGATGTAACCTGGCAGCCACGGAGAGGGGACTGGAATGCACATGCGTGAACAATGACGACTTCACAGTACTAGTCAGTGGGGCAGTAGATGCCGTTGAGTGAGTGTGTGCGCTGAGTGGCCACTGCATTCAAAATGACTGAGTGAGTAGAGCAACAAATCTGCATCAAATTTCGCATTAAGCTTGAACATTCCTCCATGGAAACTATTTGAATGACTCAGAAGGCTTTCAGGGGCAATGCAACGAGTGCAGCACAAATAAAACTGTGGCACAAATGCTTCAAAGATGATCATGAATCTGATGAAAGTGATCCACATTCTGGAAGGCCTGCAACAAGCAGAACACCTGAGAATGTTGAACATGTATGGTTTGCAATCAACAAAGACCGGCGACTGACAGTGTAAAAACTAGAAACAGACCTGGGGATTCCAAAAACTACTGTGCCCAAGATTTTGATAAAGGATCTTGGCAGGAAATGTGTTATGGCAAAATCTGTTCTGAGGCTTCTGCTACCAGAGTAGAAGGAACATGCGAATGACTTGATTTAAACCACTGCCTGTGAACCAGGTTTCCTCAAGAAGGTCATAACCGGAGATGAATCACGTGTCTAAGGCAATGATCCAGAAACAAAGGCCCAGTCATCCCAGTGGAAGTGACCTGGTTCTCCACACCTGATGAAGGCACATGGAATAGTCACAGCAAGACAAAGACCATGTTAACTGTGCTTTTTGGTGGGGAAGGTGCCGACCCTGAAGGGGACTGAGGCGTCACTGTCCTGTGTACAATGTTTCTTATATCTTGTATCTTCTTCAGTAAATGTCTCTATTTTTCATAGTACATGGCTAGATACATGGTTAGATACATTCTGGACAGAACTTGTATATAGGTTAAAAGTTATAGAATGAAAAAATACCCCACAGAACACTAATCAAAAGAAAGCTTGAGTGACTTTGTTAATATAAAATAAGTAAACTTTATAACAAGAAATATTATGGAGAATGAGAGGTATATTATATAATGATATAAAGGTATAATTTAGAGGTATAATTTAGAGGTATATAGAGGATTAGAGGTATAATTATATAATGATAAAACGGCCAATTCTTCAAGAACTTACGAAAACCTGAATGTAACTAACAACATAGCTTCATAATATGTGAAGTAGAAACTGATAGAACTGAATGAAGTAACAAATTCACAATTATAGCTGGAGACTGCAACACTCTTCTCTCAGTAATCTATAAAACAAGTATATAGAAAATTCAATAAGAATACAGAAGACTCAAATACCACTATCAACCAACTTGACCTAATTGACATTTATATGGTAACCCCCATACAGCAAGAGAATGTACATTTTTTTTCATGTGTATCTTGAACATTCACCAAGATAGTCACATTCTGGGTCATAAAACAAATCTTAACAAATTTAAAAGATCTGAAACATATAAAGCAGAATTTCTCAAACTTGATCCTATCGACATTTGGGGCCAGATAATTTTTTGTTGTAGGGAGCTGTCCTGTGCAATTTAGGGTGTTTAGCAGCATTCCTGGCTTCTGCCCACTAGATGCCAGTAGCAAATCTTTCTGCCTCCTTCCAGTTGTAACAACCAAACATTTCTGCAGATTTGCCAAATGTCTGATGAGGAGCAAAACTGTTCTCAGTTAAGGATCACCAATAAAAAACATTCTCAAATCACACACACACACACGCACGCACACACACGCGTGCGCGCAGGCGCGCACGCGCAATTAGCAAATCAAATCCAGTGGTATAGAAAAAAAAATACATTATGACCAAAGAAGTTCATCCCAGAAATGTAGATTAAAAGCAACTGCACTGATAAAAATATAATATACTTTATAGATAGGAAACATCATTTGACAAAATGCGGGATCTATTAATAACAAAACTCTCAGTAAATAAGGAACAAAGGAACTTCCTCAGCCTGACAACGGGCGCCTCCAACAAACCAACTATCCCACCGAATGAAGAAAGGCGGAATGCTTTCACTGAAGATCAGAAAACCTGGCAGGACTGTGCCCTCTCTCACTACTCCTATTCAGCATTGTAACAGAGGTCCTAGCCCATGCAATCACGTATCATAAAGAAATAAAAGGTATGCGGATTAGAAAGCAATAACTAAACCTATCTTCAATTTGCAGACTGCATGATGGTCTTATGTAGGAAATCTGAAATAATCTATAGAAATTAAAAAGACACTGCTAAGAAAATGATAAGGCAAGTCATGGACTTGGAGAAAATATTTGCAAAACACATATGTAATAAAACACCCTTGCATTCAGAATTTGTAAAGAAATTTACAATCAATAGTACAAAACAAACAACCCATATTTTAAAAACACAGGCAAAATATTTTTTTAAAAATATGAAGAGAAATGGGTGGCAAGTAGCATATGGAAAGCTGTTCCCCATAGTTACATAGCAGAGAAATACAAATTAAAACTACAATACGATACCATTATACACCAATTAGAATGGCTAAAATTTAAAACCGTCACGATGAACCTCTACTATAGATGTTGAAGTACTGAAATTCTTATGCCTTCCTGCTGGGAATGTAAAATCATAACACCACTTTGGAAAAACAGTTGGTGGTTTCTTATAAAGTTAAAAATACACTTACCATACAACAAGGATTCCCTCTCCTACATATTTACCCAAATAAAATATCCACACAAAGACTGATGCAAGAATGTTTATAGCAGTTTTATCCATAATCACCAAAACCTAGAAATAGTCATCAATTGGTGAAAGAATAATCAAATTGTGGTACATCCATACAATGAAATACAACTCAAAAGTAGAAAGGAATAAACTCTGATACATACAACAAAATGGATTTACTTCAAAAACATTATGTCAAATGAAAAAAGTTTATGTGACATTCTAGAAAATCCAACACTATAGAGCCAGAAATCAGGTCAGTGATTGCCAGGAACTGAGGATTAGAGAATAGAAATGGAGGAACTTGGGGGATGATGGAAATATTCCACAGCTTGATTGTGGTGTTTGTTATAGGATTCTCAAAACTCACCAAATTATACATGTGTCTAAAAATGGTAAATTTACTGCATATAAATTGGACCTCAATAAACGTGACTCAAAATAAAAATGATATTGAAAAAAACATCTTTAGAAACATCGTAGTATCTGACAGGGTGTTTCGTGGAATATTCAGAAGAAAAAAGACCCTTAAATGAAGCCTGTTGCATACAAAGAAGCTAAAATATGAATTCTGCTCTATTCAAGAATTCAACACCAGAAAAAGAAGAATTGAAAAATAACCAAAAATCAGATTTATTTATCCAAACCTCAAATGTTTATTTCCTTGGCATATCAGGACAACACTCTAACCGACTATACTCCTTGGCCAGGGCCAAGATCAGTAGATGAGTGGATAAAAATGCTGTGGTACGTTTTACACAATGCAATACTATGTGGCTATAAAAAAAAGAAGGAAATCTTACCTTTTGTGAAGCATGGATAGACCTGGAGGTTATTATGCTAAGTGAAGTAAGCCAGTCAGAGAAGGAAAAATACCATATGATTTCACTCATATGTGGAATCTAATAAACAAAATAAACGAACAAGCAAAATAAAAACAGAGGCATGGATACAAGGAACAGACTGACAGCTCTCAGAGGGGTGGGGACTGGATAAAAGAAGCTGAAGGGATTAGCCAAAGAACATATATGCATGACAAATAGACACAGACAACAGTTTGTTGATGGCCAGAGGGAAGGGAGGGGTGAGGCTGGGTGGAGGTGCGCTAAGGCGGGGAAAAATGGAGACGTTTGCAATACTGTCAAAAATAAAAATAAAGTTAAAAAAAGTTTTTCTCCTATTAGCCTATATATTTTAATTAATATTTGACATTTTTTGGTTATAATAAGTAAATTAAAATATTTCTTATATGAAAGCAATTTTTCTATATTTTTAGCAAACAAGAAACTGCTTTATATTTTAATTATTAATTTATAGATAATATTTAGACTATATACAGGGGTACGCAGTATCCCTTCAAGAGGACACTAACACTTCTGAAAGTATCCTTCTAGAATTTAGAAGAATCTAGATCAATTGATTTTCACTTCCTGCCCTTTGTCATTGCACATATTCTCTGTGCCTTATTTCTCACAAAACCACCTGTTCAGTAAAAAGTAGTATCAGTACCTGTATAAAACCCTGAAACACAATATTTTAGACCATTAAGACAGAAATCAAGCTTTGAATAACTTAGTCTAATTCTCTATTTTACTCATACTGGCTGTCACAGTTTGTTCATTTAAACTGTGTACACATTTGCATATAGGCATTTCAGGAAGGTGCGAGGATTTTTATTCTTGTAGTGGACTGTGGTAGTGACCATTTGAGATATGGACACTCAGAGGAAAAACTGGTGCTGACTTTGAAGATGACTGCCACATCCATGGGTGGGGCACAGCCGGAGTGAAACTTTGTTCGTTCATGCCTTGGTTTTTACTTCCTGGCTTACTTGCCTCGAGATACAGTTATAATTTAAAGAAAACAAAAATCTTTACCTCTGTTACTTTCTTTGCCTAAAATCCTTTTATCTTCTTTCCTTATTAACTCCTACTCATCTTCAGGCCTTGGCTTACATGCTATTCTTCCTGCATGTAAGATCAAGTTCCTCCTTTTTTACCCACTCTCCTGTACTTTGTCTTGAAGCACATATCTTGGTTTTAGTGAAGCAATTGGTTGTGATTAGCGTTTTAAAAATCTGTTTCCAACTCATATACATGCTCCACAAAAAAATAGACAATATCTTTCCTGGTGACTGCTATTTACCTGGGGCCTGATTCTGTGTCTTATTCAGGATAGGTGCTCAATAAACATTTAATTTTCCACTAGGGGATTGCTGGTCATGCTACAGAAATAGCTTAATCTCAATATGTAGCAACCTCTCCCCCTAAAAAAAACCCCAAAATGTCCATTTGAATCCCAACGCTATCATTTACTTGCTAATGATTGGGGAAATCTACATAAACGTTCTATTATTTGTCCTTAAAATTCATCTAGTAACAACTAATGAAAAGAGGCATGTGATGTGCCTGAGAGTGTATTTAGGAAGTAATGGGTGGTCAAAAATTACAGAATCGATCCATTGTTTTTTGCACTAAAATATAGTGATGCTTTTCTCAATGTTAATTACATTACATTTTAAAAATGTCTTTTCATAAAACAAGTCAAAGGTAAAATACACATTTATGATTCAAAGATGAATTTATTGAGGTGAACTCTATGAAAATAGTGATATTTGACTTTTGCCGACATTCAAAAATTGCAGTTTCAGGTGATTCAAACTATTCGATGATTTTGCCTTCTAAATATGTATATTTTCTTTACATTTGTCCTTCTTGTAATGAGTGTGAATGTGATTTGATGACAGAAAAACTCATCATAGTTTCTTGGTTCCCCATTATGCAGAGTAGTCTTAACTCCATGGCATGTTATTCAAGCCTTCTCAAATCTGGCTCCAGCCTACACGTTCATCCACATTTTCTAATCCTTTTTTTCACTCTGAGCTCAAATCATACCAGATGATTCATTACCTAAATACACCCTGTAGTTTCGTGAGTCCATGCCTTGGCTCACACTGTACCCTCCCTCTCCTTGGAATTAGCTTTCAACATTTCTATTAAAACATTGTCTATCCCTTAAGATCCAGTTCCAATGCTATTTCTTACTCTCCCTCTGTGTTTGTCCCTTCCCAGCCACTACTTACCACTACTTTGGATAACCCTTCTTATTTTAAAGCTAATTTTGGACAGGTTTTTCTATTGAGCCAAATAGTTGGCTTTTTAATGGTAGGCCCCATGTTTTAGCCATTTTTTTGCACCCAACTTCCTCTATCCAAGTAAACACCTAAAATAGTATTTTTGGTCAACTGCCATGCTCTTTAGATGTATATTTTTGAGTGACATTAAGTTGATAAAACTCACTAAATATATGCTGAAGGGATGAAAGTAGAAGGCTTGAAAAGTGAAACTTCTTTCTTAGGACACTATTAAGTGAAAGAATTTATCTTGGGCAAGTTACACCCTTTTAGCATCATTGTAGCTTCTCTTATCAGATAAAAAAATTAGTAAAAGGTGACTAATGGACCAGACACTTCTTTTATATATACATTTAATTCAAAGTATTTTAACTTCAAAGTCAGAGATTTTAATGTATCAAACAGAACCGTATTTGGTCCTACAGGGTAAGTTTACATTCTGAAGTGTCAGTGTTATAACTTTTTAAATCACATGGACATGTGACCAAGTGTGAGGGATCTTATTAGGATCTTATTAGAGTGATGGAAATGTTCTAAGACTGGATGGTGATGATGGTGAACAACTTGGTTAATTTACTAAAAATTACTGAACTGTACACTTAAGACAGGTGAATTTTCTGCTATATAATTCATATCTCAAGAAACTACTTAAAATATAAAATGTAACTGAAAAAATTTTTAAAAGTTATTACTTTCTATAGTTCCATCTATGATCAAAATTTAATATATGGTTTTATTATGAATAAAATTAATCCAAAAGTTGATAATTTAGTGAAGGTTTTTTGACTTGTGTAAACTTTAAATACTGCTGTGTTTCCAAACCTTCTGTGTTGAAACGGAATATTTTCTCTACTGAAAACTCAATCTCAAAATGACATTGAAGTTGGTTTCTAATAAATTTTTATTGCTAAGTAATTAATACTTAATCATGTCAGATTGCATAGGTTATTTATTTCTAGCGCATTCTTTCACTCTAGATAGAGGTAGTGTGTTTGAACTCACAAAACTCTAGCTTAAGAATTACATTTTGAGGTTCCTTTTTAAGGTTTGTGAATGTCTCCTACTGCGGCCAGGTCAGTTCCTTTTTTGTCACCCAAGTGCTCCCATTTATAAAAGGTATGTAAAATTTGCCATGTGCTGTTTTGGATAGCATTTTGATATCAAGATATTCAGACCAAGGTTTTATGGAATTTAAATTCTATATTATTTGCATTTCAATTAAAAATCACAGACAATGAAGTAATTATGGGTTTAAAAAAAAGTTTTGCATTTTTGAATAACGTTGTCATTATAATTTCACCCATGAATGGTGAGTACTTCTTTGACAGTCAGCATTAATTTATATGTTTTCTTTAATTAGATTATGCTTTCTGAAGAAACAATTAAAAATATTCTTTAAAAAAAACAGTCTCAGTGGTATGTCAAAAACAGCCCTAAGTTGATTACATAAATGGAAATAAAAATATTAAAAAAAATATTGTCAGTGACTGTTCAAGACATGATTATTCCCTATGTGGGCTATTTGTGCCTCGTATTTTTCCATCCACCTACCTATGTCTGGACGATTTCCCTGCCCATTTCTGGGGAATGGAAGCAGAGCATAGCAGTAGAAATAAAATGTAATGAAGTTCAAATCTTTACTTTTGGCGACTTGTGAGCAACTGGAGGAAGTGTTTAGAGTGAATTTTAATAGCAGGTACGGAAGTTTGTGGAATATTAATGGTTTTAATTTGTCCACATAGTTCCATGACAGGGGTAGCTGAAGATTAAGTAACTGACTGATGGACTCTAAAGCACATTTCTAAGTGAGAATAATTCCTACCCCAACTACAAAATAAGTATTAAGTACAAACACCTCATAACCAGGTGGCTTTAAACTATAAACCAAAAGCATGCTTTCTAATTGGCTGGATAAGTTGGTATTCTGTTTGAACTTCTAACAGAACCACAATCTAAACAACAGAGCAAGGACCTGCCTTTAAATGAAAATGTTTTGGAGTGTTGAGAATTCCTTTTGTACGTTAGATTTCTCTGAATTGTAAGGTTCTGTCATAGCAATGAATGGTGAGGAGAAATATGAAGAGGAAGAAAACAAATATGTAATTTAAAATTTGTCCAAGATCCAAGAGTTAACTCCCTTTATTCAAGAAAGTTGAGTCATGGGCAAACCACAGGTGGTCAGGGAGCGGGTGAACCATGACACATCTGTTTCTCATAAACCCAGTCTTTACTTTTTCTGAATGAAATACATTCATGTGTGAACATGTCAAAGCTGGTACAGGAACAACATTAGTTTTCACTGGCACACTATGCCCTGATGATTTGCCTAATGCAATACTTGGGTCTTCTCATTCCCTCTAAATGTTTACCACTTACATTCACTGAGCATTCCGAGCAAGTCTGTATTGTCAACAGAAGCTGGTTTTTCTAATGCACTGTGCTCTCTCCATTATGAAAATTTGTTTACAATCTCTTTAAGAACGCTTGCCTGATTTAATGAAATTTTCACCCAAAATAATTAATGCGTTTTTATTAGTATGGGCCTCATATCTATTGATGAAGGTACAAACAACAGCCAAACCGCAAACTATCGAAGAGCAAAGTGTACGAATTTAGTCTTCTCTCAGTTATGATGGCTGAACTTATTAAAGTCAACAGCACTTCTCCAACTTTAATGTGCATTTAGAGCACTTGAGGATCTTGTTAAAATTCAGATTCTGATTCAGTAGGTCTGGGGTGAGGCCCAAGATTCTCATTTGTAACAGGTTGCCAAGTAATGCTCTAATGAAATAACCTTTGAATGAAAAAAAAATCTTAGGAAAGCACCTTACCAGGAAGGTAACAACTAACCAGAAGATACTGAAGCCAGGTTGGTTTACTTTAGCTGGAGTCATCTCTTCTCCTAGCTTTTGTGGAGTACTTGCGTTTAGGAAAAGGTTGGCATAAAAAACAATTGCACGCCCACTGTGTCAGGGTTTATGGTCAGTAACTACAGGTTCAATCCCAACATCAGCTTCCCTCTGTTTCCTATTTTCAGGTCTTCTATTCCATTTTGTTCTTGACAAGCTATCTTATAATTTAAGGAATGTATGACTGGAGATTTTCTAATGTAGGAGTTTTATAAGGAAACAGTGATGTGACATGAAAAGTCCCACTGAACTATAGTTTCTTACTCCGTCTTTTCTCTGCTTAAGGGAAAGTTACTTCTTTACTTAGAAACTGGTGTGATCTTGCTCTACCAATTTAACAACATGATTGACAATGTCCAATGAGTTCTTATGTAGGACGGCATTTGGAAAACATTTTAAAAAACATTATATAAATTAAGTCATTATTTTAAGATGTATGAACAATGGCAATTCATATGCTCTGTGGCTAACTAGACTACAGTGTAGTCGAGGACTGGAATTTTATGTAATATTTCTATTTTTAAGACCCTGTATCTTTAGTCATTTAGTCCAATGTTAGGTATCAGTGTTTTAAAAATAATAATTCAGATGATGAATAAATTGGTTGACTGAAAAAGAAATTAAGTGATATATAATGCCAGTATTTGAACCTACTATTAACTTGCCACTGTGAAATAGAAGGGACTAAAACTAACATGCTGGTTCTTAACTTTTTTGGTGCCCTGGGCCACTTTGGCAGGCCCGTGGGGCATATAGAGCCATTTTATTAAACACATAAAATAAACACATTACAGTGAAACCAATTACACTGAAATTATTATGAAAATATTAAAGGAATCCTTTATTAATGCATTAAATAACAAGGGCTAGTATCAGGTCCAGTAACTAACAATTTTAAGGTGGTGATGAGTATAAATTACATTTCATGTGTTTTCAGTAACTGTGTTGTGATTTATAAATGATCTATGGTTTCTATTGTTGCCAATGCTACTGTGGTTTGTTGCTTACATTCATAATTGAAGGAGGTGTCAAATATTAAAGTTAGTGAAAATAAAGATTCTATCCACATTCTGGACCTTAGGTTATAAACCCCTGAACTGGAGACAGGTAAATGTTAGAGTTATAAAATAATATAATCCTTAAGAAACCTAGAAATCCATACCCTTGTCGACTTCTAGGCAAGGTTTACACTACAACATACCAACTTTTGTTCCTGTGATTATAAAGGTTTACAGTTCTGCTGGATAGGATCAAGTAGTTTCATTATTTCGAGCAACTACTATATAACTATATGTAATGTATGGTATATAGTAGTTTAACATAGTCATGCAGTAAAAAGGGTGCTATTGCATCTCAATTTATTATTTGGCAGTGTCGGGTCTCAATTTATTATCCTAAATGGAATTTCCTAACTTTCTTTATTATTACTATACTCAAAACTATATTAATGTTACCTTGAAAGAAAAGGTGGTACTCCGAGAATTTTCTTTGATTAAAAAAAGAAATCATTTAGCTAAATGTATCCAATGTAGTTACAGAAGACTTAGAGGGAAAAACAATTCTAACCGTCTTCATTAAAAGCAGTGTCAACCTTGTTTTCTTTTACCTTGCTTTGTATCTAGCTGAATGACAGCTACCATTAGTATCTGTCAGCAGATCCCTGACAGAGGGGGGACTAGTGACTCACCCTCGATCACTGGCATGTCTACTCTGGTTCATATGAATTTCCTTCCAATGCTTTCAGAAAAAAATCAAAAGTTTGACAAGTCCCACTGAGAAAATCATAAGAAAGAGAAGAACTGATAATCAAGGAACTAAGTGTTAAATCAAGTAAACAATGATGAAGAATTTTAAATAAAATGGCCATCATAAGCAAGGAGTAATTATTATCTGGCAATAAGAATCTTGATGAAATTAGTATCTGTCATGTATTTTTTAGGCTGGAAGGGAAGATATTCCATAGAATCCTACAGACAGAATGCCAGAGAATTACAGAAATTTTTCAGTAACACTATTGTTATGGGTCCCCTGCTGGTATAGCTCAGTGGATTGAGCGCCAGCCTGAGAATGAAAGTGTCACTGGTTCGATTCCCCAGTCAGGGCACATGCCTGGTTGCAGGCTGGGTCCCCAGTGAGGGGGTCATGCGAAAGGTAACCACATATTGATGTTTCTCTCCCTCTCTTTCTCCCTCCCTTCCCCTCTGTCTAGAAATAAACAAAACCTTAAAAAAGATAAAAAATAAACAAACACTATTGTTATGGGTTAAATTGTTTCCTCCCAAGAGATACATGAAGTCCCAACCTCTGGTACGTATGACTATGACATTATTTGGAAATAGGGTCTACAGATACAATATAGTTAACATGAAGTCACATTGGATTAAGGTAAGGCTCTAAGTCCCATGATGGGTGTCCTTATAAGGAGTGAAAAATTTTGCACAGATACACAGGGAGACAGAAGGAGAACAGCCATGTGATGACAGAGACAGAGACTGGACTGATACTGCTACAAACCAAGGAATGCCAAGGGTTGCTGGGAACCACAAAGGCTAGGAAAAGGCAAAGAAGAAGTGTCCCCTGAAGTCTTCAGAGGAAACAGGACCTTCTAACAGCTTGATTTCAGACTTCTGGTCTCTCAAACTTTAAAGGAATAAATTTCTATTGTTTTAAACCACATAGTTTGTGGTAGTTTTTTATGGCAGTCCTAAGAAAAATAATACAACCAACTCCTTTAAGAAAAGTTGAAAATTCATTAGAATTTCCATCAAGGCAGCACATTAATTTCTGTCAGAAAAAGTTGCTTTAGTTTCAAACCAAAATATAACTAAGTTTAAAGACCCCATGATGGGGGATCCAAGATGGTGGAAGAGTAAGTACAAGCTACACTAACCTCCTTCCAGGACCAATCTGGAATTACAACTAAATTGTAGAGAAATCATCTTGAATAACCAACTGAACACAAGCTGGAGAGAAATCTTATAACCAAGGCCAGACAAAGAAACCACTTTACCACAACGTGACTGGCAGGCAGTGCAGAGGTAGCACTAGAGGGGCTGGCTAGGCTCCCACATGTGGCAGCTGAAATGCCAGAAGGATATTTCAGTGGCTGGGGGATCCGCCTGAGAAGTGTAGGATCTAAGCCCCAAGCTGGGCTCCTCAGCCTACAGCAAAAGAGTAGGAAAGGAACCCAGATAACATCCAGCTATGAAAGGCATCAGGGTTTCTGTCTGCCAGGGAGAGATGGCTGGAGAAGCAGAGAGCCTCTTAAAAAGCCAACACAGAAAATTTCGTTTGTAGTCACTTACCCTGGGCTCTGGCAGAGGGAGGGCTGAGTGGACTAGAGAGGCTTGAGGAAAGTCTGGGGCTAGTGGCTCTGGGGAGAAACTGAAGGAAAAGCTACCAGGATCCCTGTGCTGACTCATTCCCAGTACTGCAGTGGCCATCTTTCTCCGGCAGAGCAATCTTCTCCAGGTGGCATCAGCCTGAGGGGAAGCACCTGCAGGAATTACTCTGCCCTACCCTGTGGTGCTTAAGCCTGTCTGCAGATTACAGACTGATTATATTAACAACTGATGAGTTTAATGACTGATTAGTTTAGCAGCTAAGGTGGAAATATTCTCCAGAAGTACTAGATGAAACTGAGGCAATTTATCAGATAAAGAGTTCAGAGTAATGATTATAAGGATACTCAACAGCATGAAAAAAGACATAGAAACCATATAAAAGAACCAGTCAAAACAGAAGAATGTAATATCTGAAATAAATAATACACTGGAAGGAATAAACAGTAGGTTAGGTGAAGCAGAGGATCAATCAGTGTTTTGGAAGACAAGGTAGAAAAAAACACTCAGGCAAAGAAGCAAAAGAAAAAAGAATTGCTTTAAAAATGAGGAGAACTTAAGAAACATTTTGGGCAACATGAAGTGAAACAGCATCTGTATCATGAGAATATCAGAAGGAGAAGAGAGCAAGTAAGGACTGAGATCCTATTTGAAGAAATAATGACTGAGGGCTTTCCTAATCTGATGAAGGAATTAGTCACACAAGTCCAGGAAGCTCAGAGAGTCCCAAACAAGTTGGACCCTAAGAGGTCTACACCAAGACACATCATAATTAAAATGACAAGGCTTAAAGACAAGGAGAGAATCCTAAAAGCCACAAGAGAGAAGCAAGTACTAACATACAAGAAAGCACCAATAGACTGGAAACTGATTACACAACAGAAACATTTCAGGCCAGAGGGAGTGGCATGAAATATTAAAGGTGATGACAAGCAAGGACATACCCAGCAAGGCTATCATTTCAAATTAAAGAAGACATGAGGAGCTCCCAGACAAGAAAAAGCTAAAGGAGTTTGTTAACACCAAACCAGTACTATAACAAATGTTAAAGGGCTTACTTTAAGAGGAAGAAGAAGAAAAAGAGAAAGAAAGAAAAAAAAAACAAAGGAAAACAGCCTAACAATAAAATAGCACTACATACATATCTATCAGTAATCACCTTAAATGTAAATGCTTCAAAGCTCTAACCAAAAGACATAGGGTTGCTGAATGGATAAGAAAACAAGACCCATATATACACTGTCTCCAAGAGACCCATCTCAGATCGAAAGGTATACACGGACTAAAAGTAGAGAGTTAGAAAAAGATATTTCATGCCAATTGAAAAGGAAAAGAAAAAGCTGGGGTAGCAGTACTTACATCCAACAAAATGGACTTTAAAGCCAAGGCTGTAGTAGCAGACAAAGAATGATACTACATAATGATAAAGGGAACAATACAGCAAGAGGATGTAACCCTAGTAAACATTTACACATTTATGTACTCAACATAGGGGTACCTAAATGTGTAAACCAAACCTTCATAGACATAAAGGGAGAGAATGATAGAAATATAGTCATAGCTGGCAACTTTAACAACCCATTGACTTCAGTGGATAGATCTTCCAGGCAGGAAATCAACAAGGAGACACACTAGATCAAATGGATTTAATTGATGTCTTTGGAGCGTTTCACCCCAAAGCAGCAGAATGTATATACTTTTCTAGTGCACATGGAACATTTTCTAGGACGAACCACATGTTAGGACACAAAATATGTCTCAATACATTTAAGAAAATTGAAATCATATCAAGCATCTTCTCTGACCTCAATATTATGAAACTAGAAATGAATGACAGGAAGAACACTGAAAAACACACAAAAACATAGACACTAAATAACATGTTATTAAATAATGAATGGGTCAACAATGGGATCAAGAAAGAAATCAAAAGATGGCGTGAAACAAATGAAAATGAGGACACAACAATCCAAAAATCTGTGGGACACTGGGAAAGCAATCCTAAAAGCAGAAATTCATAGCATTACAGGTCTATCTAAAAAAAAAAAAAAAGAAAAAACTCAAGTAAACAATTTAACTTCACACTTAAAGGAACTTGAAAAAGAACAACAAACAAAGGCCAAAGTGAGTAGAAAAAAGGAAATAACAAAGATCAGAGGAGAAATAAATGAAATAGAGTCCCAAAAGCGATTGAAAAGATCAATGAATCAAAGAAGTGGTTCTTTGAAAAGATAAATAAGATTGATCAACCTTTAATGAGACTCATCAAGAAAAAAAGGAGAGAGGACCAAAATAAATAAAATCAGAAATGAAAGAGAAGAAATAACAACTGATACCAAAGAAATGCAAGGGGCTGTAAGAAAATATTATGAACAACTATGTGCCAACGAACTGGACAATCTGGACAAAATGGATAAATTCCTATAAACACACAATCTTCCAAAAATAAATCAGGATAAATCAGAGAATCTGAATAGGCAGATTATACCTAATGAAACTGAAGCAGTTAAAAAAAAAACAACAAACAAAAGCCCTGGACCAGATGGCTTCACAGGTGACTTTTACCAAATGTTCTGAGAAGAACCAACACCTCTCTTCAAACTATTTCATAAAACTCATTTTACAAGGCCAGCATTATCCTAATTCCAAAACCAGATAAAGACACCACAGAGAAAGAAAATTACAGGTCAATATCCCTGATGAACATAGATGCAAAAATCCTCAACAAAATACTAGCAAATGGAATACAGCAATGTATCAAAAAGATTGTACAGCATGATCAAGTGGGATTTATACTGGGAATGCAAGGTTGGTACAATATTCACAAATCAATAAATGTGATTCACCACATAAACAAAATGAAGGATAAAAACCACATGATCATATCAATAGATGTAGAAAAAGCTTTCGATAAAATGCAGCACCCATTAATGATAAAAACTCTCAGCAAAGTGGGAATAGAGAGAACATACCTAAACATAATAAAGCCCATATATGACAAGCCCACTGCCAGTATCATACTCAACAGGCCAAAACTAGAAGCATTCTCCTTAAGGTTGAGAACAAGACAGGGATGTCCACTTTCACCGCTCTTATTCTACATAGTACTGGCAGTCCTGGCCACCGCAATCAGGAAAGAGGAAGAAATAAAAGGCATCCAAATGGGAAAGGAAGAAATAAAACTATCTTTATTTGCAGAAGACATGATACTGTACATAGAGAACCCCAAAGATTTCACCAAGGAACTACTAGAACACATAAGTGAATTCAGTAAAGTAGCAGGATACAAAATTAATATCCAGAAATCAGTTTCATTTTTATATTATGAACTAATTATGAACTAATAGAAAGGGAAATTAAGAAAAAAAACCGCATTCACTATTGCTATAAAAAGAATAAAATACCTAGGAATAAATGTAACGAGGGATGTAAAAGATCTGTACATGGAAACTTATAAGACACTGAAGAAAGAAACAGAAGATATAAATAAGTGGAAGAACACAATGTGTTCATGGATAGGAAGAATTAACATCATTAAAATGTCCATACAACCCAAAGCAATGCATAGATTCAATGCAATTTCTACCAAGATTCTGATGACATATTTTACAGACTTAGAACAAATATTTAAAAAATTTATATGAAACCTCAAATGGCCCCACATAGCAACAGTGATCCTGAGAAAGAAGAACAAAGTGGGAGGAATCATACTGCCTAATATCAAACTATATTACAAGGCCATAGTAATCAAAACATCCTGGTACTGGCATAAAAACAGACACACAAATCAATGGAACAGAACAGAGAGCCCAGAAATAAATGTACACCTTTATGGTCAATTAATATTCAACAGTGGAAGCAAGCACATACAATGGGCTAAAGATCATCTATTCAATAAATGGCATTGGGAAAATTGGACAGACATGTGCAGAAAAATGAAACTAGACCACCTTCTTATACCACACACAAGAATAAATTCAAAATGGATCCAAGATTTAAATGTTAGGCCTGAAACCATAAAAATCCTAGAGAAAACATAGGCAGCAAAATCTTGGACACTGCTCATAGAAACTTTTTAATGGATATATCTCCCCAGGCAAGGAAAACAAAAACGAATGGGGCTACATCAAACTAAAAAGTTTTGCACAGCAAAGGAAATCATCAACAAAATAAAAAGACAAACCACAGAATGGAAGGACATATTCACTGATACATCTGATAAGGGGTTAATATCCAAAATTTCTAAAGTATTTACAAAACTCAACACTGAAAAACAAAACAAAACAACCCAATTAAAAAATGAGCTAAGGACCTGAATAGACATGTCTCCAAAGAGGATATACAGATGGCCAATGGACATATGAAAAGATGCTCGATGTCACTAATCATCAGAGAAATGCAAATTAAAACCACAATGAGATGAGGATGTGGAGAAAGGGGAACACTTTTGCACTGTTGGTGGGAATGCAGATTGGTGCAGCCACTGTGGAAAGCAGTATGGAGGTACCTCAAAAAATTAAAAATGGATTTGCATTTTGATTCAGGGATCCCACTTCTGGGAATATATCCAAAGGAACCCAAAATGCTAATTTGAAAAACATAGCACCCTTATGTTCACTGCAGCATTGTTTACAATCACCAAGATATGGAAGTAGCCCAAGTGTCCATCAATAGATGAGTGGATAAAACAACTATGGCATCTTTACACAATGGAATTTTACTTGGCCATAAAAAAGAAGAAAATTTTACCCTTTGTGACAGTATGGATGGACCTGGAGAACATTATGCTAAATGAAGTAAGTCAATAAGAAAAAGACAAATACCTTATGATTTCACTCAAATGTGGAATCTAATCAACAAAATGAAGTAACAAGCAAAACAGAGACAGACTCAGATGGAGAGCAGATGACAGCTAGTGGCTGGGGTGGGGACGTGAGGGGTGGAGGGACTGAGCAAAAACAAACAAGGACTCGTGGACATGGACAATGGTGTGGTGATTGCAGGAAGTACGGTGGTATATGGGGACTAAGTAGTAATGGAAAAAATCACAATAAAGGTTAAATTAAAAGAAAAAAAAAGATCATGGTTGCAACATTCCTGCAAACATAGGCTAAAATTCAGAAAGAAGAATGGAGTTACAAGTACCCGAATTGATCCTAGCCTTGATTGCTGCCATTATTGAAAGACAAGGCTGAATGATTTGTGGTGGTTTCTAGAAATTGCAAAAGCATGAAATTCCTATGAACTCGTTTAATGTAAACATTTAGTCTTCTACTGATCAGAAGCTATAATGAACTGCTAAGTCTGGAGAGCACAACTTAAGAAATTAAATGATTAGAGGTGAGAATAGAAGTGTGAAGGAGCCAGTGATTTCCTAATTGATCTTTTCATTTTCAAGAGCAACTGCTCACATAGAAATGAATATAGTTTCCAAAATTTCTTTCATTGTTGGATTTTTAAAGAGCAAAAGAAACAGAGATACAGAAAAGCTGAGTCATTAGATTAAAAGGTCCTGATATTTTAGCAAAAACAACATAAATGTACTCATTAAAAATAGCCCAGAAATCAAAATTTCTGTCAGAATTTTTCTTCTCTGCATTTAATTCATCCTTTCCTCTTCATAAAGCCATATCCTTCCCATTTTTCACTATTCAGTTCTTAATTCGTGTTTCAAAAAAGCCTTCCCCAGTCTGGCTGTAGGATTCCTCAGCAAACCTTTTTTCCTTCTGCCTTTCTTACTATTTTCTCATATATATATATGCATATATAATATATGTATACATACAAATATATATACTATATATACAATATGTATAAAACGTTTCTAATAACAGTGCATATACCTTGAAAGCAGTATCCTGATTTTAATTTATTTCATATCATAACATCTTCCTTTCTCAAATCTTGGCTGCACACTTCCATTGTAAGGCAAATACAGGGTGGAGCAAAATAGTTTTACAGTTGTTCGTATGTAGAATGATATAATTAATAAATAATAATTCCAGGATAAACTCTGTTTCATGTATTGACAACTTTAAACCGACTTTTGCCCCACCCTGCATAATTTCTTCACTAAATTGTGTTAGTATAAATAAATTACAGTTTCACATTTTAATACCTGTGATGCTGTTAGAGCTCCTCACAGATATTTACAGGACTAACACTAACGATTCCAACCATGTTGTAGACCTGTGCCTCCTCATTCCCAACCCCCAGGCTTGATGCGACCATGTGACTTGCTTTGGCCAATGAAACGTGAGCATGTGAGCCGACTTGGTGTGCCATTTCTAGGGGAAAGTTTTAAGTGCCTGTGCAGGAGTTGCCAGTATTTTGCCCTCACCTGCTGCTTGTGGAAGCACAAGTTAACAGGGAACGCTGGGTCTGGGCTCACAGTGTGTCATGGGGATTACAATGAGCTGAACTCCCATAGAAGTGAAGCATGGGCATGAAATAAACTTCCATTTATCAAGCCTTTGAGATTTGGGGCTTTGCTTTTATTTTGTCATTATAGCAAAACTTGGCTTATTCTGGGAGATTAAGTAACAAAAATTCATACTGCATTCAGTATTTTATTTTCACCTGGTCAATGCTTATTCATAAGGTAGGCATTGTTAAGACTGGAATTACCAACTAACCCAATGAGAAAGCTAAGGTTTAGTGTTACAGACCTGGTAAGGCTATAAACCAGAAAGTTGAATGTAGGTCCAGCTTTCTTTCCTTTATATTGCTTATAAGAGATATGAAGTGAACACAAGCATAATCTTAATAGCAAATATAGCATATGGATTTTAAAAGGGTATATGTTTATTGCAGCATAATATTTGTATGGGCGCTACTAGAGATATTAATAAACTGAATTTGTAAAATTGCCATTATGTTCTGTTTTCATCTATTATATTGCATAATGAAAAATGAAAATAAAATGGGTTTTTATTTACTACAAATTTATTTTAAAATTCAAATTATGCAGCTGCATGGTAATGTTAGATTAAATTCATTAAAATTCTATTAACATAGTTAAATTACATTTTAATGGCTAAATGAAAAATATGTAAGAAAATGAATTATTTATATTATGAAAGATTTCATTAATTAGACTTAATATTTGAACTCATTACCAGTAGGAAAAAACTATAGCTTATTTATTAATGCTTTTATGTATACAGTTACACTTTTATTTCTATCCCATATTTTGATTTTTGAATCTTGTATTATTGGCTGCTGCTATACACCTGAAGTCAAGATAGTTTTAGATCAAGATACATCTAAAATGGTTAAAATGATCAAAGGTCTTGGGAGAGTTTTGTGCAGAAGCTAGACTGAGTAGCCTCTAACATAGGAAATTTCAAGATAAAAATGCCATTGGTTAGTTTCACCCTTAGAACTTTATATCATAGGTTTTTTTTTACTGATTTTTTTCTGAAGAAGCAATAATATATCAGATTTCTTTTGGCTGCAGTGTTAAAAGCATAACAATAAGCAGAAGCCCACACTCCTCAGGTCTGAAAGTTATCAGTGGTGACCCGCGGTAAATCAGATAGCTGTTCTCCATTGAGTACATTATGTTCATTTCTGCATCTGGACTTCCCTGAAGCCTCTCACAGAAATTTCAAGGGCATGGCCTCAAAGGTCCACTACGTCTGCTTGTTTATGTCCCTGTAGTGTTCAAATTTGACTTACCTGCTCATTAAGAATAGTTAAGTTTTTAATAAAACCATTGAGGTCAGGTGTAAGATTATTGCATTTTTATATAAAATAATTTATATTAGTAACAAATGCAAACCACTGCCAGATCATTCACATAAATAAGCAGATATCAGTCCATGAACTACCTGTAAATCTTGAGCAGATCGTACTTAGAGTGCTGTGGTTATTTATATCAGATACCGCGAAGAAAGCTGATCTCCTGTAGGACAGCTGATATAAATAGTAGTAGAAAGCAGGGCGGGGGAAGTCATATTTGTATATGTGAGCAGATCAAGTAGAACTTTTGCAACTCTTAGGAACTTTGAAAACTATTTCTAAGATTGCATATAACAGCATCTATTACGCAAGGGAAGTTTTACTACATTAAGTTTTAAGAGGAATAGAAATCTTTGGTGATCTTTGAATTGCATTGCATTAAATATTCAAATCATCTATTACATACAATAAAGGATACTGAAGCTGTCTTCTAACCAGTCTTCCTCCATTGCCCCACCCCTACAGAGATTTCATTTGCCATCCCAACACCCCTCCCCACCACAGCCAAGTGATTCTAGAATATTTGACAACCAAGTCTCAAATTCATCTACAAATCAGGAACCTTCCGTTGATTCCCTAGTGTATGAAAGCAGTTGAGAGCCAGTGGCAGGTATGGGATGAATGGCATGGCATAAAGCGGGGGGTGAGGGTAGGGTGGCAGAGTTCTTTAACCAGTTGGTATTAAATGGCCCCTAAAACTTAAAACAGAAGATCATATCCTTCAGAGTTAGGGGATAATGGAGTTAGGTTTGTCTTACTCTCTAGGAATTGCCAGATTTTCTGTCCTCTCCTGACATGTCCTTTAGCAATTTGCTTCGGAAATATATATTTGTTTTGTCCTCTAAGTCTTCCTGAAGAGTCCTTTAATTTCTACTTGACTTGTATGGGATAAACCGTTTCCTCTTATTTTGCAGCTTTATAGTGTATAAACACCATAATTACATCTCCTAAAGTATGTTTATCGTGGCCTGATGCTTCAAACTTTTGCTGCTTAAAGTGAGGTCTGTGAATCAGAAGAATCTGTATCACTTTGGCACTTGTTAGAAGTGCAGATACTCACCGCCTTCACCCTGCTGGCCCACTACATCGGAACCGGCATTTTAATAAGATTTCCAGGTGATTCGTATGCTCATACAAGTTTGAGAAACAATGCCCTAAAGAGGCATTTGGATTCTTTCTTCCCCAGTCATTCACCTTTGGAACTCTTTTTCTCACAGCGTACCTCCTGAGAAGGTAAAAAGTTGATAGGCACCATCCTTCTAATCAAATCAAAGACCTTTTGGTTATTTATTATTAGAAAGGCCACGGAAAAAGAAACATTGTATGACCTCAGGGGACATGAGACCTTAACCATTTACTGTTCAATCTTACATCCAAACTCAAGCACTGTAAACTTCAGCTCATTGTCAATTCAACTTTCCTGAACATGCTGTCTCCTACCTCCCACTCTCAGAGAAAGGTCAAGCATATCAGTGACCCCACCGAAACTCCCATCAGAGACTTTCTTTCCTGACTCAGAGGTGACTAACGTCATCCCCGCATTTTTAAGCCCTTCCTGCAGTGAGAGCCCTCTAGTGGTGTTATTTCATTATACTGCAAGCCCTGGAATATGACCTCTAAAATCATCAAAAAAAACTGGAACGATTCCTAAATCTCCCTTCCCAAAGATGCTCAATTTCAGCATCAATAAAATCACACTTAGGGGAAAAGGGAAGGGACTGGACAAGGACACAAGACGTGACAGGACTTAGCAGCTAAAATCCCTAGGGCTCTACCTGGAGTTCAAAGTATAAAAGATGGTACCAGCAGCTTGTTAAAGTTTTCAGCAGACAACTCTACGTCCTAGAATCTTTCCTTCCACTTGTGTAACAATCTTTGGGAAAGTCTTTACTCGCCCTTCAATTCTCTACTCAGAATTTCATCTTCCTTATATGCTGGGTGAACATGACTCTATCTTCTCACTACAAACATAGCTGTAAAACTGCTCCTTGGACTTGGTCTGTCATTGAGCATCTCATTTTAGCTACCCAGTCTTGCAACAGTCCTTGTCAACTTAGATGACGGCTGCAGGCTGCTTCAGAGTGGCCCAATAGGACAGCTCCCCTTTGCAAATCTATTATTTGCAGAGAATTTCTAGTTACTCATTAGTAGGAAAGTTTCTCTCAGGAGCAATTGATCCTGGCAGGTATTCTGAATTCCTTTTCTCCTCTCAAAATGATTCAGGCTTGGTCTCCCTTAACATCCTTCCCTAACCTGCTTTACCACTAGATCATTCCTCCCCTGCGATCAGGCCCACTTACTCATCTAGTGTTCCCAGTGCCTTAAACTGGCAAATAAGAGGTACTCAATAAATATTTTTGAACTGAAGATAATTGGAATGGAAAAACTAGAGTAGCTCTCTGCAGATGCTACTTTGACTGACTGTCTGAGAAGGCCGAGGGATTACTGTAATAAAAAACTTGGAAATACTATTTCTCTGGTAAATACTTCAGCTTTTTTATTTGTTCGTTTTTTGTTTTTGGTGGCTGACACCTTGATTTCAGTCTGGTGAGTTCCCGAGCAGAGAATCCAGATAAGCTCTGCCTAGACACCTGACCCACAGAAACTATGAGACAATAAACTTATTTGGTTTTGAGCTGCTAAGAGTGCGGTAATTTGTTACATTGCAGTAGATAACTAATACAATAGCCCAAGCTTACAATACTGTAAATATTCTTAAAAACAAGAGTTAAATTTTATTTTCTCATTTTATAGATTTACCATGTATGAAGCAGACTCTGAATGACATCAATTCCTGGGACCATAAAATAGGAGAACTGCTGTGAGAATTAATAGCTTCTCAGCCTTAAGTTCTCGGCTCACTGAACATACCATCTGTAGCTCTGTTGCCTTCTCTGATAGAGAAACAAATTATTTAGGGGACTATGATTTTCTTTACATGTTGTAATTGTAAAAGTGGTGTTATTTATCATTTCCAAGAAAGAATAGGTTTTAAAATGAAATTTAGTGAAGCAGCAAAAGCTCAGAGTTTCTGTTGTGAAGTAAAAGAGGTTCAGAAGCAATAGGGACTAAGCAGAGAAAAACCAAAATGAGAAGTTACTGGAAGGGTCATTGGTAGAACAGGCTGTAGTAAAATTAATTTTTTCCCCTATATCTTATTTATTGGTCCCATATAATACGTCACAAATGGTGGCTTCAATCCTTCAGATGTTAACACTACTGTCAGGCTTTTTTGGCAGTTAATTCCATGGAATTACCCAATGGAGAACTGATTTCTGTATTTTCCCACAGATATACCCTTTTCATTTCTTATATTAATCCCTGATTTATTTTTTTAAAAAATTTAAATATACTTCATTTTTTAGAGCAGTTTTAGGTTCATAGCAAAATTGAGCAGAAGGTAGAGATATCTCATGTAGGCTGTGCCTCCATCCATGGACAACCTCAGTTTTAACAAATGTATAATGTCATGCAGCCATCACTACAGAATCATACAAAATAGTTTCACTGCCCTAAAAATCCTGCGAACTCTGCCTGTTCATCCTTCCTGCCCCCAACCCCTAGAAACCTTTGATCTTTTTACTGTCTCCACAGTTTTGCCTTTTCTAAAATGTTGTGTAGTTGGAGCCATTCAGTATGTAGCCTTTTCAGATTCAGGCTTCTTTTGCTTAATAATATGCATTTAAGTTTCTTCCATGTCTTCTTGACAGCACATTTCTTTTTAGTACAGAATAATATTCCATTTTCTAGATGTACTTCAGCTTATTCATTTCCTAGTGAAGGAAGTCTTGGTTTAAATTCCTCTTTGAAATATTTTTCTATGCTAGCCTCCAAATTCTTATAATTTACCATGGAAAGTAATAAAATAAATCCAAAGCAACAGTAGAAATAAAAAATTCAAGAAAAATAAGATATTTCAACAAATATGTGAACTGAAAATCTTAGCAGTTTATTTGCATACAGTCTTGGATATATTGAAAAATGTTAAATGGCCCCAGTTGACAACCTAAAATGTAATGTAATATTTTGATATAGTTATATCATTTAAAGAGTAAAATTTTATACACCAGATTATCTGATTTCTATTACTGAAGTCTTCAAGAATTAAAAACAGCCCCAGCCCTGGCTGGTGTGTTTCAGTGGACTGAGTGCCGGACTACAAAGCAAAGGGTCACTGGTTAGATTCCCAGTCAGGGCTCATGCCTGGGTTGTGTGCCAGGTCCCTGGTAGGGAGTGTCTGAGTAGCAACCACACATTGATGTTTCTCTCCCTCTCTCCCTCCCTTCCTCTCTCTCTAAAAATTAATAAAATCTTAAAAACAAAAACAAAAATGAAAGCCCCAGAACACCTCCTCCAGGTGAATGAAGGCTTAGGGCCTATGACTTTTTTGAATCTGAAGGACTTGGAGTGTCAATGTCTTCACTCCTCTCTTTATAACAGATTCTATTTGCCCTCTAAGGTAGTATTTTTCAAACTTTATTTCACTCAAATTATAAGTAATATATTTTATATTCTCAATCTTTCTGAGACACATACACACACAAAACTTGGACTTTCACAAATTAATACCTATAATTTTTGTGATAAATACCAATAGCTCTTAAATACATGAAAGAAGTTCTCTTTCATTCACAATAAAATAGATGCAACTTAACATTGCACTTAGAAAATTGGCCAGATTCCAAAAGGTTCCTAACAAACTGTTGACAAGGCTGTAGAAAAAGAAGCCCTTTTTATATCACTGGTGGGAGTAAAATTGTTGGGTATTACATCAAAGATATTTCAGTACTTTCAAAATTATATGCTCATAAATCTTTGAGTAAATCTTTGACTCAACATTTCTACTTTTGTTTGCTTTTTCCTACAAATATACTCACCAATGTGTGAAAACACATAAGTATAAGATTATTGACTGCACTATTATCTATAATAACAAAATATGTAAAACACCCTAATGGGTGGATGATTAAACAAACTATGGTATATCTATTAAATGCAAGAATCCATATCTCTAAGAAATAATGAAGGAGCTCTTTCTGTGCTGATACAGAAAAATATATAAGATATGTTAAGTGCAAAAAAGGATATTGCATAATACTTATACACAGTACTATTCTATGTAAAAAAACAGAGTAAAAGTGAAAACACTTTGGGATGTCGATTGTTTGCTTTAAATCTTTGTATACTTTTTGATATTTGGACTGTTAAAATATATTACATAGTCAAAAATGAAATAAAAAATTTTAATGAAATAAAAGAATATGTGTACATGTTACCAAGAACTTTACAAATCTGCAGACCTGCGCAATTATGTTCTAAGAGATGTCATATTAAAGAGGCACAGAAAATGTCAAAGATAAATAGAAAAAAACTTAATTTTGCTTATCCTGAAAATCCTGATGTTTTCTGAATACATTTACTAAGGCAAGAGTTGACACAACCTCCTTTCCTTTCTTGCTAATTCCCAGAGAGCAGAACCTGTACATAATCCAGGGTAGGGAAACCTAGCAACATTCTTCTAGTGGGATTTCAGAATTGCTATGGGCCAATGACAGCTACATGCCTGCTATTGTCCCCTGTTTTGAACAGAGTGTTCACTGTGAGTATTTTGTCCCCTTTTTACAATTATATGTTGGGAGTGTATGTTGTGGGGGAAGATTAGACAATTTGTCTCTTAAATTTGTAAGTATCCAGGTCAAAAGGGGCTGCATCTGGAATGAATATATATAATAAAATCCTGAACTTTGAACCTGATTCCAAAAATTAATAATAACTCTGGGATATTTGGGGAAATGAGATTATTAGGTATTTTGTATGTGGAAGGCATGTAAATGATTGTGATCTGGAAGATAAAGCACAGCAGGCTGTAGTATTGTTCCTAATTCTGAACTCTTTCCGTAGCTATGCCCTGTTCCATGTGACTTTGCAGAACCTCCCATTGGAATCAAAGAATATTTCCTTTTTTGGATGATGATAGACTTGGCCATATGACTTGCTTCGGCCAGTAGAATGGAAGCAGAAGTACTTGAACAGAGGAATAAAATGTCCTTGTTTGGTTGGGCTTTGTCGCATGTATGTTGCCTTTTCCTATGAGGAGACTATTCTTCACATATTTCTGGCCCAAGGAAGATGAAAGAAAGGTTTAGCAGGCCTAGAACAAATCTGAAAATTAAAACCAAGCCCAAGTGGAGGGTAGCCTAGATAATCCAAATATCAACTAATCCCAACTGACATATAAAGAAGAAATAAATGCTTCCTGAATGTTCCTGGCATTTAGGTAACTTGTTATCCTACATTATTGTGGTAACGGGAAACTGATAAACCAATCCAGGAATATAAAGAATTACTGAACAAATAACAGTTGCCAAATATTGAGTTCAACTTAGTTGAGGAGCAATATTTGGGAAATCATTGCTACTTGGTATATGTCTATATAAGCTCACAAAGATCTGGAAAAATTGTAAAATCATATGGCTTCCCCTCAGAAAATAATGGGCGTAAACTATAAGAGCAAGGAACACTGAGTACATAAATATAATTGAATTTTAGTATGGAAATATTTTTATTTATTATGAATAATGTTTGGATTTTATGAAATGAACATCTCACACAAACTGTAAATCATTACTTCAGAGATGGGCTTGATATTTTCTGCACTTGTTTTTCCCCATAAATCTTGGTTGAAATGAAAAGTAGGAATTTTCAGCCCATGATCTAAAAGTTGCCCTGAGTGAGATGTTACTGCTCAGAATCCCTGTAGTAGGTCACACTAAGACCCTGATGTGCTACATAGGGAACACGGTTCACCACAGTTAAGTTGATGGTTACATTTGCCCCATTTTGAGAAAACTTTTCCATGTGTAAGGAATGAATCGTTATAGCAGTTAACCAACTGATTAATATTTGAAAAGAAATCACTTTTCCTGAATCCCATGACTTAGTGGGATCTGAACAACTTACCTTTAATCAACATGTCACAGGACTTACGGCCTTAATTCTGTCTTTACACCCTCTTTTTACATCTCTTTGTCTTAGCTTAGGTTCTTATCATAGACTGAGTGGCTTAAACAACATATACTGATTTCTCACAGTTTTGGAGGCTGGAAGTCCAAGATCAAGGTGCTGGCAGATCTAGTGGCTGGTAAGATCCTGCTTTTTGGTTCATAGATGGCTATCTTCTCATTGTAGCTCCACATGGCAGACAGCAGAGATCCAGCGCAAAATCTTGTCTCTCTTCTTATAAGGTACTAATTCCATTTATGAGGGCTCCCCCATAAAACTGCCTCCCAAAGGTCCCACCTCCTCATACCACCACGTTCAGAGGGAGGATTTCAACATATGTATTTTGGGAGGCCGGAAACCCACAAACATTCAGTCTATAACATTCAAAAGAACAACATTCTCTTGATTTTATTCCTCATTGTTCTTCCTTTTTTCTAACCACAATATAGAATTAAAGAGTATTGCCTATTTTTTGCATTCATTCAATAACATTTTATAATCTATTTCCCACCAACATTGCTTTTTAATAGCCCAATCTCACCTTTGACAAGAATTTTAAGAGGGGCCCTGTTTACCTTGGACATTAAAATTTATGAAAAGAAGTCATTTATTGTAAGAAAGTGACAATATTAAAAACAGGTTTTATTTATAGTTTGCAAATGCCTGGGTTTCTTTGACAAATTTAAGGAATCATATTATTATTATTAGGTAAAAAACTTTTTTTTACCAAATTCATTTTTTTCTTAGATTATGTGAGATGAGAATTTTTATATAAAATGAATCCATGCATTCTGCATGTGAATTACTTTGGGCGTAAGACATTTTAGGAAACTACTGAGAAAGAAATGACAACTGTGTATTCATTTTTGTTATATAATAAACTATATGAAACACTATGGCTGATTCTATAAACTGTCTTCACTGTAAAGTCAAATATTCTAGACAGCTAGTGGGGGAGGAGGTGAGGGGGAGGAGGGACTGAGCAAAAAGGAAAAAGGACTCATAGGCATGGGCAACAGTGTGGGGATTGCAGGGGGAAGGAGGACATAAGGGGGCTAAATGGTAATGGGAAAAATACAATAAAGATTGAATGAAAGAAAGAAAATAGAGTTCTTGCAAAATTTAAAAATAAAAAGAGAGTGATAACTACAAAAAGAAAAAGAACTCAAAACTGTTCTAGGTTATTTTATCTTTGGTGATTAAAAATAATTTTATAGAAATTATATTTCCCTACTACACTTATTAAAGTCATGTCCCACCATACATACTACTTTTAAATTAATCAGTGAAATCCTCCAGCAAAAACAGCAATCAATGTAATCAATTAGTTTTTAGAAGCTTGTGTAAGCACAGGAAAAAAGATTGCTACTTGAACTTCTTTAAATATATTAAGTTTACACATTTTTGGAGTGTATGTTTATATCTTAAGAGTTGAATATAACTCAGTGTTATTTTGCCATCAATTAGATTATGATATAATTTGATATTGCATTAAAATCTATTTTAAAATATATCATGTTTCCTCCATTAGCTGATTTTTAAATGAATCGTGTTTAGGGGAAAGAAGTAAATATTGTAAGAAAAAATTCATCTTTTATTTTAGCATATAAACCAATTTTTAACATATTCTTTAAGATAGTTTGTTAATTTCATCATAGGTGAACTAAGACATTATTAGGTTTATACCGAGTTGTTTAATTTGTTGTTTCCCTTTCCTAATGCAACCATGTTATTAAGTATAACATAACTTGCATTTATGCTCTGAAGCTGATGGTAAATTAAACAATATATTTTCTATTTGATTTCAAATGCCTCTTTTTAACTGAGAGAGACCCCAACCCAGAAGTCACACAGACAGACATTTTTCATAAGCATGAGCTATTGCTTATTTACATTATTTATGAGTAAAACCACATATCACAAAGTCCATGGTGGTATAGACTTTATTCAGCACTGCCTCTCACTTCTCAGCTGTGGCAGGCAGGCATGGTGACTAAGGAGGTGCGTGGGGGGCATAAATCTCTCAACAGAGCAAACTTTTTCTCCTTTGTCAAATGACTTCTCCATTTCTCATTTTAAATCCACTGTGGAATTTTTTTTTTTGCATGTGTGTGTCCAGAGTAAGAATGTCTCTTTAGAGCAGAACAGACAGTTTTCCAAGGCACTAGGCTACTTAGTGAAGTTTCTAGAGAAAAACTACAACCACTGGGATTGCCCTTGTTATATTCCAGCAAAAATACACAAAGAATAGACTATCCCACAGGTCATAGGGGAAAGTCTCAGTTGCCGTTTAGGTAAATTTAATCCTCTAGGTTATCTGCAGAATTAAGTCTTTCTTTGAATAAAAGTAGCTTAAGGAAAAAGAAAAGGAAGTAATCTTTCTTTGCTTTAAAAATCATAAATGACAAGGGCCAAGTAATAAGGTATCTATTTAGTACATTTAAGTATACTTATTTTTTTACTTCATAGAAATTAGTTTCATTTTTCCTTTCTTGCTTCTAAC
The DNA here is from genome assembly GCA_004026545.1 of Mormoops blainvillei. Lineage (NCBI taxonomy): Eukaryota > Metazoa > Chordata > Mammalia > Chiroptera > Mormoopidae > Mormoops > Mormoops blainvillei. Next base: position 309,207 of record PVJD01000763.1, read on the forward strand.
AAAAGTGGTCATTACTATCAATTTTTCCTAGTATTCTTATATCATATTTCCTCATGATGTGGAGCTACTTTGCATGGCTTTAATAAAGATGAGTAATGCCATCCCTTTAAAGCAATTAGAGGGCAACAAGGGAGAAGATATCTATATAAAATATAAAAGCATGTATACAGATAAAAAAAAAAGAAACTTGCAAACAAGCCTGAGTTTCTAGAGAAGAAATCATGTCAAAAGAAACTCAATTCCTTAAAAATCATATTATAACATTAGTAGACAAAGAAAGTGCAGAATATGTAATAGACCTTAATTTTAGCATAGTAACTCATGAACTCTCATTTGAAAAATAAATTCAACCCTGCTGGGATCAGAAATCTCTCATCTGCACCAAAATAGCATGAAGGGTTATAAAGGGAACGTAATGGTTAATGGCAGTGTATTGAATCACAGGGTTTCTTTGGGTTTTTTTGCAAAAATGCTTCCAAAATCTTAAAATACCAAACTATTCAAACATTCACCTGAGATAAACGAAAGAGAGGAAGGAAGGAAGGAAGGAAGGAAGGAAGGGAGGGAGGGAGGAAGGAAGGAAGGAAGGAAGGAAGGAAGGAAGGAAGGAAGGAAGGAAGGGAGGGAGGGAGGGAGGGAGGGAGGAAGGAAGGGAGGGAGGAAGGAAGGAAGGCGCTATGAGTTTCCTGCCCTAAGAACCTATGAGGCTTGTATTTTATAACACATATGGTAGCAAAGCATGGCATTAGATATCAGATACTTAGCACCCTTTCTTCTATTTCTCATGTTATTGCCATATAAAAAGTACAGGGTTATCACGATTTACATTATAGAATAAAAACAAGTAAGAGAAAATTATATACTGATAGCCATTAACAACAGTTAATTCGTACTGAACTCTTACTAGGTTCTAGGTGCTGTGCTAAGACTTTAAATTTATCATCTGAATCCTGAAAAACATTTTAAGAGGTAAATACCATTATTATTCCCATTTTACAGATAAAGAAACTCCACTTTATGGGCAAAGGACACTGCAGTGGCCAAATGATAGGAGGAGAGCCAGAAACCCAGCTCCCCCTGACCCTCACTTTTGCCCCCTGACCCTGGCAGATCCCGCCTCTGGCTACCTCCCTGTCTAACCTGAGTAATTATTCATCTTTCTCACGGATGTAACTGAGGGCTAACATAGCCTGTTCAACTAGGAAATGACAGAACTAGCATTTGGTCATTGTCTGGCTTCTAAATTGGTATCTCCTTACTTTTCTGATTTGTGCTCTGGAGAATGGTAACCCACAGAAGATTAACTACTACTCTACTCAACATTTAAATAGAAAATCTACAGTCACTTAACAGACATACCTGATTCTTTTTAAGAAGGAGAAGCAAGAGTGAGAGAGGGAGAAGCTATGGACTAAGAACAAGAGGTTGAAATTTTATTCTGGCTCTGGGCCCACTATCTCTGGGACCTTGAACAAATTCTTCATCTCCATGGTCTACATTTTTCCCAGTTTGAAAATTAGACCAGACAAAGTATTCTCTAAGATCCCATATTATTTTACATTTCTGGGAGTTTTATTATAGCAATTATGAATCACATCAAATACCACATATCACTCCATACCGATTTAGTCATAGTTTTCTCCAAGAATGATTTCTATGTATTAACAGAAAAGTCTTTGGCTGAAAATTGGCTACATAGGAAAGAAATTGAAGAAAAGTACGTGTTCACACCTTGCCTAGAATCTATAAGGTGCCGCAGCACAAATAACGCGTTACAGCTGAGAGCCACGCAGTAGGCAAGAACTTCCTGACAGGGCCACGGTTAACTCGGTAGATTCAGAAACTTAAGCAAATGCAGGGGGTCCTTTTCTCGGACACTTATCATCTCTCATTTTTGATATAATGTGAAAAAGCATCTACTACATGGCAGATAAAAAGCAGCAAAGCTACCAAAAGGTTAAGTGAGCTGTGACTTAGAGCATTGAAAAAGCAATGGAGAATATAGTAAAACTATTACAAGCTGACATCATGACACAAAAGCAAAGGTCTGATGCTCCTTTGTATGGGACAAAGAAAACTCTAGAAGCCAAATGATACAATGACAGTAAGCACTGTCTTGGGTGCCTGACAGATATGGCTTTAGATCATGTCTCTAATGTTGATTCAACATTTACTCAGTTACCAGAGGAATAAGAGTTTCTTGCCAGATCCTTCAGTAGGATCTTCAGTAGGACAATGGCGAAGACTCTTGACTCTATGGTATCAGGAGGGCCTCAGTCAGGGGTGTCAGTCCCAAGAAAGTGCCTTGAGAAAGGTCTAGAGAACTCTCGTTACTGCTAGAAGACTCTGGAGGTGGTGCTGAGAGAACAACACTGTACTGTCTGAGCCCTGAAGAGTTGTTTGAGGAAGCAAGGGAGGTGTAGACAGACAAGAGAGGAACCTGTGAGCACCACCCATAAAGGGACCACTAGGCCACCACTGCCCACAAACAATGCCCAGTTCAAGGAGAAAGACCTCCAAGCAGGACACTACAAAGTTATGGCTTCGGAGTCACAAAAACCTGGCTCTGAACCTGACTTGGCAGTCAATAGCAGGTTTTTCACAGGTGAAAAACATCTACCTCATCTCACTGGTGTGAGAATTGAATGAAATGCTGCCTTTTTTTTTTTTTTTTTTTTTTTTTACCATTACTTAAGAATTTGGAACACACTCAGAGGAGGGGTTTCTAAGTGCAGTTACTTTTGGAAGCAGCAGGTGGAATGTGTTCGGCGAGGGATGTCTAACGTCTGGAGAAATCTCTGCCTCTGTCTTCCACCTCAATGCGCTTCATCTTTGGGGAAGGGAGATTGTATTAGTCTTTCAAGATACTCCCCAGAGCAAAGAAAAAATAACACTTTCTTCATCAGAAAACCTAGCTTAGTTGGGGGTCTAAAAATCTGAGTAGGCGTTTAGACTCTTGCTGGTTCAGTGCAAGATTATGATTTTTCCATCTAGACCACAGGTTTTAAGGGAACACAATTATGTTTTGTTCACCTTTGTATGCTCCACAGATCCCGACAAACAGCAGAAGCTCAATAAATAGTTACTGAATGAGTGAGTGAATGAATACATAACTGCTGAACAAATACCCTCTACTCTGATCCCAGCAGTATCTTTTTTTTCTTCTTATTGACTACATTTACATCCATGTTTAAATTATTTCTTAGGAGCTACTTTTAGAAAACAAAGCTAGAATATTTTTACATTTCAATACAAAAAGAACCAATAAAATATAAGCACACACAAAAGCAGGCCTAAAATGGAACTTACATTGAGGAATATGGAGAAAATGTCTTTTTTTTTTTTTGTCTTTCCTTGTCTGGGGATCCCAAATATGTAAAAGGATTTCAAATCAGAATGTAAGAGGGAGCAGAAGGAAAGAGTCTCAAGACCTGGCCTAGCTCCCGAATCTCCAAGTGAAAAGCAAGATAAAGATAAGGCAGCTGTTGCTTAATGCCACCAACTGTTGATGGAAAACTGGCAAGCGGAGTAGGCAGGCCAGCGAAAGATGAGGCCTGCGTTTGTAACATAATTAACTATTCAAACCCTCCTAAAGATCAGTCCAGAGGAACTGATCCTTTTATAGGATCATATATATCTAAAGGAAAAGTAAATGCTGGCTGCTAGGGCAACCTCAGTTTCAAGGCAAGGAAGAGAGAGCTCTCCCAGATCTTTGATCCATGCAGGAGGTTTCGTGTATGCTTTGGGGTGGCTGTGGGGGGTGGAAGGGATGCCTGCAGAAAAAACAGTCTTTGGCTTCTAGAGATTTAGAGCTAATGATTGGCAGGATGTTTGATTGGGAAAACGAGAGGCATGTGAGGTGACGATGCGGGGGAAGTCCCCATGCCTGCATCCAGTACTATCAGTAGTACTGTTCTGTCAAAGATGAGTGAATGGCCTTAAAATTTTTTTTTTTTCCTAATGCCTTCTCAGTGCTAGGAATATTTTTCATGCTTTTTGGAAAACTCATTCATGAATACGTAAATAAAGGAATTCACTCAGTTCTTATTTCTGGCTTAGATGTCTGTTAGAAGCAGCCTCACGGAGAGGGATTCCCAGTTAATGACTTCGGTGGTGCTGTGACTATCATTTTTTAAATATGTGGCTAATGCTAAGACAAAGAGCTGCAGTGTCTCTAGCCTTTATTAAAGACTGTACCTAAAATTACTGATCCTATACTGACATTTCACATGTGCTATTTTTTGAAAGCATATTTCATCCAAGAACATTTTCCCATAACACTTATTTTGTAACTCCTGGGAAATTCAAGGTGGTCTGCCATTCTTCCCAAGCAGGCCATTCACAATATCGGTGAAGGAATGCTGGGTGTTAGGAATCTGACTGTCTAGATTTGCTCAAACTAGAAAACGGGTACACCCTTCTGGGATATGGCTTAAGAATCTCATCAAATTGTGCCAGAGTGATAACACTACACTGGGATCATTATTCGCATTTTGTCAACAGTCAGAAACAGTGCTCACAAATGAATTACAATATCTTCAAGAATCATTATTCTCCTCCCTAGAACGCAAACTCCTTGGGACTCCTGCTTTGTTTATAGCTATTATCCCAGTCTCCAGAATGGTCTTTGGCAGGTGCAGGTAGTAGGTGTTTAATAAACTTTGTGTTGATCAAATTAATAAATGAATTTAAATTGCTACTTTGAGATGGCACTGGGGAAATGGTGGATAAAGAGGAGCAAGAAGGTATGTCACTTTATGAATTAGTATCCCTAAGATTTCCTCTCTAAATATTGCTTTTGTAAAAACACAATTTTCACTCTTGTCTCACCTAAATTGAACGCTTCCCTCAAATATCAGGACACCTAAACATCACAAGGTATGTGTCTGACATCCAACATACACTCAACCGACGGTAATTGACACCTACTATATACTGGGTCCTAGGACAGTCATACACCCGTGAACCAAAAAGACATGGTCCTTCTCATGTCATAAAAACATGAAAATAAATTTTATCTGTGGCTATATATCCAGCCTTACAAAATGTATCCAGGATTGATTTGTAGAAAGTAAAGCTTCTGTTGAGATTAAGAAAGACCCTGGAGAAGCCCCCATAGCTGTGTTCCACCTACAGGTCTTGGTATTACAAAAACCAAATAAATATTCAATTAAGCAAAAAATTTCAAACAAAAAGAGAAAAATTTTAAATCCTTCCTTGAAGTTAAGAATAGTTTTTCATGATATTATGTTACTTCATTCATAAGTTAAAAAAATAGGTAAAAACATATGACTGCGCATATTATACCTTATGCATCCAAATAATTGCTCTCCCTTATAAAAGAGTTACTTTGTAAGGTTATACATTTATTATAATGAACAGCCAGTTAAGTATTTCAAAATCACTTTTTAATTTCTTTAAAACTGTGTGCTATTCTTTTATTTTTTATTAATTTAATTAATTTATTTTTAATTGTTCAAGTGCAGTTTTGTCCATTTTCCCTCCACCACTCATCCTGTCCCTTCTGTCCCCATTCCCCACCCTCGATCCCACCCCTCGTTGGCTTTGTCCATGAGTCCCCCATGTATGTTCCTAGACCACCCTTCCCCTGTGCCCTCCCTGTCTTCCCCTCCCCCTCTCCTCTGTTCACCGAAAGTTTGTTCTTCACTTCAGTGTCTCCAAAACAGTGTCCTATTCTTTTAAGTAAAACTCAAAGAACAGATTTTACTTTGGAAGGCTGTAATATGTCACTTGTAGTCCCTGATGATAAACAACAAAGGTGGGCAATGACATTTGGATTAAGAACAAGATACAATTATAGCATATTAGAACTTTTTTTTCTAATGTGGTTCCTAACGTGGTTACAAAGACAAATCCAAAAGAAGAGCTCTAAAACAATTTTGAACAATAGCAATATCATTGCAGTAAGCGGAAAGTTTATTATGGTGGCTCTTGTTAAGATCAACTTCCATTGTTTTATTTAAATGTATGTGTCATTGAATCTCTTTACTTTATACTTACTCCCCAAAGATACATTCCTAAAAGAATAATTTTATTTCATCAACATTTTGTTATTATCATTATTATTCTGGCTTTTCCCTAAAGAAATCACACATAGGACATTGCAAAACTTTTAAAATTATATATTTAGAAGGGAAAAAATTTTAATAATAGAACTAATAATCCACAAGCAGATAGAATGTATTAAAATTTGATATGTAATGGGAAGTATGTCCCCTAGAGGGTCTATGGAAAAGGAAGATTCGGCCTGAGTTTGACCTGATGTGTTTCTTTAAACTCAATTTAGGTTTTTTTTTTTCCCCCACAGCTGATTCTTTATACCATTTTTTTAAAGTTCTAAGTCTTTCTTCCCAAAAGACATATGTAGTTTGTTTCCTATTTTTTTATATCAAATCTCAGATACTAAGTCTTCTTGATATTTTAATATCATTTAGAAGTTCTTCAGAATAGGTGTTTCATTTATTAGGTTACATTCATAAATTATCGCTATAAGTTATAAATGTGGTAATGTATTTTCTTTGAATATGTGTACATATGTTACAAAATGTTTGCATTAAATAAAAGATCAGAAGGGAGATGAAAACCTTAAGAGCATAAAAGTTTTAAGTTTGATAACTAATGAGAGAATTAAAATGATCTCATCAGCTATCTTTTAATCTAGTAAAAATTGCATGAATTAACAGCGCTCTATGTGAAGTATTTTTCAAAACTAAAAAAAAAACCCCAAAAACCAACTGCACTATTTTGTCTATGGCACAAATAAATATGTTCCTGGATGTGGACTATAATATTATGAGGCAATATTCTGTCATTGCATTTTATCCTTAACACGCTGTACAAGAATTCTTATTGCTTTAAAATAGGAGCTCAGTTACAATTTCAATTATATTTTTATTATTTTCATGTAACAACATAAAAGTAATATACCATAAAATTAATCACAAACTTTTGATTTTGATATGTTATGAATAAAAATTATTTTTTAGATATAAGATTTTTCAACACAGATGAAAAATTCAAGCAATATTAGGATATTCAGATATTTTGAAATAATTATAATTTTTAAGACCTCACTATGAGAACACCATCAGGATTTTATAGCATTAGATTCCTATCTAATTATCATTAAAATACCATAGCACAAAGCCAAATATTATTTTTAATATCTTTTATAAATGATTTTCCTTTTTATTTAAATGTGTCTATATTTCAAAGTAAGCAGTTATGCAGGATGAATAAGTTTTAGAGATCAAATGTACAGTATAGCCGCTATTATTACTACTATAGTATAGTATAATTACTACTATAGTATTTGAATATAGTATACAAATATTGTATACTGAATGTTTGCTAAGAGTGTAGATCTCTGGTACTCTCATCCAAACAAGCTAACTATGTGAGGAGATAAATATGTGACTTACCTGCACATTAGTATTAATTTCACTACGTATGTGTATATCAAAGCACCACGTTACACACATTAAATATATACATTAAAAAAAAGTAAATTACATGTTTTTAAATTGGTGCACGGCCTCAGCCAGCAAGAGGGTCCATCCTCTTTACATGCTGGGGAGGGACTTAGGAAGCTCACTGTTATGTGAAGGCAACAGCTGATCTCAGCAAAATTTAGAACTAGCTTCTTCTGCTCCTTCCTCTTTTCATCCTATGCTTCAGAATCTTGTCTGAACCTTTATACCAGTGATTTTCAACCTTTTCATCTCATGGCACATAGAAATTAATTACCGAAATTAAGTGGCACACCACCAAAAAATACAGTTTTTTTTTGCCAATCTGACAAAAAAATAGATATAGGTTTGATTCATTCACACCAGATGGCTATTTTTGTGTTGGCTGTTGTCATTTTTTAATTTGGCAATCTAAGGGAAAAGAGGTCAGTGCCCCTGACTAGTCAGGTACTGCATGTTTTAAAAATTCTTGCGGCACACTAGTTGGAAATTGCTGCTCTATATCCCCAAAAGCCTTTGTAATAATCAAATGGCAAACATTCATTGAGAGCCTACAGCCTGTGCAAGACTGTGGTTGTGATTAAGAGCCACAGTTTGCAAGAGAAAGCCACGGCCCCAAGGGATTTGGCCTGGAGATTTGGGACTGGTCAGGGGAACTCGGTGCTGCGAGCACACCCAGATACTGGTTATTCTTTGTCTACAAAAGGTCCTTCAGTGATCTCACCAGTGGCTACAGGGACAGAGTTAATCCTCCATGCCCAGCCTGGAATGACCTGTTGAAATTTGCCTCTTTAGGGATGAATTGCACCCTGATTCCCTCAGTCCTATTAAAGAAGTATTCACTAGTAAAGAATTTGTCAAGCGCTTTGTCATAAAACTTACTTAAACATCAATTTTGGCCCCAACAGAAAGAGAAGTGTTTAATGACAGAAACAAATATTATGTTATTCGGCTGAATCTTATAATTTTAAAATTCCTGCCTACATTTAAAAAGTTCCATGTATTTTACAAAAGTAATTAATCTGCTCACCATGACTTTATTTTTCCTCTTTGTAACATTTATTTGGCTTTGCACATTTCCTTTATTATCTCCTGTTAGAAAACTGTTTCCATTATTAATTTCTTTATTCTAAATATCATGGCAAAAATCCATCAGGTTTATTGCCCAGGCTCCCTGGTGTCCGTGAATATGATCCTCGGGATATTAAGGAGAAATCAAGGTTCCACTGTTTTTGAACTGTGTCCACATTAGCAGTTATCATTTAGAAACCAGCTGAAATTAGCCAATGTAGGAAGGGATTCTCACATATATCAGTTGACAACTAATCTCTGAATCTGATGGTCATTAGTCAAAGCATAGTAGCTATCAAACAGTATCCAAGGCTACCAACCATCACTATCCATATTTACCATAAAAGAGATTTTTAAATCCTTTTGTAACCACACAATATTAGGCATGAAGTACATAAGTAAATGCTCCTGAGCTACATCAGAGAAAGAAGGGAAAGCAAAGTATTTGGCCATATTATATAGGATATTCTATGAGGGCTCTATTTCAGTTTAGTGAAGAAGCCATTTCCATTTTGAACTCTGAACTCAGTGTGAAGTTTCCTATTAAATGGAAGGTTATAAAACCTCCTCCACTGTTACCACTTAGAGAAAAAGAGCACAGATTGTAGCATTGCACAATCATGGCTAGCACTTTATAGAGCATATTGGAAAGAATCTAGGAACTTCTTAAAAGATAGTATTTGATGTAAACTTAAAATCTCAAACAGGTAATTAGGTGGAAATGAAGACAGTAAAAAGACTCCTTGAACAAAAAAGTAGACTCATCAGGAACATATGTCTTTAAGATACTAAGACTACCCCCCAGCACATATCAGTGCCTTTACAGAGGGATAAATGAAGTCTGCGAGCAAACAGAAAAGTCTTAATTCTCTGCCTGAGGTAGTGGAAAGCTGACATCTGAGTTGGGCTTCTAAGAATGAATAGCATTTTATCACATGTGTATGGGGAAAGAGGAATTCATCCCAATTAGGGGAATGAGGTTAAACAAATGGCACAGCCCAGGGTAGAAGGGCATACCCCTTCTAGAAACAAGGCAGGACTCACGTAGAGTATTTGTGTTTAGGGTCTAGGAATGGTCTGGAATGAAGGTAGAAAGGCAAGAGAGTTTGGAAGTATCATTTTAAGGGATTAAGTTTTATTCCACTGGAAATGAGAAGTCTGCACAATTTTGAGAAGGGCAGTGACATAAGCGTTTTGAGTCTCTACATCCCTCTACAAGACAAAGTGCTCTATGAGGGCTTGGACTATCTCTTGAGCCTAGAGGAATTTAACTAATGTTTATTTACTGATTAATTAATATTCACATCAATTAATTGCTATCTTATTTTAATAGATCTCAGCTGACAGTATGGAATATTGCCTGGAAGAGAGACTGGAGGCATCAGAAGACCTGAGGGAGTTACTGCAACAGTTAGGAAAGGGGAGTCATCCCATGAACCAGAACAAGGGCCGAGTGGTTTGGAAGGTGGATATAAGGTTCTTCCTTCCATTGCGGAGGAAGAATGAATGAAATTTGGTGGTCAGTTGGATACCTGAAGGAGAGAAGGGAGTATTATAACTCGAATGAGCAGTAGATGGTAAGGAGGAGGAGGTGTGAGGGTTGGGTGGGGGCCGGGGGCAGGGAAAGAGTGGTGTTTGGGATGCCTCGAAGTCAAAGTGCCTGTTGGATCTTCTTTTGGAAACATCCAACGTGGGGCTGGAGCTTCGGAGAAGTCAGCTAGAGATGTTAGCAAGCCATAATGTTTCCTGGATTTCAAATGTGTAACTTGATATCAAGACTTGCGTTTCATACTAAATTGCAAACTCAGCCAACATTTTTATATCCACCTCCTGCCATTAGGCTTTAAGCATCTATTCATTTACTCATTCTGTAATATTACTAAGCATCTACAATGTGATAGGCATAGTTTTGGACTGGAAGTGCCAAACATGAGAGACAATGTTCTTGTTCTCATGCAGCTTACCTTTCAGGGATGAGTGATGGGGACCAAATAAAGCAATAGCATATGATAAAGTTTCAAGTAGGGTAAGTGTGTTGAAAAAAAAAGCAGGAAGAGGGAGAAGTATTCCTTAAACCAAATATTTACAGTCTGCAGCTGAGATTTTAATCAAGGACTAATTAATGACTTTTCTTCTTATTCTTTCAATTGCAGATGATAACATATAAAAGTCAAGTGAATTGTTTACCTCAAGAAAGAGGTCATTCAGAGGAGCTGGAGAGACAGGATTTTCTGATGACTATCCTTGACGTCTAAATTGAGAGCTGCGACCCTAATTTAGCTGTAAGAAAACCATGCCCGTGAGCGAGGAGTGTTCCCAAGGGGATCCCACAGCCCTGCTGCAAGGCAGAGAATCTATATGAGAATAACTGAAATCAGACAAATTATACTTAGAACCTTAGAAATTAATTACAATTTGTACCAAAATTTCCCTTTTAAAATCAGTCTATTTTTCTATTTTAGAAGGTATATAGCTGGCAAAAGAATTTTTTACTGTTCAACCAAATCTTAATTATGACTCATCATGCGATTATGCATGAAGCTAATAAAATCTGTTTCATGCAGAGTATAGGGAAGTACAGAGTGAAATAAAAGAAGGGAGGGGAGTTAGAAAAGCAAAAAGTGGTTGAGCTTGTGTCCAGAGAGGAGACTCCAAGTGAACGTAACAATAAAAGCCACTAGTGTTCTATTACCCGAACACAATTTTTGCAACTGTTATTATGATGATAATTTGATGCAAAGAATGATGATGTAATTATATATGCGCCCATGCTGGAAATGTGTCAGAGGTGTGCTTTCAAAGGTGGCTCTAAGAGACTATTATCTGAGGTAAATCTTACATATGAGAAACCAAATCTTCTTTGATTCCAAGATTGACAACAGTGATAAATAAATTGAAGTATTTTAAAAGCTGTCTAACTGTTAAGATTTAGAAATGTTCTAAATATGCTAGGCTTGCTATGGCATGCCACTCATTCCAGAGGATGGATTTGCCTTTTTTTGAAAGGCTCTCTTCCCTTGGCTTCCCAAACCTCAGGCTGTACTTACTGCTTTTCTTCGTCTCTCTTACTATTTCTTTGCTGTTTCTCAATACATTCTTTTTCTTCTCCCTAGCCTGTAAATGTTGGAAGTCCTCAAGGTTTCATTCTAGACCTATTTCCCTTTTCATGTTAAACTCTCTTCCTAGGTAATCCATTCATTCATTCACTCATTCATTCAACAAATAGCGATTAAGTGCCTTTCATAATGTCAGCACTATTTCATGCCCCTCGGATACATCAGTGAACAGAACAAATAAAATCCCTGTCTACAGAGATCATATATTGCAGCAGGTTCCCATCACTATATATACTCTGGCGACCTCCAAGTTTCTATCTCTAGCTTCCATCTGCCCTCTGAACTCCAGATTCATGTCCTTATGATTCACCACTTGGATATTTTAGAAGCACCTCAAATTCAACACGCCCCAAATGGAAATGATCAGGTTTGGGGATAAAATTATGAGTTCAGTGTTCCCCACCACAAGTATGGTTTCAACTTCCTTCCACCTGCAGAACTCAGAAATGTGGGAGTAATCCTTGTTTTCTCACAATTCTGGAGGCTGGATGACCAAATCAAAGTGTGAGTGGGTTTGGTTTCTGAGTCCTCTCTCCTTGGCTTGTAGATAGCTGTCTATCCTCCCACTGTGTCCTCATGAATCCCTGGTGTTTTTTCCTCTTCTTTAAAGACACCAGTCCTGTTGGATTAAAGACACCACCCTTCTGTTTACTTTGTTTAACCTTAATTACCTTGTTAAAGGCCAACTCTCCAAACACAGTCACATGGGTTTTAAGACTTCAATATATGAGTTTGGGGACACAAGGCAGACCCCACCAGAAACCTCCCCAAATGCCTTAGGTTTGGTTGGATTCCCAGTAATGTTTTTTAACATCTTGATTTGTTACAAAGAACTTCCCACAGATTGTAATAGCCAAAGCTGTTTGCCATATACAAGAGCAGGTCCCTTCCTGTCTCTCTGACCTCATCTACCCCTCTTCCTCATTCATGCCAGTCCCGTGCTAATCTAGGCACTTCTTCCTTGGAATTCTCTTCTCATGGCTCATTCCCTCTCTTCATTCAGGTCTCTATTCGAATATCCCCTAAAAAAATCCATTACCACTGAGTATCTAACATATTACTGTAACCTCAAAACTTGCTATGCCCTTAGGTACCTTTATTTCTTTCATAGTACCACCAAACATGATAATATTTGTTCACTTGTTATTTTTTTTGATTTGCTCATTGCCTTGCTTGCTTGCCAGAATGTAAGCTTCCAAGGTTTTGGCACCACATCCCTCGAGTCTAGAACAGATTTAGGACACAGGGCCACTCAGTACAGATTTTGAATGAATAAATGAGTGAATTTATTTGTATAGCTATTTGATTCTTACCTGTTTGCCCTGTTAGGCTATTTTTTTCTGTCATATAGGAAGAACGTCTGTTATGTTCACTGGTACCTGGGCACTTAAGACTAGTGGCTGATGCATGTTCTTAGTAGATATTTGTTGAATGAATGAATGAAAGTAAAAAAAAAAACAAAAGTAGTGAAAGTTTATAGAGAACATCTTGAAACAATTTGCAGCACATAAAGAGAAGTTGTGGCATCTCTAGCTATTTCACAATTCATTTTGATTTAGCAGGGGTACACCCTCTGTTTAAACATGCTTTTTCTGGGCCAACTCTCTGCTAGGGGCCATAAAACTGCCATCAGAGTGCTATGAAAATTACAAGAGGAAGAGAATAACGGTATTTTTATTTCTAGAAATATTTCCTTTCCAAAGACCAAGTGTAATCCCAGATTATTAATTATTTGGATGGTCTTTTAGTTCACCAATGAATGAGATTCCAGGACCAAATTATTTGGATGTTTTGTATGGATTGAAATAAATGTCTTAAAAACAAGGCAATAAAAGCACATATTTAGAATGGCTCCAACTCCAAACCAAGTAATTTTGGGTAAAAGTAAATATGTTCTCTGTGCCTGTTTTATTTTTAGAGTATCTTAAAAGCAGGAAAATGGATCGATATAATATTTAGATAATATATTATTTCAGAATTTATAAAAATAGCTATAACTTAATATAAAACTATATGTATAATGTTTGAAATTTCTTAGGGAATTGTGTTTTTTCTCCTGCAAAGTACCTTAGTAGGAAAGTTCGGGCCAAAAGAACTAATCTTGCTACCATTTTGATTTGTCTCTTTATCTAGAGGAGAGGTTAAAAAAAAAGTATTTGTTTAATAAGCTCAACTATAACTTTTTTTCTCTTTGCAACAGAATAAAATTACAAATAATTTCAGGTCTTTAAAAATAGCTAGCCCTGGCCGGTGCGGCTCAGTTGGTTGGGCATCATCCTGCAAAGCAAAAGGTCACTGGTCAATTCCCGGTCAGGAGACATGCCTGGGTTTTGGGTTTGGATGGAACAATGTTTCTCTCGCACACTGATGTTTCTCTCCCTCTCCTTCTCCCGCCCTTCCCTTTTCTCTAAAAATAAATAAATAAAGTCTTTTTAAAAATACCTAAAATAATTTTTCCTTTTACATTTACTTTTTTATGAATATTTGTAGGAGTTACATTCTCTTTCTTGGTTAAATTGTGCCTTGGCTTAAATTTAGATATTTTAGGAAGGCACCTTGAGGTTTTCAAGGTCATTATGACACCCATTTAGTGTGGTACATTAGAAATGAACAAAAATAATCTATTGCTTAACAGAGTTGATATACTTTCTCATTTACTTATTCTAATATCAAGATAAAATTAGGCATGGGAAGAATATGAAACAAATGGATTAAAAACATGAATATATACACACATATCCACATATGTTCTCAGATTTTTGTAATTATAAAGTATGCATATATACAAATATATTATAGCATATAGAATAAATACTTTAGAACCCAACACAAGGCCATGGGCAAAATAAGATTGTTAGATTGTTATTCTGTTTACACTCTACAGTGCAAATCTCTGAGGAATCACAATTATAATTCATCTTTCTATCCTAAGTATCTATCAGTGCCTGGCAAAAAGAAAGCCCTAATAAATGTCATATATATATACACACACACACATATACATATATACACATACATGTAGATATTTATAGTTATAGTTTTACCTTAAAAAGGCATCTTTTAAATTTCAATTATAACAAGATATTTTTTAAATATTAAATTTACCAGAATCTCTCAACTTATACAGAAAATGCTTTTAATTTCAGTTTGTTCTCAGAGTATCTAAATGATTTAGCTTTAATAAAAGAAAATATAATGATAGCCAGATTTACAATGGTCACTAAGGTGTCTCTTTTTTTAACTGATCAATAATTCATTCTAAAAAGAAAAGGTACAACTACACTTATTGGTATTTTAATCAAATTTAATTTTATAATGTTTAGTATTTCTGATTTCTGTTGTTTCATTTAACCAAAATTCCAGAGTAAATTAACCAACCTTTTTATGCAGTAAACATTTGTCAAATACTTAATGCAAAATAATTTATGTAAGATGTAGTATCACATTTTAAATAGTTCTTTCTTTTGTTCAACTTTCGCACTAAAAAACACTCATTTTTTTAAAGCAAGACAGCAGTATCAAAAAAGAATAATCTTTTTATCTTATACTGCACTTCTTATTTTGATCATTTATTTCAGGGAATTTGAGCTTGTCAGCATTGTAACAATTTAACAAATTTGCTCTCAAATTGAAGTAATTAAGGCATAAAGTATGACAGCTCTTTTTGTGTTAAAAATTAGGACTGATAATTGCTTTGAAAATTTCCCTCCTCCCTAGCTACTTTTTAAAGGGACCATACAATTCTACAGATAAATTAAATTTTACAAATTTTCATTTATCTTGTTGGCTGTGCTTTATCTGGAAAATAATGACAGTAAAACTAAACAAAACAGTTATAAACTTATAGCTATAGAGAAGAAATTGATGGTTGCCAGATAGAAGGGGTGAGGGTGGGGGGATGAGCAAAAAAGATGAAGGAATTAAAAAGTACAAATTCCCAGCTATGAAAATAGTCATAGGATATGAAGCACAGCATAGGGAACACAGTCAATAGTGTTATTGTAACTATGTATGGTGTCTTATGGGTACTAGACTTATTGGGACAATTATTCATAAGTTTTATAAATGTCTAATCACTATGTTGTGTATCTGAAACCATTACAATATTGCATGTCAGCTGTAATTGAAAAATAAAAAATATTAAAAAGGTGAATAAAAACCTCCCTAGGCATATTTTTAAGAATAATTATACAATTAAAATCATTTCAACATTTCAACCTGCACCTACTTAAACTTTTTTACTCTTAGGAAAATAAACTATCCACAGAGAAGCAAGTAGTATTTCTTTTACTCTGTCAAAGCAATTCTACTATTTATGTCTTTACAAAATATGTTTGTCCTAGTCATACTTATCAAACACTGATGAAAGTAGTAGTAAATGGATTCAATATAAAGATATATTCCAGTTTTAGCTTCTGCTGTTTAACCTTACTGATGATTAATAGATATGCAGTGAATTCTAATGATCCAGGATGTCTGTCCTCACAGCTTAATCATCTAAACTGAAGTGAATGAGTAGTTATTTAGGACACCCCAACATCCCAGGATGCAGTATCAAGAAAGTCACCACCTATGTGTTTAACAGAACTGATGGGGGTGAGATTTGAACTCAAAAACAGAGGAGAGCACATTACATGGAAGAAATATATTGAACAAAAGCAAAGAGGCATAAAAGGACAGAAATCACTGAAGAAACACTGACTAAATCAGTTTATTTGGAACGATACCGAGAGTCAAGTAGGGAAATAACTTGAAGGCAAGCTAAGCTGTTGTGTAAGCAGTGGAGTGCCTCTCTTTGTTTCTGAACTGAGGGGTCATGATGAAATGTACATCTGTAACATCTCTGTAAATAACTTTTACATTTAATGCAATAGCATTGTGATCTTTTAAATGCATAAACTTAATGGAGTAGAGGAAGAAAAAGGGAAAGAAATAGCATGTTTTACAAAGTATCACCAAATCAAGAGATCTGTAATAGAATAGAGTAGGAAGTCAGAGATACGTAAAGATCAAATAATAGCATTCCATGTTTAAAAAGGCTTGTAGTTACAGAAATGATAACTCTAAACAAAGAAGAAAGTTTACATCATATATGAATGGAAATAACTTTTTCATCACTTATAAATTTTTTTCTCAGTAAAACCAAGATTGCCTTTTTCAAAAGCAAGAACAAAACATAGGGAAAATTCAAACTCATATTTATGTTCCCTTTTTATTAGGAAAGAAACCCTCAAATTATCAAGCTCTTATTGCATATATCATTCTATATGTGATTAAAAAATTTTTATTTATTTATTTATTTTTAGAGAAAGGGGAAGGGAGGAAGAAAGTGAGAGAAACATTGGTGTGTGAGAGAAATAGCAATCAGTTGCCTCTCACACACCCCCGGCCAGGGACTTGGACCACAGCCCAGGCATGTGCCCTGACTGGGAATCGAAGTGGTGACTTTTCAGTTTGAGGGATGATGCTCAACCACTGAGTCACACCAGTCAAGGCTCTATATGTGGTTTTTGGAGAAAAATACTAAATATTTAATTCTAAGCAAAGAAGGTAATTATTGTAGTTGCCTAAAAGAATTTATTGAGCATCTCTTACAGATATGCCTTAGGGGTCTCACTGGGTAATCACTGAGAAAGGAGAAACAGGGCAATTTATAAATGTATAAAGAGAACATGTGTGTTGTCAATGTATTATTTAAAGACTTAAATAATGAACTTGCAAATATTTCAATATGATCTTTATGGGTATCAGAAAGTAATCTTTTTTATAAATTTAACATGATTCCACTATCATTCCATAATACAGGAGGAAATATTTTTCTAAAGAATTATGTTACATACGTAAAAAAGGAAGAACATGGGATATGATCTTCCCCAAAATCTAATTATGATAATGAAAACATATCTAAAAATGTGAAGCTAAACCCTACAATAGAAACTATTGATAACATTTTAAAAATATGATTAATACCATATGTTATGTGCAGTTATCAGTATTCAGGAAGAACTAAGGTAGAGTTCAGTTTAAAAAAAATTAATTGAAAAGTATGGCATGGCCATATTTTTTTAAGGTACACAAAAATGTGGTACAAAATATTGGTATTTCACAGCCACAAGTAAACCATTTATTGAATTTGCCCTATTTTAAAACCTTCTTTTAAGAGAAAATCTCTCAGAATGAGTAGTTTTACAAGTCTCACAGGAACAGCAAATATATCAGATGTCCTCATCCTGGGTAATTACTTCCTTTGCAGAGCCATGTACATTCCTGCAATTTAGCTGAAAATTAAAGCACACATTACAAAGAGAACTGGATAAATGAAAAAATGCAAAAAAAAAAAAAAAACCCCAAAAAACCAAACAAAAAATAAACATCAGTATGAGTAAAGGACTACTTGAAAATGCTGACATACGTCTGAAACACCTGAACTTGTTAGTTTATAGACTGAGCTGGCTTCTTTACAAATGCTTCTTTGCAAGAATTTAAGTCTGTGTACCTTGGTTCCGGCCAAATAAAATATTTTTAAGAAATGGTTTAACTAGATATTTTCAGCCCTTCTGGTTTTGTTGGATTGGTATGACAATATTCTTATCCCCCAAAAGTTAATTTACTGGGGGAGGCAGAAAGAACAAATAATCACAAAACGACATGGAGACAGCACAGGAACTTGGGTCTGGAAATAGAAAATACAGGGTGGTTAGAAAGCCAAGTTAAGACCAGGTGGTCATAAGGAACTTGGGCAAAAATGTCACCACCCCACCACTCCCTACTCCAAAACGCAGAGGTAGCTGATTTTGTCTCCCTTCTAACTTTCCATGTTGAAATGACTGACTTGCAGACGCAGATGTTCAATGTTTGACTGCTGTACAACCTGGTGATAGCAGTCCACCACCTTGGCCCTCACAGCACCACATGAAAATAGTTGCTAAGCAACCTGACAGAAGGAGAAAGTAGGCCCACCCTGACCCTCCACGAGCCCACTTTATCCCCAGCTTATAAAAGCAGCCAAGCTGAGCCAGCCCGGGACGCCAGTTCAGAGGAACTTCCTGTCCTCTGTACTGCCTCCCGTGTGCTCAAGCATAAGTTTTATAAAATCTGTCTGGAAATTTCTCTGGGGTTTCCTCTCGATTTCTTTCTTGGGGAATTCAAGAACCTCAACGCCAGTAACAATGTGGAGGTGGAGTAATCGAGACAAACCCAGAACATGGGCTCAAGGACGAGGGCCACTCAACCCACATCTGAATGAAGTCACCTAAGGAGGGGGAGTCTAGAAACAGAAATTAGAGTAAAAGAAAGAGAAGGGCAGCATGGGCAAAAACAGACGATGGGAAGGACAGGACACTGGGAGCAGCTCAGAGCGGCGGGAGTCCAGTCGTGAGTCTTAAGGGAGAGCAGATGGAGAGAAGGCAACTCCTGTGCACAGGGAGTGTGGTCTGTTTTGATGAAAGCGTGTCCTCTGTCTGCAGGTCTCTGGCAATGGAGGGCGGTGATGTCAACAAATCTGCACCCTAAATAAATCACTTTGGCTGTGCAGAGGATGGTGGGAAGGAGGAACAATCCAGTTAGCTGACTGTTTAAGTGGGGGAGAGTTGAATAGAGTCTCAGGCAGGTCAGGGGTGACAGAGATGGAGAGGAGGAGAAAGATTAGTAAAATAATTTTTTAAAGGAATGAAGACTAATTCTAAGGTGATGAAAATGCTGAACACTTGGAACAATAACCCTGAATGGTATTTTTTCACTTGGATCTGCAAAAGTACAGCTTTATGAAGTCAAATCTTATTGTAAGTCACTATTTTTTTTTAATTGCAAAGAAGTCTAGAAGAATGTACACCCGTTGACAATGAGACTCTATGTTGTCTGTGTTCTGTGTGAATGGGTCACATGCTGAGGACATGGCAGAACGACAGCCGAGCTTAGCTGCTACCGAACACAGTCCTGGGGCTGAGTCTTAAAGCATTTCCATGAAGAGTGGAATAAGACAAAAAGGGGTTTTGTTCCTTGAAATTTGAAAACACATCTTTCTCTACTTGAACCATAGCTGTTTATTACAACATTCCAAGAACTTAATACTTTTTATCACTTGCAAAAATTTATGTTTTCTAAACCTTTTCCCATATTCCTTAAAACATCAGTATTTCCTTCAGCTTAGCCAATAACTCAGGAATGCCCACCTTTATTTCTCTTGAGCCACACTCTTACTCTCACATTGTATCTTCATTGAGGCACTAGTTTATGAATATTGGCTTTTCTCTGAAAGAGTGTTCTGGAACAAAATGTACAAATTCAGAAAAGCAGCAAAAAACCCAATATTGTATTTGTTTTGAATTATTCTATAATTATAATGTTCTGAATTATTCTGTAATTTCTAATGTGGAAAGAATTTAACAACTTAGGTGAACATCCTCTTAATAGTGATGTACAGTGATGTAATGTAATACAGTTTATTAACTATATCAAAAACCAATCCACAATATTCTTTTTATTCCCTCCGTATGTATGAAATACAAAATAACTGTAGAATTTATAATACTATAGAATTTATAATACCGTTTATTTATAAAATTGCAAAATTTATTATTGATTATTTGAGAGTATTTTATTTGCAAAACTTAATCCCAATATTTGGTATTTGCTTTTTGGAAATAAAAAATGGTCTAAAACAATTTTTTGACTATTTCCAGAGGGCCTGAAGTCAAGGTAAAAAACTTTAAACATTATTTTAGTTTTGGTAACCTTTGCATAACTACACAGATATAAAATATTTGGCTGATTTTCTGATTTGCTTGTTAAATTAAAAAAAATATTTTATTTTTTTTAGAGAGAGGGGAAGGGAGAGAGAAAGAGAGGGAGAGAAACATCAGTGTGTGGTTGCCTCTTGTGTGCCCCCTACTGGGGACCTGGCCCGCAACCCAGGCATGTGCCCTGACTGGGAATCAAACTGGCGACCCTTTCATTCACAGGCCAGCACTCAATCCATTGAACCACACCAGCCAGGGTGCTTGTTAAGTTTTCATGAATACAAAGCTTTAGTTAAACATCTTTTTACCTTGAACTGGTATAAATAACCTTCTCCAAAGTGCATCAAGATGTAATTTTTCCTTCTTCTCAGTCACTTTAGTAACTCAGCTAATTGCAAAACTTCTCCCCACGTTTTTGGTGTTGAGGTCCCACCTATAACTCATTTTTGCTCTAGGCTTTCTAAAGTGAGTTGAAACATAAATAAATTTAGTAAGCAGCAATGTGGTCAGATGTAGAAGAGTGACCAAATATCATTTGGTCCTGATCTTACAGGGTATCTGATGAGGCATATTGATAATTTTTTCTTACCGGGTCGGTTACATTAGGAGGAAGACCTATGTAAATATTTAGCTGAAGAGTGGGTTTGCTCAGCCATTCTCTGTCTTTTAACCCAGTGATCTTGATAGATGTCATGGAAAACCCTCTCCTGTACATGTGCAAATTATAGGTCTGTAGCTTATGTAAGGTTCCCTGAGGAGCATTTGCAACTCTACCTTTGCTTTTCCTCATAAGAAAGGATGTTTGTAAAGGACTGAATAGGACGTTGTTTTAGGGATAATCTTGCATCTGGTAAAATTTGTTTAAAAAGCCATTTATAAACTTTAGTTCTTTATTGTCCTTATATTATTCTTTATATAAATATGTTATGTATTTAATATAATAAACTATATTCTTTATATAAATATATTATGTAATTTAAATATAATTTATATAACTTATTTAATAATAATAAAATAAATGTAATATATTATGAATAAATAAAATATATTATTTAATGATGTTAAATTACTATTAACAATAAAATAATATATAATTTAAATGTAATAAATTTTATATTATTCTTTATATAAATATATAAATTACATAAAGAATTATATACACATATTCTTTATATATAATTATATTATTCTTTATTGTTTTTTCTATTATTCTATTTAGTTCTTTATTAGACTTTATATTAAAATTTTATTGTTATGAATACTACTTCTTTTGACGAATCTAACAACTGCAACTATGGTTGAGAATCTCAGAATTGGATATTGTGTTCTAAATATAGAAACTCCATCTAATCTGATACATTTTCTTTACAAAAAAAGCTGAATGGGAAAGAGATATTGGGCCTGGGCAGAGCTAGAACAGTGATGCTGGGATTGGGGTTACTCATGGCAGGGATTGTTTGAAGAATTCAGAATATGTTAAATGAAAAATAATTTAACAGCTCTTTAACTATTTGAATGTAGTTAAGGATCTGACCTCTGAAAACAAACTGAACTGGGTTTGTATCTCAGCTTTTTCAGCTGTGTGAGCTACTTGCTCATTTAAAAACTGGAATAATAATAATAATGCCTATCTCATTGGCTGTTTTATCAAAATATCTGATTTTAATATCTTCCACTTATTGAGTACTTACTTTCTGCTGTTCTAAGTGCTTTGTATAAATGATCCAGTTTAATTCTCAAACAAGCCTGTGATTCAGCTCTAGTTATTATCCCCTATTGCAGAGGAAGAAACAGAAATAAAGAAAAATTGTTTATACATGAAAAGTAAGGTGTGATGCATGGGAAGCACGATATCTGAAAAGGATTTAATAAATGTTATCTATTTTGCTCACAGAAGTTTAATTCAACAATGTAAGTAATAAAGGGGACTCCAACTCTATAGTATGCTAAATTTTCAAATTAATCAAAGTTCAAATTAGTCATTTTATCTCAGCATAAACCAAACTAAATGGCTAAGAATGAAAATTATGTGGCTAAAGTTTCTTAGTTTCAAATAAAACTTCAACTCATCAAATTATAAATTCTTGAGATTACAAGAGCTATCATTTGTTTTTCAATTGCAATATTTATGTAGTTTACAATAAAGTCAGAGGTTTGGCAGTCTTCTAACTCACTTGATGATATAAGCAGCCAAGTAGGATAATTTAACTTTCTTAGTTAAATTTTTTTTGACCTAAATCATTAATATTAGAGGTTAACAGTCAAGCTAAGCAAGGTCTTACTCAGTGGGCATGAATAAAGGTATTGTTTAAATCCCTTTATGGCCATTGGAGCAATCTGCAAATCTCTAATGGCAGTTTGTCAGCAGTTAGCCACTGATCTCATCTTCAGTCATCATTAGTTTGAATCTGACACAGTCATCTGATAAATAACATTTCAGACCGCAACAAAGACTAGGGCAAAACTTTCTTACCTCCTAATTTCTTCTAAATTTTCCAATTCTGAAATTCATCTCAGGTCCTCGTTTGTTTTGCTGCCCTCACCTGCTCTCTTTGCATACAGGTTAGAGAAAATGTTTCAGGAATGAACATGGAATTTGTATTCCAAATTTCAGCAAAAGAAGCCACTGAAATAAACACAGCTGTGAGTTATTCGATTCTGTAACTACTCTACATGGCCCTTCCTTCCTCCCCCTGCATCCCACTTGCTCTCTCCTCATTTCAAATGTTGTCCAGAAATACATAATTTGTAGGATCTAGGATACAAGTGAACATTCTAAATGGTCAGTAAAAACAACCATCTTAATACAGCTGCAGAATCAATACTCTTTGAAATACTATTTCACAGGGAAAGGTCACTCAATGATTCTTGAGTAGAATGAAATCACACAACTAAATAAATCCTGCTTTAATGATCACCTGATTTATAACATAGTAGTTTTACAGAATTAAAAGACTATTTCATCAGCTTCACAGTGAGATACCTGGTAAGATATGGAAATGAAGAATGATACCATGATTGACTGCAACTACAAGGTTTTTGGAAGGGTGCACAATGGTAACCTAGTTATCCTCATCTTCAGTAGAGTTTATCACTACAGTTATTAAATATGTGGTATTGAAGTGCCCATCGCTGTTTAGTGCTAAAATTACTATCTTTCAAAGGATGGATATACCTTTCCTCCCTATGCAATAGATGTATTCCTGAGCACTGAAAAAATAAATTTGGTATATTGAATCATATTTAGGGTACCATGAGTGTCCCTATGCAAAAGTGTTTACAACTGTAAATCCTAGTATCCTATTTTAGGAAATCCTAAATTTACTATATATTTTTAGGCTTGTGTTTTAATATGCCAGATTTTCTGAAAGAACCCCTAAATAGCACTAATTTATAAGACTTCTTTGATTGTGACCCACTAAGAAATAGCATAGAGAGTTGCCACTTAGCATTGCATATAAATATTGCATTAAAATTGCAAAGTAGATCATACTTATTTATTAACCTAAATCTCTTTTTTGGAGATGTATTATTTTTCTTCTGTAGTTATCTCATGCAAACCCAATACATTAGTTTATGACACAAATAGATTATATAAAAATTATGGTGCATGGGTATAAGAAAATATACTTTACTTTATATACTTTAAATATAAAGTGTCATATTTAAAAATATTTTCATACCTAGATTTTTTCAAGTATTGTTTGTACATGTTTTTAATAGTTATTTTTCTAAGTTACCATTATTTGTTTTGCTGAAATGCTATTTTAGCTGCTGTATCATTTTTTCACTATTTGAACTTTTCACTAATTAGAGGCACTTATATTACTTCCATGTTTCATTATTATAAATCACTGCTATGAGAAACTTTAGGTCTTTTTGCACATGTGGAGAGTTTCTCAAGATTATACATGGAAGTGAAATTTCTGGGTCAAATGAAATATATTCTCTCAAATTTACTCAGTATTTCCAAATTGCTCTGCTAATTGCTATACAGATTTACACTCTTACCAGCAATATAAAAACCAACATTCTCCTTTCAAGTTAAAATGAATGAGAACTATATGTGTAATAATGGTAAATCTGCCAGGACATTATTTTTGAATGAAACAATTTATGTACAAGTTTAAAGCCTCCAAAAACAATGGTACATGTGTGCATATAAATGACATATATACACAAATATATGAGGGGGCCAATAAACACTGGGATTTATTTATTAAAAATTGTGTATGTATCCTTACATGTTTTAACTTCAGTCACTTTCAAAGTACTCTCCATTTGATGCAATACATCTATCGAGACTTTTTTTTCCCACTGCTCACAACAGTTTTTGATCTCGTCAATTTTGATGCCTTTTAGTGCTTCTGCCATTTTTTGTTTCACCTCTTCCCCATCAGCAAAACATTTCCCTTTGAGGCCTTTTTTCATCCGGGGGAACAAAAAAACTGTCTCTCAGGGTAAATATTGGGTGAATAGAGAGGGTGGGGCATGGGAGTCATGCCGTTTTTGGTCAAAAACTCCTGAACGCTCAGTATGGATGGGCAGGTGCACTTGTAAATCACCAATCACGAAATGAGTAAACACGTTGAAAGAGTCTTCAGAAAAGATTCACTGAAATTGAACACAGCTTCTCACAACAACACCAGCTGGTACACTGACACAGATGGGTTCCTAGGACACTCACCTAGCGGGGGAAGCTTGTATTGCAAGGGGCCTGCCCTCCAGAAGGTAATTCTGCTTTTTTTGGAATCCCCCCTCATATGAAATATATTATAATTATATATACCCCTTATAAAAACATCACATGTAGTAAAAGTACAAAAACATGCATGGAACTGAGAGACACAAACTTAATGATAACATTCAGAGAGGGAAAGAGGTTACTGGGATGGGAAAGTGGGACTTTAGCAGTATCTGTAAAATTCACTTGTTTGTAAGAAAATCTGAAGGAAATGCAGAAGGTTCAACAATACCTATGATTTTTTTGTACTTTTCTATGTGCTTAAACATTTCATAATAAAAAATTAGAAATGAAAACATTATTGAGGTTAGATAGAAATTAATACTCTTTTGAAGTGACACTGAGTCATGAAATATAGACACATTTTACAATAATCATCATTTATTCACACAAATATCTAGATAGTGCTCATCATATTACAGAAAAAGGTGTACTTCCAAGAGAACAACACACTTCTTCAAAGTTTTTGTCCAAGTGTCCTCAGAAAGTCATAGCCGTTCTGCGAGGCCATCAGGGTGGTATTATTGCCTTTATTTCATAAATTAGGAAATTAAAAGACTCAGAGAACTCCACTGATTTGCCCATAGTCGGTTATAGAATTAATATAGTTTCAAGTCAGAACTAGGGTCTAAGACTCTTTCTTTCTCAGCGACATGTCTGTCTCAATGCATGAGAAGAAAGGACAAAGAAAGAATATATCTGTCTCCGTGTCAAACATTCAGACCAAATTAACAGAAACTCTCTGTCTACCAGCTGGTTTACCTGCAGACCAAGTCCTCTTCCCAGTGACAGGGGTGCACCCCATGCATGCCCCTTCTGAGGGCTACAGTGTGGGCATCCCCCCTAACGGGCGCAGATGTTGCATATTTCCTGTGTACTATTTCTCATGGAAATGTTATCCTGTAAAACGCTGATGATAGCAATTAGAGTAAAAAAGAATTGTCCATATTTTGCACAATGAAAAATGTATAATTTCTCACTATACCCTGACTTTGCTGCTTAAAACAAGGTGAGCTAGAATAAACTTCAGAGTTTTTGTTGGGCAGAAGGCAGCAGGCGTTTACATATAAGGATGCAAAGGAAGAAATTAAATCTAAAAGTCTAAACTAATCAGTGTTCCCTAAAAAATGCTTAAAAGAATAAAAGAAAGATGGAATTCTGAGACCTTCAGAAGCTAAAACATCTGAAGCTGTGCTGTTTTCTTTACTATAGCACTTCTTTCAAAATTGGGAACCAACTGCCAAGTAACTATGGTTTTGAGAAAGGTTGAAAGAAAAGTCTTAGAAACAGCTAATATAAATACCTCTCTCCAAATTAAATCAGTAGGGTGCTAGTTTTAATACCTCTGCTTATTAGCTCATAATTTGGATTCAATATAAGCAATTAAAATGTTCACCTCTCTGAAATAGTTTAAGTGGAGTCTTGGCCTACAGTGGCACAATTTAAAAGCCAGTAATAGTCAGTCCTATAATTCTATGATTAGGACTACCTTTATTACTCTAAGGTTAGTTACATTTTCCTGTAATCCTTTTTGGCCCTCTAAAGAAAAAACTTTTCATCCATTAGGTTTTCTTTCTTGCCCCCAGAAAATCCTTTACCCTGAGACTAACAGTTTTTATTTTCACTCTATCCTGAAATGCTTCCCTTGATTGGCTCCTAAACACACTTTCCTGGTTCCCTTCTTTCTGATCACCCCCTCACAGTCTTGTTTACTTGTTCCTCCTTTTATCTCCACAGATACTTCTAAAGATTCCTTCCTTCTTTCCTGATGGTCCTCTAATTTTACCTGTTTTCTCTGGATCCTCCCATCCATGGCTTTAATTATTAGCTCTAAGTTAGCAACTCATAAATTTCCATCTCCAAGTTCAATCTCTTTCCTGAAAACCCAAACCCAACATATTCTCCATTTTGCTACTAGAATTATTCCCTTTTGAAAAAAAATGATCATATCTATTCTCTTGTTGAAAAACTTGCTGGGTCCTCTGCCTGGAGGACAAAGGCCACATTTCTTAGTATGGTACTATGTACAAAACTTTCCACAGTATGTCCTTATTTTCCTTTCTAATCTCAATTCTTACTGCTCCTTATTATAACCCTTGTGCCACACCATAGCAGTACCTTGCAAGTGCTCCTTCATTCCCATGTGTCTTTGTTACACTGACCATATTTCCAGGATCAAGAGCATCAGAACATAAAGTCTGACTTGGAGGTTCTTACTGGGGTAAAAGGACCAATCTGAAGTTAGGACTGTCCTGGGAGGCATAGGCTGTGCCTACAGAGCTCTTTTCCCCCTTCACCTGTCATCTTAGAAAATGTCAAAGCCATTCATGCTCACACAGAGAATATTCAGCATCTTAGGTCCAGAAGCACATATTCTAGAATCTCCACTCTGGGAGGAAGAATCTCCCCTAGCCGAGTTATCTTCTTTAACCAACAAATTAGATTCAGAAATAGAGAGGAAGGAAGGAGGCGTGCGAAGAAACAAACAGATCAGTTGGATGAACCCTGATAATCAAGGAAGCGACCCTGCAGCAGACGGATGTTTCTCACACACAACCACAAGCTAAATCTGACTCAGCGAGGGAACACAGTTCTTTCTCTGTGTTCCTTTAACATCTAGTTTATGCCTTGATTATAGTTCAAAGTACGTTAATCTGTAATTACTAGATTTTACGTCCATTTTCCCCATCAGCCTGTGATCCTCGACACAGAGCAGACGCCGACAAAGGAGTAATGAACTCAACCTTCAAAAGCAGTAATGGCTAGGGTGCAATAAAGGAGGCGTTTCTTCAGAGTTTCGTCAAGCATTGAAATGACTACATTAAAATAGCCCAGCTGGTCAAAGAAATTATGACTGCTGCTAAAACACATCATATGGACTGTGAAGTCTTTTGAAATAAACCACTATATTCATGAAACAATCTAATACTCAACTTCAGTTATAGATGACTACCTGAAACAAACTCTCCAAATAGCATAAGTCCTTCAGTGATGGCACACGCTATTTGTACTTGAAGATACATGATAAAAAAGTTGACAAATACTTCTCTGTACAGCCCATCAGAATTTCACTTACATTTCTTCAAAATCCACTAAGAATTAATGACATACATTTTTGTTACAAAAGAAAGTCAGATGCTAAATTTCTAGCTACGATGCATGAAAAGGCAGAATACTCATGAGATTAGATTATCAGTCCAAAATGCCAGGCAATTACCAGGAATGTGCTAATGGTGATTCTCTTGCTGATTTTCACATCTCTAATATTCCTGTTTCTTTTCCTTTCCTGATATTTCACATTTATATGACTTCTTTCTCTGCAATTTAGCTCTTTATTTAGCTCACAAAGTAAGCATTATACTAAGGAGGTAGAGTATTCATCTTTTGGCGTCAGTACCAGTTGCCCTTAGCAACCACCACTTGAAGGGAAACCTTATTTTCATCTGGTAACTCAAAATAGGACTAAAGGGTCAACTGCAGAGCAATTGTAAAAGGCAGGCCTCAAACGGGCAAATTGCTCAATATGAGACCCCTTTCATTTGGATCATTCCAAAGACATTGGAAGTTTTGTTTATAAATATTTAATAAATCATAGGGTTTATAAATTGGTCTAAATAATACTTTTAAAAATAGAACTGTACATTCCAAGTTTTGAAAACTCTTTATTATCGAGGTTATGAAGAGGACAGAAGTCTAATGCAAACAGAGAGATAGATGAAAGGAATAAATATCGATTTCAAAAACATTATGTCAAGTCCTCTAAAACTATAACTTCCGTTGAATTTACTGATCATTAATTTGAGTTCAGGCTTTCAAGGATCTTTGCTAAGAAGCAAAACCAGTTTGCTTCCTGTTAGGTTAGGTTAAAAAATTCAATTATTAAACAGCGAGTGATTCTGGATATTTTTGAGTCGTTATCTGATACATAACAATTGTCGATCTATTATTAAATAAGGAATAAATGTAATTTTCCTTCTTTTTATGGTCTTTGAAGCCCATTTATATATAATG
Organism: Mormoops blainvillei; assembly: GCA_004026545.1. Classification (NCBI taxonomy): domain Eukaryota; kingdom Metazoa; phylum Chordata; class Mammalia; order Chiroptera; family Mormoopidae; genus Mormoops; species Mormoops blainvillei. The sequence goes on from PVJD01000763.1 coordinate 338,377, forward strand.
TATGTATAGTACTCTGTCAGTGGTCCCCAACGTTTTTGGCACCAGGGGCTGGTTTTGTGGGAGGCAATTTTTCTATGGGTGGGCGGGGGATAGAGGGGAAAGGAGGTGGAGCTCAGGGGGTAATGTAAGGGAAGCTTCACTTGCTCACCTGCCGCTCACCTCCTGCTGTGCAGCTGGCTCCTAAGAGGCCACGGACCAGTGCCAGTCTGGAGCCCCAGAGGTTGGGGACCCCTGTAATAAGTGATATTTAATATACAAGGTCTGTCCAGAAAGTACCCAGCCATGTAATATGAAAAATAGGGACATTTATTGAAGAAGATACAAGGTAAAAGAAACATTGTACATAGGACAATGACACCTCAGTCCCCTTCAAAGTAGGCACCTTGGGACCTCACACAGTTCTCCCAGTGTCTCTTCCATTGTTCAAAACACTCCGCAAAATCCTTTGTCAGAATTGGCATCAACTGCCCTGTCGTATTTTCTTGAATCTCATCACTGGTGTGAAATCTCTTCCCTTTCAAAGGTGATTTCAGTTTTGGGAAAAGCCAGAAGCCTTGGGGCACCAAATCTGGGATGTAGTGGGGCCAACTCACCTGGGTGATTTGATGTGTCACCGAAAACTCTGCATGAGACGTGATGTGTGAGTGGTCACATTGTCGTGATGAAACTACCAATTACCAGTTGCCCACAGCTGTGGCTGTTTTCATCGTATTGCATCTCTCAACATATGAAGAACATTGAGGTAGTAGTCTTACCAATTGTTTGACCTGGAGTGACATACCTGTGATGGACAGAGCCTTCCCAATCAAAAAACATAGTTAACATGGTCTTGATCTGGCCGCAACTTTGCCGCGCCTTCTTTGGGGCATGGAGAACCAGATGACTTCTGTTCGGACGACTGACCCATTGTGTCTGGATCACAGCCATAGACCCATGATTCATCTCTGGTTATGACCTTCTTGAGAAAATCTGGTTCATTGGTAATGGTTTGAATCAAGTCATTAGCAACTGCAGCATGATATTCCTTCTGCTCTGGTGGCAGAAGCCTTAGAATGAATTTTGCCATGACTCGTTTCATGCCAAGATTCTGCATTAATATCTTGGACACAGTAGTTTTTGGAATCCCCAGATCAACTTCTAGTTCTTGCACTGTCAGCAGTTGACCTTTGTTGATTGCAGCCTGTACACGTTCAACATTCTCAGGCATTTTGCTTGTTGCAGGCCTTCCAGAACATGGATCACTTTCAACAGATTCTCAACTATTTTTGAAGCATTTGTGTCCCACTTTTATTTGCCCTGCACTCATTGCATCATCCCTGAAAGCCTTCTGAAGCATCCCAATAGTTTCTGTGGAAGAATGTTCAAGCTTAATGCACAATTTGATGCAGATTCATTGCTCTACTCAGTCATTTTGAATGTGATGGCCACACAGTACACATGCTTACTCAAGAACATCTACCGCACCCACTGACCAGTATAGTGAAGTTGTCATTGTTCATACATGCACACTCCAGTCCACTCTCCTTGGCTGTCGGGTTACAATGATGTCTCGCAAACCATTCTCATTATATTAACAATGGCTGGACTTTTCCTGGTCAGACCTCATATACAATACATTAGGATCTTTCATCTAAGACAAAGAATGGAAAGAACTGCAAAAAAACCCCAAAAAACAAACAAAAAACCAAAACCAAAAAAAAACAACACCCAAAACACTTCCACTATTGTGGCTTAAGAAATCTAAACTATAGTGCTATTAGGGTTTTTTTGGCAGCAGAACCTAGAGGTCATGTGTCACCCTATTTTAGATCTCTATTTGTGCTTGGGGTACACAAATTGTCATCAGCTTGGGCAGTAACATCATTTATGTTGACACACAAAGGTTTTGCCTCTTGCATTGTAAGTCTTCTGTAGAAAGCTGCCTAGTCATTGCTAACATCAATGTTTTATATTGTTTAAATCAATTCAATTCAACAATGTATGGAAAGATATTTTACTAGTGCTCTATCCACAACACTAAATAGGACACAAGCCTTGTTTTCATGAAACACAATTTATCAAGGAAGATAAGGCAAAGAGAAGAGTAGGAACTGAAGCATGGAACTGGACGCAGGTCAAAAATCTAGGAAGAGTAATTTGAAAATATGATGATGATAATGATGATAAAATTATATTAATAAGCATGGGAGCATGGCTTTGTACGACTGTATGGCAAAAGGATTCTATTCAGGCTTTTGCAAGCCACTCCAACTAAGTTTTAAAATTCACATGTTGCAAATTTAATCTTGTATTCTTTAACTCTTAAATGAGTCTTGCCTCAACCAATGTGGCTAAGTTGGCTGAGCGTCATTCTGCAAACCAAAAGATCGCCAGTTCAATTCCAGCTCAGGGCACATGCCTGGGTTACAAGTTCGGTCCCCAGTCAGGGCATGTGTGGAAGGCAGTCAATTGATGTTTCTCTCTCACATTGATACTTCTCTCCTTCCCTTTCCCTCTTTCTAAAAAAACTCAAAAATAATAAAAAACATAAAAAAGCTTAAATAACTCATATAAATCAGTTACTGTCAACTTACTATGAGGTTTTGTTCATTTTTCCTTCAAAATTGAGGTTGCATCAAAATTAGTTTTAACTGAAAAAGCTAAGTATAGTTAAATTACTTTAAAGTTTCATGTAATGTCACTGAATTGTAGTACATTCTCTATGTAAATTTCAGCTCAACAGTAAAAACAGAAAACAATATAATGGACAGAGATAAAAACTACAGTTTCCTTAATACTTTGTAAGTAATTTTTATTTGACCCAACTTCTCAGCTATTACACAAGTGTGCCACTGCTGAAATTTAACTTTCTAAGGGGACTGAGATCTTACGGTGTGGATCTATCACAAACATGTTTTACTCTGTAAGTAAGGATGCTGCTCCAGATTCTCCATCTACAGAATGTTCCTTGTCTTCATGAGTTGACACTCAGTGCTCTCTCACCTAGTGTCCCTTGTAACAAATGGTTACATTTGTGAGATGCTAAGATGAATCTGAGATGATGTTTGAGACTACAGAACATTTTTTTCCCCCCTCTGTGAAAGCCAACTCCATCCTCAGGGGAATTAGACTCATCACTTGAGGTTCTCTAGTCACTGCCTCCCTGTCAGCCTCACTCATTCCATTCCAGCTGCTGCTGCTGTGAGAGAGCTCCTCTCATTTTGAGAGTGACAGGAGTAGTGGCCAGTGTTTGTGGTCTAACCAGAGGGCTCCAGAGGGCTGTCTCTACAAAGTTAACTTTGAACCTCAACATTAATTATAGATAGACCACCAGTAAATTAAGTTCCCAAACTACGAGAACGAAATGAGCAAAAATGTTCAGTGACTTACTGTGACATTTTAATGGTAAAAGTTCCAATTATTTTTATAGCTATAATACTTCTCTCACTCTGAAGAGTTGTTTTTACTTTAAATGTGCTTTGCTTTGACATGAAATATTCTGGAGGTGATACATATTTACTGAGCTTACATTTTTTGGCAACTTGGGTACAATGAGAAAAAAGTATACCAAAAGATGGAAATTTTTAAAAACTCACTTTTTGGCAGTTAGAGAAATTTTACATTATTATATACCACTGAAACAAGTTAGATAGATAAATATAATAAAAATAAATGCTTTATATAGATCAATGGAATACAATCTTAATAAAGGATATAAAGAATTATAGTGAGCGATTTCTGGAAAACTTTTATATTTTATATTTTACCTATGAACATACCTCACCTATCCCCAGATAACTAATTCAGAACCTCAACTGGATTGAACCTTGGTGAAAATTAACAACAATCTTAAAAGGTCTGAAGGAAGTCAAAATTGATTGCACATGTTCCAACACTATAAAACTGATGCATTTATGTATACATAAGAGAAACCTCATGCTGTCCCAGGGGTCTTGTAACTTCTTTTAGGTATAATTCTGACCAGTTTCTTCATCTGTTTTCCCAAACCATACACGATAACAAGCAGCAAATGAAGAAGGGAAGAGATAAAGAAGTGCTAGACGTAAACACTGGGATGTCAACCGAGACTTAGGCAATGGAGGATATAGAAAAACTCTTAAAGAGTGAGCTTTAAGAACCTAGTTACCTGGGAGGTCCTGAATAGCCATGAAAAGTGCTGTGCTGCACAAAAGATGTTCTTGATGGTATTTCTGAAACTCCCTTTATATCTCTTTATTTTGTGTGTTTCTTTGTGCTTATTTGTTTTTTGGCCTGGTGTATAAATAAACAGAATAGAAGAGAGACAATGTTGTGTGCCAAGAAATGCAGCCCAAAGGGATGTGTTTTAAAGCATGACGTGGAGGAGGAACAAAGCAGGACCTGCGAGGCAGAGGCAGGTCTGCCGCAGAAGACACTGATGAAAGTTTTTTGGAAGCTTTCATTGTCTGTCAGAGTGGACAGAGTTTTCTGGGCAAAACAGTTAAGTAATACCTTGGGAAGAAACCCAAATACTTTGCCAGTGCAGACTCTCACCCACTATGTGGATGTGCCTTAAAGTGGGCAAGGGGCCAGGGTCCCATTTGTCAGAGCCTCTGGGTGTTGGGGCGCCGCGGGATGCAGCCTCTGCTAGTGCAAAACAAGAGCCCCTGGGCCTGAGATCACCTTGATGAGTAAAGTGGGATTGCACTCATCCAGAAGCAGGGCTGGGAGAAACACAGTGGACTTGTTCTCTCTCTCTCTCTCTCTCTCTCCATTGCTTTGTAGAAACCAGGTAATTATACCATGGGCATGATAGATGATGAGCATATACATATAAGGTAGAATGGATGGAATGGTAGAAAGGACCGGATGTCCAGGCACAAAGAGGAAAGAAGGTGAAGGCGGTGGGGTAGAGGGCAGCAAGAAAGGTCAAGTGTGGGGTCAAAGGAGAAAGAATGCAAGTCCTGTTGGGTAAAATGAGAATAATCAGAGAATCAGTGAACAGTGGAGCTATAAGTTTACAAGACTACCTTTTCTGGGGGTTTCAGAAATGAATGTTTTCAGGGGTCAGGCAGAGAATGTCAATCAAGGAGTGGGATGAATGTGATATAACAGATACCAGAGGGAACCGTGGAAAACTTAAGTAAGTGTGCCATTCCTAAAGACAAGGTAATTGATGATGATGATGATGATAATAATAATAATAATAATAAAATAATAATACTGTGTTGGCCAAAAGAGCCTGACTGCGGAAGGAATTCATCTAGTCCCTTCAATGTTATAAATGGGATTGCTAAGCATTAAAATATATAAGGAAATATTTTATGATGTGAACTTCTACAAAAAATAGCTCAATCAGGTATTTTTCTCCAAGGACTTAAAAGTTGGGTCAGATCTGAAGATCTCACGAGAAGCAAATTAGCTCTGACACTCTAGGAAACTCTCAAATCCTGGAAAACTCCAGGTGTTTCCCAGTTTCCCCATCAGGTAAAAACTTCTTTTATCCTTCAAGGCAACCTAAGAGAGGGTCCAGGGGACATCTAAAGACTCCTCAAAAGAAAATTAAAATATTTTAAGGTGATTCTAGATTCTGTAAGTCAGAAACAGGCACTGAAGGTATTGAAAGGAGATGGTTCACAAGCTGATTCCCTTAAAGCTCTATCCTACCTTGTCCTGAGCAGCCTAAGGTCACAGTGTGAGGGATGGCACAGCGGCAGCCCATGGCATACACTGACAGGAGCAGCTACTGAGGTGCAAGATCCAGAATGAAAGCAGGAGAAATAGATTTATTTGGGGCATGAATGCAGTATCTTCATCTTTGGGGCTGAATAAACCATGTTATCATCAATAGTATGAATATGTGACATCTCTAGTTTTGATGTCGAACATGAAATACTCATTCTTGTCTACTGCAAAGAGAGGGGCTTTGGATTTGGTCAAGCTTGTGTTGGAATCCCAGCTTTGTTACTCATTAGCTCTATGACACAGGGAAAATCACTTCACTCTTCAGTGCCATACTTTCTCATCTGTAAGATGGTGATGGTAAAGATTGGATAAAGAAGGTGTGGTCCATATACACAATGGAATACTACTCAGTCATAAGAAAAGAGGAAATATTGCTATTTGCAACAACATGGATGGACCTTGAGAGTATTATGGTAAGTGAAATAAGTCAGATGAAAACAGTTAAGAACCATATGAGTTTACTCACATGTGAGATATAAAACTGAAAGCAACAAATGAACAAAGAAACAAACAAACAAGAACTCACAGACACTGACGACACTGTGGTGGTTGCCTGAGGGAGGGGGATGGGAGGGGATGTACAGGGTGAAAAGAGTCAAATAATATGGTGATGGAAGAGGATTTGACTTTGGGTGGTGCCCGCATGAAGTCCTGCACAGATGATATATTGTAGAATTGTACACTTGAAACCTACATAATCTTACTGACTAGTGTCACCCCAATAAATTTAATTTAAAACATGATGATAATAAAACTTATCTTAGAAGACTGTGAAGAGGTAAAATACAGATGAAAAGTGCCCAACAGGTAGTATTGGATGAATAACAGCTGCTGCTATTATTTCTTATCATCCTTGTTATTATTATCATTGTAGTAGTTACAGACAAATGCTATCACAGAGCAAGCCCGCATGCCCGCCTCTCACCTCCTCATTCCGTGATTTCCAACACACAGAGGACCTGTGTGTTCCCTCGGAGCCCTGTGATGACTGCACAAGACGCGGGGTATTGTGGTTACAGAAGCAAGTACATGCTTTGATAAGCAAAGCTGCATCTTCAGTCCATGCTTCTTCACTCAAGTTCTTCGGTACATAATTAGTAAGTGGTACTTCTAGCAGCTTGTGATTTACAGTAAGTAATTGCAGTCTAGCGCTCTTTCTTCTATTGCTGCTTGCTAAACACCCACTTAAAGTATCAGATTCATAAAATTCACTACAAATTGAAATTTATGTTTCCTTTTGGGTTATCTGGGAATAATCCAACAAGGACAATGAGGAAAACATAATGCTAATTTTTACTCTTGGTTTTACAATACATACTGATTATTTTCAGGCTTCATTTGGTATAAAATGATTAAAAGATATAATTTCTCATATTTTTGTTGGTGTGGATTTTTTTGTTTTGTTCTAGCCAATGAATTTATACTATGAAATATCAAGCTAAATAAGGAAAAGCAATATTAACTTGCTGAGGCATTTCAGTGAGAACAAAATCCTCATGGTTCTCTTTTGTCTGAATAAATGAAAATCAGGATTTTTCTGTTTAAAGGTACCTTCTTTTCATAGACTGTGATTCTGTAAATATGAGAAAGAAGGCAAGAGTGTCAATTATTGTCCTCCAGTTGGAAACTAGCTTGGATTGTATTCCTGTTTTTGTTTTGCAGATTTTAGTATCAAAGTAATGTATGACTCAGACATCTATCAAATGATTAACAAGTAAATAAAATGTAGTCTATCTATATAGTGGAATATTATTTGGCAGCAAAAAGGAATGACGAACTGATAACATGCTACACCATCAGCGAACCTTGAAAACAGTATGTCAAGTAAAAAAAGGCAGGCACAAAAGGCCACATATTGTACAATTCCATTTATGTTAAACGTCCAGAATAGCCAAGTCCATAGAGACAGAAAGTAGATTGGAAGTGCCTAGGGCTGATGGAGTGGTGGTAATGGTGGGGAGAAGCTGTTTCTATGTGTGAGCATGAAATTTCTTTTTGGAATGATAAAAATGTTTTGGAGTTACATGGTGATGATTGTACAGCTCTGTGAATATACTAGGAGCCACTGAATTTTATACTTTAAAAGGGTGAATTGCATGGTATGTGAGTTGTATCTCAAAATTCCAAGTAAAAAAATGCTTGCTTGTCATCGTCCTCATATTCCAAAACAAACATTCACTGAGAGCTTACCTTGAAAGGTTAAGGTGGTTGTTGAGTGACACTGCATTAGCAAAACAAGTTTTGAAATTCTTGTATGTGAATCTCAAGCTGGTTTCCATAGTTTCATAAACAAAATTTCCTGCCAATTTTAAATTTTGAAAAAAATTGCCTTGGGTAGTTCTTTCCTTTTATTGCTTTTGTCACAGGTAAAATAAGTGCTTCACTTTTTAAAAAAAATTTATTTTTGTTTTTGGAATGAAGTAGAGTCAAAATGGAATTAAGTAAGAATTATATTGTGTGGCTTCTTGAAAGCTGCAGAAGATCAAATATGGAACAGACCCAAAATGGGAAAGAAATAATTACTTAATTGCGCGCATTAATAAAAAAGATCTCACAAAGTAAATGTTGTTCCGAAGGCATCTCAAACGCTCACTGGAGCACCGTACACATAGGCTGGGAAAATGCCCAGTTTCACATTTGGGTTTTCTAGAAACTTAATGCAATGAAAATTCCCAGAGAAATAAAAACAATACTGTACTATTTACTTTAAAATGTACACATACGTATCACCTGTGTTACTTTTTTTTCCTTTATTTTTTAATGTAATGCATTTGGAAGTGCCATTAATGCACAGTTTTATACAGCAGTATGCAGTGATGTGGTGGCTTAGAACACTAGCCCTGGAGCCACACTGGTTCAAATCCTGATTCTCCTATTTATGCCCCTGAGAAAGTTTCTTAATCTCTCTAGGCCTCGATATTTCCATCTGTAAGGAAAGATAATCAGATAGGGTTGTGAGAATTCAATGTGCTAATACATTTAAAGTGCCCAATATGATGCTGAGCATAGAGTGAGCTGATAGTATTATCTTCATCATCATCATTTTTTTTTTTAGCAATGCTTAATGCCCTTTTATAGAATCATTTCCTATCCCAGTGACACTTCTGATAGAATCCACAGATTTCAGCTAGAGAAGCAATGGCACAAACCAATTTAGCCCTGCAGCGAGGCACTTTCCTCTGTTTCTCTCAAAAATTCAAATTAGAATTCCAAGAAACCACTCACCCTTTCTGCTAACAGGCCTCTAACCACAATTTCATAAAATGTCTTTTTTTCCATAAACAAAGCCAAACAATATCTTGTTCATCTGATTATAAGCAGAATAGCTGCTATCTGAGCACTGCCCTATCACAGACAATAATGGCAGTAATTACTAACTACCCAGAAAAAAATCACCTAAGAAAGACATGTGGTATCCATCAATGTAATGAAAAATGAAAAGAAGCAAACAAAGCTGCTTGTTCAGCTTTGAGTGTTGATATGTGAGTTCAGTAGGGTTACAACTAGTCTATAAGGAATTCCTGAGTAGTCACTATGTTTTGAACATGGTAGGTATCCAGAATAAATTTCTCATTCAGCTGAATTCCTTAGTACTGTGCTGCATATCGCAGGTACAAACTAAGGTGAAAACACACTCTTTTACCTAAACTTTAAAACCTTATTCAGAAACATGCCGCATTCAGAACAAAAAACAGGTAAGCTTTCAATTACAAAAAAAAAAAGTTTAACAAAGGCAAGGCAAGCATCCGTAAACAATCATGCCTGATACATTAGTCCTCTGTGATATTAGACACAGATCATATTTCAAGATAAATTTAAGTAGTTTAAAAAAATTTATAGTACAGCAAACAGTGATAGTAATCTTTATCACAAGATTTTCTCTTTTAAGAAAGTTATTTTCTGTCATCCTAATTTAAACATTTCCATTCCTGAATTCCCAAATTATCTGGGAACTCTCCAGCCTGCACCAGTTCCAGCGAGATCCTTAAGCCTAAAGGCTCATGCTGATGTTTCTGCAGCGCAGCCCTGGAAAGGCCCAGCGTGCTCGCCAGTTATGGTCAGGTCTGGTGGGACGAACCGCAGGCTGGCTCGCTCCGTGCCACCCCCGAGGAGCAGAGGAACGCTGGCCTTAGAGACTAGTGCAGCTTGGTGGGCACTTGATCCTGTGAACCGGGCTGTGGCTGACCCATTGTTAGGGAAACAAAACGAACTGAGACCACAATCAAAACTAAGTTGATTTTGAAGCCTGAGAAGATAAGCCTTAAAAATTTCAAAGGTTTTTATGAAAACACACACACACACACACACACACACACCCCAAGCCAGAAACAAAGCTGAGAAGAAAAATAACTAAAAAAGCTATTGTAACCAAGATCTAAACAGTCTACTGCTTTGACAGAAGACTCTTGAATAAAAACAGAGTGAAAGATCTAGACACATCAGACACATCGATTTCATCTCTACAAAGAGTGGTTTTAAAAAAATAATAAATTTTATAAGGAATCAGGAAAAAATTAGGATAACAAAGATTTCACACAGATTTCTAAAAGAATGTTAAGTTTATGGAAAGATATGAAAATAAGATACTTAACAAAAAGGTAAGTAATAGCATTTTTAAAAAAGTTATTCTGGTTAATTAATGTCACAATTTTATTATGAAGAAATAAATAGCAAATTTCTTTCTAATTACCAAAGTCTTGTTTTCTATCATTTCCACATAGACATTTTTATAGCCTTTTTTTTAATCTAGGAAAGTTTCAAATGCTTACTCCAGAAATTCATTTTAAAAACTAGGGACACAAACTTACTCTACAACAAAAATATGCTGTCTCTCTTATGTCATTGCTGAGCATGCTCTGACTCGACATCATTGAATTTGTTATTGGGAGGAATCCTTTGTAATGGGACTTTTATTCTATCACATCGTGAGAGAACAACAACAACAACAACAAAACAGTATTTAAACAATTCAGGAAAAAAGGAGAGAGAGAGAAATTTCTCCATTCTCTTAGGATATATTATATTCTCACACACTTCTATTCCTAGCTCACATGCTAGGTGGTGTCTTTGTGTCTAAAAAAAGAGTAGAGAGTGCCTAGCCCTTTAAGTGGAGTACCAAATAGGATGTACAGTGGATCACACAGATTAGTCACCTCCCATTAGTAACCTCAGAGTCAGAAGGTCTTTGTAAGAGTTAATGAAATCAGATCCCATAATAGTAGCTCCAAAGAAAAGATGCACTGAATTTATTTAAACAGTTACAAAAAGAGCAATACATAGTTTCAAAATCAATAAGAGGTTTAGACTGGATATATTTTAAAAACAAAGGAAAGGCTGTCCTGATAAACTAGGTTAAAATGTCCAGCGATTTATTCCCTCAATTCTGAAATGGATCGATTCTTCTAAGCCACTACTCCTATCACATAAAATCAACTCTCTAAAAATTAATAGTATGAGGCTACAGGAATATAAAACCCTAAGGTTTACTCTAAAAGAATCTATCATGGATTATGTGTTCTATGTTTTTATTTCAGGTAAAAATAATTGGATGACAATAAAATTCTCAGTTATGATAAAAAATGGATCTATAACAAAGTTGTATGTAGTGTTCTAGTTCTTTGATTGAGCAAGGATAGCATATTTATATAGTGTAGAATATCATCTAAATATTGTATTTTTCCAAAGCTAGACAAGTATGCCTATGACTAAATTTTGACTAGGAGATTGATTACCTGGTGCATTCTTATAAGTATCCTATAATTCAATCTGACTGGTATCCTTCTAAGAGGAAGACACTTGGACACACAAAGAGATATCAGCATTGTGTGTGCACTGAGACAGGGCCATGTGGGGACACAGTGGGAAGGGGGCCATGCACGGGCCCAGGAGAGAGGCTTCAGAAGAAACCAATCTGTACCTTGATCTTGGACTTCCAACCTCCAGAACTGTAAGAAAATAAATTTCTGTTGTTTAAGTCAAAAAATAAAAAGACTCTAAAGTGATGTAAGGAAGATAAATTCTATAAAGCAGAATTTCATTGGAGGTCATTTTGGAAAACAGTGCCACACTTGCAGAAGCGTGCCAGGAAATTTCAGTCATTATCTCACTGGCAGTTCTCACTATTGTCCATATTGTCCAGCCCCTCAGTCTAACCCCAATGGTTAATCTCAGGTGGTTGTCTGTGTAGCAAGTGGCACTGCAAGACCAAGTGGAAGCAGACACTGGGGCCACAACAAAAACTGAAATCAGAGGCCCACAGACAAAGACTGGCTACCCACAACAGAATTCAAGTGTGTTATGTTTTAACTTAAATACTACTTCGATCACAAGGTAAATTAATATACTTTAGATCACTATCTCTAATTCTCCTGGGGAATTAAACTTTTAAACTTTAATTGCAGCAGTTGACAATTTTATAATTTTGGGGAGAAACCTTTAGATAGAAAGTACAACTAATTTGATAATGCAACAAATAACTTCATGACTAAACCTTGTGACCTTAAGAGTGTTTTGGCTATTCAATGTAAAAAATCAAGTGATCACCAGGTATCGATATATAGTGTCTTCTGGGGAATATAAACAAAGCAGACAGGTATTCCTGTTTGTGTTTCTGTTTATTTTAGTTTTTATCTCAGGAAGACCTGAACAGAGTAAAAATTTACCACTGGATGTTTTAAAGACTGAGCTACAGTGCCTGACAATGAAAAGTGTAAAGTGTAACTTAACAAAGAACTTTGTACAAAGCAGTCTTCATGTAAGACTTATATTACTTAAAGTAAGAGATATGGTAGCATCCATGCAGTTATGCTCACACATATATTTACTCACTGAACAATAAAATGTAAAGAGTTAATCTATGAAATAGAGGATTAAAATGAGTTGGTAGCAAAGCCTTACTTAGATGGTCAAAAGGGAATTTGCCATACTATGTCAAACCTTTTTAAGGACTACTATCTGCTGAGCATCTCTTGAATCCATCCTCCATCCCATCTAGTTAAGAAATTTAAGTCTAATTATTATCAAGGCTTTGAGAAATTGAAAAAGAATTTCTCCTGAAAAGCAAAACAAAACACTGGAGGGAGACAATAGATAGATGGGTAGGTAGGCAGATTGGTAGGTAGGTATGTAGATAGATAGATGATAGATAGATAGACAGACAGATGGGTTTTTCTTCCCTCATTTCCAATAAGGATCTGGAGTGACACTTATTATTCATTTCATAGTTGCACTCTTCAAATCTTCAAAGTTAACTTATTAGTCAACGTTTCATTAGAATAAAATAAAGAATTTGTTAATACTTGTAGTGTAATATCGTTCTAAGTGTGGTTGAAGTTCTAGAAACAAAAAGCCAATTCATGTTACCCTCTTCATGCAGCTAAAGTGAAGAGCTTCTGGTCAGCGGACATTGGGTTTGATGTCATCCAGGTGAAACTGCTTTGTCACTGCCACTGCAGTTTAGAAAATTTCCAATGTCCACTCTGGTGGTGCTTTCCAATTACTGCACCAAAATAAAGGAATTGGAGGGTTGAAAATCTGGACAAAATAGTTAACCAGTTAAACTTTCAAAAGCAGATAGTATAGGACATAACAATGCTGATTTCCACAGACTGAGTGAACAGCACGGTGTGCTTCACGAAGTGGAGCGCGCCCTCACTCCCCACTCTCCTCTTCTCTCTCCTCCTCCACTTCTCCCCTGCAATGCAGGACCCCCATCTCTGAGTCCCTCCCCTTCAGTCTCCTCTCCTTCCTTCCCTTTTTCTTGTCTTCTCCATCAACAAGTCACTTTATATGGAGAGAGTCTTGGAGAAAAGTTTGTTTTAATATTTACCATATGCATTAAATAAATTTCATTCTGATATTTTAAATAAAAATGGAACATTTTAGTTTTAAAGGAGAGAAAAACACTTGGTGCATTTTGTAGTCAGTGTGTGACTTCCTGTCATTTGTTTATTTTTCAGTAGGTAAACGATCAGTACCAGGAAAATAAGAAGTTTCCTTAGCCACTAGCACAGCACCTAGATTTATATGGAAGCACAGAGCACAAGGTTCACAGAGAGCCCTGGATCTGAAGTCTGAGTCCCTCACTCCAAGGCGAGGCTGAAGATCGATTGTCCCCAGCCAATGGGACAGATGCCACATAATGGGATTCCACAACCTCCCCAGAAGCCAATTCTACTTTGCAGTGACTCCCACTATTGCCAAGTTATTTTGTTTAATTACTCTAAATAACTCATGGTGAACTTTCCCATTCTGCTCATCATTATTAACTCTCTGGAATAATTTTCACTGGCTTTAAGGCAATTATTGGATTATCTATTGGCCTTCTCTTCCTCGTATATCATCCCTACAAACCGTTTAACCTTTCAGGGACATAAGTGCTTTTTCTTCTATCATTTTTTTTTTTTTCTGTAATAATGATATCTCTAGACTTTTACTATCACCTTTAATTATGAAACATGAAAGCAATAAATATAAGAAAATAATCACTATTATAGTATTGAAATAAGTTAAATCATGTAATACTTTATAAAGTCCATTTTGGGGCGTGATGGCTTCTGATTCTGACGAGTCTGAAAAGTAGGTCTGGCAGGAAATACAGCTCCGATTTTCCTCGGAGGAGGGAATCGAAGCCCCAGGAGGCTGTCACTTTCCAAAGAACGTACAGCCATGTAGTGCCAAAGACTAAAGTAAAACTTGGGACTTCTGACACCAAAGCATTAATACTTTTTTTATTTTTAAAAATACTAGGCTTCTTGTTCATGCCAAAGCTTATGATACACTTTTAGTGGGTCTTTTTTCTTCTGTTAAAAAATTGTCAACGTGTGTGTGTGTGTGTGTATAAGTAAAATTTTTATAATGCGTGTGTATATATACATTATATATATAGTGTATATATATATATACACACACACATTATATACACACACACACACACACACACACACACACACACACATACAGATATATCACCACAAACAAATATTTCTTGCTAAGAACTGGCCTGCCCATGTGCTCTACCATCATGGACTGGGTTGTAAGAAAGCCTGTTGTCATGGTTACTTTGATAATCCTAGTATACTCTGTTATGTACACAGGTGAAATTACTACATATTATATAAAATTGATGCTATTTCTTGAATAAATATTATAAAATTTAAATTCAAGAGGCAGCACAAATTTAAAGTGATGATTAAAAATATATTTACTGTCATTATCTTGTCTTTCAAGACAACCTGAGTAAACCATGAGAAACCCTTCTGGTTCTTCTGACAATAAATAACTCTAAGCCTTTGACACAGCCCAGCAAGCCCTCACTGTAGACTCCCTTTGGAACGCAACAGGTTCCCTACTCTTTTCTCTCTCAGATCGTCCCCTATTATAGACTTAATGTGGGGCCCCCCTAAAATTCATATATTGAAGCCCCAACTCCCAATGTGACTGTATTTGGAGATTGAGTCTTTATGGAAGGAATTAAAGTTAAGACAGAGTTTGGGACTCAGAAGTGAGGTGTTGATGTAACAAATACCTAAAAATGTGGAAGTGGTTTTGGAACTGGGTGATGGGTAGAGGCTGGAAGAGTTTCGGGGTACACGTTAGAGAAAGTCAAAATTGACATGAATGGACTATTAGTACAACTATGAATGTTTGTTACAGACAATTCTGGCGAGAGCCCAGAAAAGAGAGAGAGAGAGAGTTGGAAAGAAAGCTTCCATCTTCTTAGAGAATGCATAAATTACCATAAAAAGAATGTTGGTAGAAATATGAATGTTAAACACCATTTTGGTGAGGTCTCAGACAGAAATGAGGAACACATTATTAGAACATGAAAAAAGGCAATCCTCGTTATACAGTGGCAAAGTACATGGCTGAATCGTGGCCTAGTGTTTTGTGGAAGGTAGAACTTGTGGCCGATGAAACTTACCCAGCAGAAGAGATTTCTAAGCAAAGTATTGAAGGTGTGGCTTACAGCTGATTACAGCACAATGTAAGATGAGAAAGATGAACTGAGGAGGAATTGTTAAGCAAAAAGGAAACAGGGATGGAAATTTGTAAAATTCTCTGCCTATTCATATTGCAAATAATAATAATAATAATAAAGCTTGTGCTGAAGACAACACTAAAAGTGTGGCTGAATAATCACCTGATGAAGAGACCATGGGTTCCACTCAAGGATTTAATCAGCCATTTTAGGAGAAGCCAGGAATAGAGATGGGATTATAATAGAGAAGACACTGCCAGTTTGACCTACAGAGGACAGAGAAAGAAAAACTGCCAGACTTTTTGGGTTCTATAGGACCGGAAGAAGGAGCTATTCAGCAGTGAACATGGGCTACTTTTTAAGGAAGAGAAGAATGTTCCCTAGGGCAATTCAGAAATCATCAGGACTGCCACACCCACTACAAGCCCAAGGGCAAAGCTGTTTCCACCTTGGTTTCAGAGGGTAGCCCCTTTACAGGGAGCCTAGGGGACAGGGTTACTACTACCCAAATGTGAAAGGGTGGGTGAGCCTCCTGTTAGTCCAAAAGACACTCACGTTCTTGCTTTCTTTCTGATCTCTCTGCCTGGACCGTGTCTCTGTTGTGAAGTGAAATCTAGTCTTTTAGTTCTGTCATGTTACACTCACAAAAAGATTTTCTTAATATACCACACTGAGCAGACACACACACACACACACGAACACACATATACAGCCCCATCCAGATGTCATCTTTGCCTCTTGTGTTAGCTCTTGGGCTACTGGCTTAATTTATTTGGTTGCCTTTACCAAACTATAAATTCTTTGAGGGAAGAAACTGTGTTAACTCATCGTCGTACCCTCTGCAATGCTTAGCACATAGTGGGTGCTCAGTAATTATGTTTAGTTACTACAACAGAATTATATTTGAACTGTCAAGTTATTTTTTTAGGGTAACTATTTAAATTTTCAATTCATTCTAGACTTACAGAGAAGAGGCAAATAGTACAGAGTTTCTAGATACTTTTGCTCAAAAAGAAACACAGGGCAAACATGGAGTCACTTGTGCTAAGTCCCATATCTGCAACCAAAACAATTCCAGTTTTATCTTCTCTCAGGAATGTGACCATTAACCAATCTGGAATTGCCTGGTCAACACTAGTGAAGTAATCTGTCTGATAGACCCCCCACCTTTCCACACAGAAGGTGATCTTGCCTGAAATAACCCACTCTTTGTTAGAAGCTTCCTTCCTCCATCTCCTTCTGCCTATAAAAGTCTTCCACTTTGTACCGCTCCTTTGAACTGCTTCCTGTTTTTTAGATAGGATCCTGTTCATTCATGAATCACTGAATAAAGCCAATTAGAGCTTCAAATTTACTCAGTGGAACTCTGTTTCTTAACACCTTTCACCCAGCCTCCCCAAGGCAACATTTTCTTTTAAAGATTTTATTTATTTATTTATTTTAGAGAGAGGGGAAGGAAGAAAGAGAGAGAGAGAAACATCAATGTGTGGTTGCCTCTCGCACACCCACAGCT